>JAVIWB010003126.1:0-431954 GCA_031893035.1 Dermolepida albohirtum
TAAGCTACGTGAAAGAATGCATTGTCTCGATGAAAATTGATTTTTTATCTTCTGTAAACCAGGTCTTTTCTCATGAATTTTTTCATCCACCTGGTCCAAAAGGTTACAATAATAACCTGAGTTTATTGTTATGTGATTCATGGACAAAATTCTTTTTGCGTGTCAAAAAAGCTGATGCTAATACTTTTTTGGTTGATTTCTGAACTCTAACTCGCTTCGGAGTCGAAATACCAGAATCACACCACTCCTCAGCCTCTTGTCTTGGTGGTAAAGTTTCATTCATAGCGACGAAACGACGCAGACAATCTTTTTTATTTATATATTTATTATTAAGTGACACTCTGCTTTACTATAACTACAATGTTCGGCAATTCATTATACCTCAGTACACAATTTCAAGGATTTTGGAGCTTTGTTCGACTCGCATCTTAGCTGATCTGAGAATGTAAGTAGCATAACTACATCATCTTCCAGACGTCTTGGGTTCCTTATTCGTTCTTGCAGGAGTTTTAGTAGCTTGTACACTTTGAAGGTTCTTTACGGTTCACTTGTCCGGTCCAGATTGGAATATGCTTCAGTTGTATGGTACCCGCTTTACCATTACCAGCAGTTACTTCTGGAGCGTGTTCAAAAAAAGGTTCCTTAAATAATTATCCTACAGGATTGATGGACATAATCCTGCCTTTGGTTCGACATATGAGGGTCTACTTGCTATGCATGCAATGTTCTCTACAAGACTCCATTGGTACATATGTCCAGAAATGCCAATGTATTATACGAGGATTCCTTTCGTTAATTTGTATCTGTTATTGTTCGTTCAGTTTTTTTTTTAAATGACTTGGATTACATTATTATAAGTGTGTATATTTTTTGTTAATTGGATTCTTTTTTTTGTTTGTATTACACTAATTGTACCTATTTTTGTTTTAATTTTAATTTGATTTTTAAGTGCATTATGTCCTGTAAATGGTCTGTGTAACTGTTAGGCATTAAAGATTATTATTATTATTAATTATGCGTGTATTACATATGTATTTAGATATCGAACAGTCATTTTATAAATATAAGAATATCTTTTCAATACGTTGCTCTCCGAGACAAATGTGAAAACTTACGTCATGCTGCAAACATTTTATCAGTCTTATCTGTTTCGCGCTATGCAATAATATTTGTGAATAATGCAAGTGTGTTATCTGCAAAACAAAATATACGCGATATAAAAAACGCATGCATCGCAAGGTCGCTCTTTTTTCGTACATTGGTTTTTTTACGCTCCTGACGCGCGAGAAAAAATATCCAACTCAATAACACATTAATATACAATATTATATCTCAACATTATGTATTTCCATATGGTTATTTTAAATTTAATCAAAAACATGCTTGATTATTTTGCAATTAATGTCGTCAACACGCTTAAAGCTCAATTATAATGTAATCGATTTGATCATATCAATCAAATATTAAAAAGGTAATTAATCATTCCTCTTTATTGTAAATTAGGTTGGAATTTGCTAATTACGCACAATCAATATTCGACAAAAATCACAATAAATTGCACACAATTATGCGCAGTTGAAATTTATTTAAATCAATGACCTTACTCCCCACCGCTGGCTAAGCGAAAATTTATTACCCGGCGGATTGAATGTGGGCACCACAACAGTTCGGTGTGATATGTTAGTATTATTCTAGGTCGGTGAACAAATATCGTAGCAACTTAATGCACAGGTGTATAAATTAAGCTAAGTTTGATGTATTCATGTACTGAAATTTCGTTCGGTGCAACTTTGATTGATTGAAATAATCTTTTATTTTAACAAAATCATGCTATGAACTTTATATTTCCTTTTATTTTTAAGTTGTTTGACATTTTCAAATGCATATACCATTGTACATGTACACACATGTACAGTCATGTGCACGAAAATGGCAGTCCTAAACTAATACTTATAAATAACATTTACAACGGACAATTCTGATGCAGCTATATTGAAATTATTTAAAATCCCTGAATATACATAAGCATATGGTTTGCGGTAAAGTACCGAATATGAGGGGGAATTACTGAGTTTTCTAGTCATTCGCTGTTATTTGCCTATGCATTAAAATAGCAGTACCATAGCTGGCGGCACTAAACGCAGACGTATAAAGTTCTATCTGTTGCAGAATAATTCAACAATCTTTTGATCATCTATTTCTATTGTAAAATAGGCCGAGCAAAACATTGTTCGTCTGACAAAAGAGCAATTATACTCGATCTACTTAACGAAGGCAAAAGCGAAAGAAGAAACTAACAAATCTTGACGTTCGGGGAAGAATCGAACCTCAGTCGTCCGCTTGCCAAACGAATGCTCTATTATCGGGCTACGAATCTTTCAGTGCCTAGAAGCTTGATAACAGAGCATCTGTGCGGCAAGCAGGTGACTGGAATTCGCGAAGAATTGCAGAATAATTCATTAATTTTTTAATCATCAATTTCTACTGTAAAATGGGCCGAGCAAAACATTGTTCGTTGGACACAAGAGCAATTATACTCGAACTACTTAACAGCGGCAAAAGCGTTCGGGCAGGAATCGAACTTCGGTCGTCCGCTTGCTAAACGGATGCTTTACTATGGGATTACGAAGCTTATAAGCTTGATAGCAGAGCATCTGTCCGGCAAGCGGATGACTGGAATTCGATTTCTCACCGAATTGTAACATTTTTTCATTAATTTCTACTTTAATTATCACAATGTAATAGGTAGAAAATTACAAGTTCATTTTTCGATATATTTTTAAAAGTTGTCCGGCTATTTATTCAATTAAAAAGTAATATTTGTTTTTATTTAATCTTTAAAGCAGTTAATCATAAAGAAACGTATGCTCATTATTCAAAAAATATATAAGACGGTCACACACATTCCAAAATATATATTTTCTTAAGTAATTTTATTTTTCTTTAAATTTTTTAATGTGATTGTTGTCTCAAGGCGAACTAACCTTTTCAAAAGAACTCACAAATACTCTGAAATAATATACAAAACTAAGCATTGAGAGCAAAGCTAATTAAAATAAATAAGCATAAAGTTTCAATATTTTAATTATATTGTTACTGTATAAATTTTAATTAATTTTCAAACAAATAACTTAAAACAAAGGGTAGTTACAATATTTTGTAAGCCAACGTAAACCAATTTGTTTAATTAGTTTGTGCTACAAAAAGTTTTATTCCATATATAGAATATATTCACAAACACGAGAAGAAGTTTTACCATATTTTGGCTCAATCAAAGGTGATGCTCAAGTATCTTTTCCTCTACGCATAAATAAAAGATTTATAATATTATATTATATATACTACTGTGGGCAAAAAATAGTAAGACTTTTTAATTTAAATTTCGCGCGAAAACCCATTCGTCGAAATATTTCTTTTCTAGATTGGTATGACTGTCAGTGACATCTGTGCCAAATGTCACATCAAAATAATCATTAGTGTTTAGTATACGCTTGTCTTTCTGAAGTACAAAAAGTGCATTCGGCGATTTTTACAATGAGTGAAATTATTCAACAAAGAAGTTCCATTAAATTTTGTGTACGGAATCAAATTTCTGGTGCCAAAACGTTCAGAATCTTGCAAAAGGCCTTCGGTGATAATTGTTTATCGCGAACAAGTGTTTTTGATTGGTACAAATTATGCAAAGAGGGTCGAGAACGCGTTGATGACGAACCACGTCCAGGGCGGCCATCAACATCAACTGATGATCAACACGTCAATGTAATCAAGGAATTGGTGCTTGAGAATCGACGATTAACAGTCAGAGACCTTACTGGCATTGTTGGAATGTCGGAAGGATCAGCGGAAACCATTTTGAAAGATCATTTGTGCCTAAGAAAAGTGAAAGCAGTGAAAGCACGAATTGTATCAAGACAAAATGAAACCACTCAATTTTTATGACCCGGAAGCAGACGAAAACGTATCACGTCAAAAAAAGCAAAGCAAGTCAAAAATCGAGGTTATGTTGACAGTTTTCTTCGATTATCGAGATGTGGTGCACTCCGAATTCCTTCCGATCGGCCAAACTGTCAACAAAGAATACTATTTGAGTGTTATCCGTCGTTTGCGCAATGCTATTCGTAAAAAGAGGCCAGAATTATGGGCCGACAACTCTTGGTTTTTGCACCACGATAATGCACCGTTGCATACTGTATTAATTCTTCCTGAGTTTTTCGCCAAATTTTCAACCAATATCGTGCCGAAACCACCGTGTTCGCCTGATTTAGCTCCGTGTGACTTCTGGCTATTCAGCAAACTCAAACGACCGCTCCGAGGAAACCATTTTGAGTCAATTGACATTAAGACATTAAACGTGAATCGTCACGCGCATTGAAGGCTGTTCCTGAAATTGACTTCAACAACTGTTTCGAGAATTGCAGGATACGCTGGCACAAGTGTATAGGGGGGATTACTTTGAATTTAATAATTATGAAGAATAAATTAAGAATTTAAAAATTATGAACAAAGTATTATATATATATATATATATATATATATATATATATGTTACACTCGATGTTTATGCGGACGTATGATTACGATGTATTTTCTCGGGGGTTGTATACCGCGCGTGAGTTGTGTCAGAGAGAACGGTCTTCCTCTCGACGTTTTAACGAGATTGCACTCGTCATCTTCTAGAGTTGCAGAAGATGACGTGTGATCTTGCTGAAACCTCGAGAAAACGGTTCTTTTCAAGGTGCAACTCACCTGCGACTTGGAACTCAATAAAATACATCTTCATACAAATGTATATACATACATACACATATATTATGAAATAAACTGTTATTTTGAACAATGCGCGATGATTTTTGAATATACAATAAAGAAGAATAATTTAATATATTGTATATTAAAATACAAAGATAATAATTATGATAATATCAATAGTAATACTCCACCTTATAGAGATACAAAACATTATAAACCCTGTAATAATTTGCTATTGCATTATGTGTAATAACGACGTAGTATCAGCCGTTTACAGTTCGAGCTCATACTTATAGATATGTACGTGGGTTGAGTTGAGAAATTTCTTGGCGGTAGGGCAAGGAAGCATGAAAAATCTATGCCATAATAATACCAATAACAACAGTAATATAAATTGTAGAACCATATACAGTTAAGGGACAAATAAAAGAATACATATCTGCATGCATGTCAATAAAAAATACGTTTAATCAAGTGTATGGCATCTATTGTAATAAAAAGCTTCAGAAAAAGTTATGAAAAAGAAAATTAACCAAACAAGTAACTCATTGCAGTTGATTAATACAATCCAAAAAAATTTGAATTGTGCTGAAGAAAATTGAATCTGTGAAATGGCAAGGTAAAAGTAAGGATAGGAGGAGGATATTGAGGGTGAATGACATACAAAAAAGTCCTTTATTAACTTCTTTGTATGCCATTCACCCACGATATCCTTATATCCTTACTTTTACCTTACCATTTCCCAGAACTAATTTTCTTCAGCACAATTCTAATTTTTCAGGATTGTATTAACCAATTGCAAATATTTGTGGAGTTTCAATGATGCTGTCCAATAAGTTTCAATCTTACGCCACGGTATGTCATGTTTCTGATCAGCAAGCTATAGTCGATGCTACATTCTGTGCAGACATTGTCAATCTTGTAACTTACGTATTTGAAAAAACATCTTGCTGATCAGAAATTTTCATCAGACGACGACGTTGAAGTTGTTGTGGATGCCTGTTTTAACGAACTTGAGAATTTCGAATTTTGTCAAGACACGGAAATATTATATCATTGGCTCAAATATGTCGAGGTAGAAAGGTTTTATGTTGAGAAATAAATGCAATTTTAAACTGCGAAGTTCCTGTCTTTATTTTCACTCCAAGGATTTTTGAACGCTCCCTCGTATAATTACAATTTTTTCGTCAAGTTTTGCTGCATTTAAGTTCGTATATATTTTTCATTACATTGTTTCTTTTTATAACGTATCTGCGAATCCTTCTTATGTTTTTATTATGACTAGTTTATTCAAATTTTGATGTGACATCGCGAACCAATTTGTATCTGGTTCAGCGCTGATTAATTTTTTTTGAGCAAAGAAAGTTGATTAACTCGACCAGACAACAAAAAAAATATGGTTTCTATGAAGGATAATCCTGAAAAACAAGGACAAGAATCTGCCCCAATTCATCGTATAAGAATTACATGAACATCACGTAATGTTCGTTCACTTGAGAAAATATGTTCGGATTTAATTGATGGTGCGAAAAAAACAGAAATTACGTGTCAAAGGGCCAGTACGTATGCCAACAAAAACTCTACGAATCACTACAAGGAAAACACCTTGTGGTGAAGGGTCTAAAACATGGGACAGATTCCAAATGGGAATACAGAAACGTGTTATAGATCTTCATTCACCATCCCAAATTGTGAAACAAATTGCATCGATTTTTATTGAACCTGGTGTTGAAGTTGAGGTTACAATAGCCGATCCATGAGTATCATTAAGTACAAAGTGAATATTGTTTTCATAAGAAAGCGAAATAAACTAATAAAGATCTGGTGTTCCTCGGTGTCTTAATTTAGGACCTTTGCTATTTAATGTATGTACGGTACTTAATCTACCATTAGGCTACTTTATTTTTTATTTTATTAATTACTCTGAGGAATGTGAAGAAGTGAAAGAGAAAGGGAGCTCTTTCGCTTCTTTACATTCCTCAATATTGTAAAGAAAAATGTGGCGACACACAAACGGTCTCGCAATGTGTCTACACGTGATTATTCCTCTTACTGTACTAACATCAGATAAAAAGCTCTATTTTTATAAAGTGCCACCATTAACCAGAACAATATAAATTTCTCTTAAATGCGTTTAGTGGACAGCCGACCGTGGCCGTTCTTCACATTAAAGCTAGTGGTTCACCGAGCCCGGAAGGAACTCAGATTTAAACTTAATTAAGTTGATACCGTGTTGGACATAATTTGCACACTTATATTGTATACGCGTTCGTAATTATAAATGCCAGCTGCAATATTTTATTACGGGAGCTTGATACAGGAAAAGAAAGGACGGAAGTTTTTTTTTATGCGGCCCCATTGCGCATAAACACAGACATTACGCTAAGGCAAACGAAACAAAAACGAGGCACAATGGAATTATGATAAATCTTGTGTGTGTGTTGAATGAAATTTATGTCCTTTTATCGTCTGAGCTCTGCCTCAAAGAGTTAATGTAGACGAAGGAGTTAATTAAATTATTGCAGCGAATATTTATTTTTGTATTACTTACTACGAAATTTTCTTTACCTTCAGTTGCCTGCCATCCTGAATGATTCATCGCTTTGCCAAAGACATTACGTAAGCGCTAAATTGCATAGAAAATGTACACACAAAAGATCGTAATTTTGATGTGGTTCATATGCAATAATAAAATTTAATATTCTCACTATGCTACAATAATTATTATTTATTATTTCTCATTTTCTTCAGGCAATAACCTGGGCGTTAAAATATTGAAAAAACGGTACAGTATGCAAGTTATTACGTGTTCGTTTTACCGTTCTATTTGTTTCAGCGTTTAGCAGTATGATTTTTAACTATAGTTTATTACTTTGGTCATATTTTGTTGTACATCACTGTATATCTCAGTGTTAAAATTTTTACGAGTATTAAACTTGGATAATTTTCATATTCTTAACAGTTTTACAGTTTGATTTCTCATTTTATAACCTGCGATTTATTTTATTTACTTCACTATGACCCTAGTGTTTACATTTCACAACTTTCTCAATACCTAGGGCAAGAACCAACGTTCCTTACAAGAACTACTGCACCTCTTCTAATCTCACGAGTTCTTAAAATTTTGATTAAAAAATCTACGACTTGTGCGGAGTGCAGAAGTGCGCCATCGTGCTGTATCCATATTCATCGTCTTACATTATGAGTAACGTCATACAGTAATGTTCTTAAGTCATTTTTCAGGAAACGTAAATAATGCACTGACGTGGCACGTTCTTCGATTATAAACGGACCAATGAGATGATCGTCAATAACCCGATACCAAATATTGATCGAAACCAACAGCGATACGTAATACTTGCGTTAGTCTTGGACATCTAACACATGGATCAATAAGTCCCGAGACTAACCCATAGATGGCGCTCGTAGTAAACCAGTAACCACGTCTTTCTAGAGTACTAACCTTTGCTTGAAACGTGTCAAAATTTTAAGTCGATCGGACTAGAAACAGCTGAGTTATCGAGGTTAGTAAAGTCGTTTTGTAGTTTGTTTAAACAATGGAAAAAAGTTTCGTGTTCTGATAAAACATTGTTTTTTAATGGGTAAAAACACCACGCAAGCAAAACAATGGATTGAAAAATGTTACCCGGACTCGTGTCCATCAAAAGCAACGATTTGTCGGTGGTTTGCCGAGTTTAAACGTGGTCGTACCGACACAAATGACGCGGAACGCTCGGGTAGACCTGTGGAAGCCGTTACACCGGAAAATGTGAGTGAAGTGACAAAAATTATAATGAAAGATCGTAAAGTGAAGCTCCGTGAGATTGCTGAGATGACACAGATATCATATGGAAGTGTATTTACTATGCTTCATGAAAAATTGAGCATGAAAAAGGTTTTTACCAAGTGGGTGCCGCGATTGCTTTCGATGGAACAAAAACAGCAACGAGTCGATGATTCAGAAAGCTGTTTATCGCTATTTACTCGCAACAAAAAAGATTTCTTGCGTTGTTACGTGACCATGGACGAAACATGGATACATCACTACACTCCAGAGTCGAAGAGGCAGTCATCTGAGTGGCGCACAGCTGGCGAAAGCCGTCCGAAACGTCCGAAAACGCAGCAGTCAGCTGGCAAAGTCCTGGCGTCAGTTTTTTGGGATACACATGGCGTGATTTTCATTGACTACCTCGAAAAAGGTAAATCGATCAACAGTGATTATTATATTGACTTACTGGTGCTTTTGAAGGAGGAAATCGCAAAAAACCGACCGCACATGCAGAGAAAAAAAATCCTTTTTCACCAAGACAATGCACCCTGCCACAAGTCGATGAAAACAATGGCAAAATTGAACGAATTGGGTTTTGATCTGCTTCCCCACCCCCCATATTCGCCAGATTTAGCCCCAGTGACTACTGGCTCTTTGATGATCTTAAAAAAATGCTCCAGGGAAAAAAAATTGGCTCAAATGAGGAGGTCATCGCTGAAACTGAAGCTTATTTTGAAGCGAAAGATAATTTTTTTTATAAACATGGTATTGAAAAATTGGAAAAGCGTTGGAACCATTGTGTCACCCTAAAAGGTGATTATGTTGATGAATAAAAAAAAATTTTGCAAAAAAAATGTTGTTTCCATTGTTAGTCTCGGGACTTATTGATCCATGTGTTATATTACACATTTTTGAAATTGCTTCAGTAGCGCATCCTTAAGCTGTGGCAATCATGTCAGGGGACACTCGGTATGTGTGTTCTAGATATGCACATATAATTTAAATTAGAGAGTTAGCATGCGGTTAGTTTGTACAATACATTAAATAAATGAACACAAAGGCTGCTAGGAAAGCTTTGCAATACAGCTTTGTCTATTTAATTTTTTCAAAGTAATTTCCCCTACACATAATACACCTCTCCATCCTCCGAAGGCAATCTTTAAACCAGTTCTGCCAAGGGGGTCTACGGAGTAAAGCACACTCGTTGTCCCAAGTCCGCAGAAGGTTCTCATCACTGGAAAACCGCCTCACTTTTAGCTTCATTTTCACATGCGGGAACAGTGCAAAGTCGCAGGGAGCAAGACCTGGACTGTATGGAGGGTGCTCGAAAGTTTCAATCCTGTCAAATATGCAGGCTTTGGCGCGGTGAGCTGGAGCATTGTCGTGATGGGGGAACCAGGTGTCCATTCTTGACTTTGGCCGGAGTTTCATCATAGATCCAATGACTTTAAACAGGCACTGTTCAGTATACCACTTAGCTGTGTCTATCTTCTGTGTGTCCAAAACGCGTTCCACAATTCCACTCGATTTGAAAAATACAGCTATCATTTTCTTCTTTACAGGTCGGGATTTGCTGACAACTACGGGTGTGTCCTCATCATCAAAGACCCAAACTTTGTTTCGAGCTTTGGTCGGCACATCGTAATAATACAGCCAAGTCTTGTCCCCTGTCACGATATTGTTCACATACCGAGATTGTCCTTTATTAAGCTTTTTCAGCATCTCCCGGCACCAAGTCACACATCGTGTCATCTACTCTTCAGTCAGTCGATGCGGCACCCTGAGAGAACAAAGTTTCTTCACGTGCAAATGGTCATGCAGAATCGAACAAATTGCTGGTGCATTTAGACCTGAAGTACCCTCTATCTGTTGGTAGGTCACTCGCCTGTCCTCGTCAAGCATTTTCCTCACAGTAGTAACGTTTTCCTCCGTAACTGACGTGCGTGGCCTTCCCGGCCTCTCAGCATCCTCCACAGTTAAATTTCCCCATTGGAATTTCCTGTACCACCTGAATATCGTTGTGCGATATGGACAAACATCACCTAGTGCAAGAGTCATTTCTTCGAAGCACTGGTCTGTGTTTAAACCACGCACGAAATTATAACGCAAAACTGTCCTTATCTCATTTCGTGACCACGATGCCATCGCAAGTGCTTTACACTCTCACTGCTAATGAATAACTAAGCCCATCGACATGACGCGACGGCTACTATGCACGTATGAACATGTCTCAACATACAGCAACAAGCAGCTTCTTACAATTCATTGTTGCGTCATATTGCAAAACTTTCCTAGTACCCTTTGTATAAAAATTTTATTTCATGTATGTACACTACATAAGAAACTATTCCTGCATTTACATAACTACTCCCACAATTCAATTTTGCTTCAATCATTTTATGTGTAGAATAAAATGAATTCTAAAACTCTAAATTGCTACTTTATCAATATAATTACCTCATAATTACATGATTCTAACTTTAAGTATCGTGAATCCTTCCCAAGTTTAAGTATACGCATTCTATAATGAAAAGTGTTTGTTAATTAACAGTGGGAGACCGACTAATACGAGTTTTATTAAAAGACCTTTAGATGCTTTTCAAGGGGGTTGTTTTCGCTTGTTCAATTCCATTTACCTTTCCACTCAATATTACTGTTTCAATAAAGCCAACGAATAAAAAACGTGTATCATTAATGCTTTGATGTCTAGCGTCTTCTAATAATGTTACCTTATCAACGAGATGAAGTACATTAAGTGAATTAGAAATTATTTTTTGTTATATTTTACATTAATATCGATACTGTACTACCAATTAGTACAAATTAAAAACCAATACTAGAACATATTTAACTAGAAGTAATCAAGTGAAGCCACATCATCGATGACGTACTATTTTATTCGGGAAATAAGCTCCACCGCCTCCGGTACATAGTTATTATAGGTTTTCGTTTACACACAGTAATATTTCCATTTTCTCGCGAAACGTTACATTTTTACGATCTCTTTGTGTCTGTATTTTTACGTTATACGATTTCCGAGTTTGATAACACCGGTATATACGGTCTTCGAAATGCGCATTTCAATATTTAGACATGTGCTTTTTCGCAACCATTTATTTGACATTTTAATGTACTACAGGGCTTTCGTTTATTATCTCGATGTTCGAATCACAATGAAAATGAAATAATGAACGTAAGAAGATAGTGGGATGCGAGCGAATGTACGGCAGTAGGAACATCGCAAAGAATTGCATTTAATAACTCTAATGCGACCGTGTTTGTTAATGATGCATTTATATTATGCGTTTTCGGAATGTTCCATTTAATGAGGTATCAATTGTGTTCATAAAAACACTCCTAATACATTCTGTTCTTGTTGTACGACCTACAAACTATTGAATGGTCGAGATTATTTCAAAAATTAATTGATAGCGTACCATTCATTCAAAGAAATTCGAGCAGAAATATCTTTTTTAACAAAAGAAATTCTTATTTTCTTCTTTTCTTATGAAAAACTAAAAATTACTCGCAAAGATATATCATTTTTGTTAGTTTCTTTTTGTTTATCTTCAATATTCTCCCAAATCTGTTATTTCGTATTTAATTACCAGAGAGATGATGTAAAATGGTTTACGGTGAATGGGCTAAGGATGAATACCAATAAAACGCAGACGCTTGTGTTCTTAACCAGATCAAGTGACACTTGGTGGGTATTCACATAGATAATAAGCTATCTTGGCATACACACACCGACGAGCTTTGTGGAAAATTAGCAACTGCAATTTATGCCATTCGCCGGATAAGAAGGATAGCAGGTCACCAACCGGCAAGACTGGCGTATTTTGGTAATTTCCATGGTATGGCCACTTATGGAATTCTTCTTTGGGGTGAGTCAGCAGGG
This sequence comes from Dermolepida albohirtum, assembly GCA_031893035.1. NCBI lineage: Eukaryota > Metazoa > Arthropoda > Insecta > Coleoptera > Scarabaeidae > Dermolepida > Dermolepida albohirtum. Next base: position 12,420 of record JAVIWB010003126.1, read on the forward strand.
GCCCGAGAAGTTTTTTTGCAGCAGAAGAAAGCAGTTAGGGCAATACTAGGCGTTAACAATACCACTAGCTGCAGAGATTTATTTAAAACATTAAATATATTAACCCTTCCTTCCTGTTTTATACTTGTTTGTCTGAAGTATATACATTCATCGAGGAATTTGTGGACGGGCATCGATCAGCACACATAGGGGACTCGTGGTTGTAAAAATCTTGTGATACCATATCACCGTATAAGCAGATCACAAACTGCTGCAAACTTTTCTGCAGTAAAGATTTACAACAGAATCCCGGAGGAAGTGAGAAATTTGGAAGAAAAAAAATTTAGAGCAGTAGCGTCCAGTGTCCTTAAAAATAAGGTTATATATACGCTACAGGAATTCTATGATTTAGAAGACAAGGACTTTCAACCATGAACAAACAAACTTTTCTTGTTGTTTTCTGTGTCGGTCCATTTTTGTATGTACCATGTTTATTTTTCTGTATTTTATATTTTATTTTGATATATATATTGACTGTAAAAATATATGAAAATATATTATTATTATATATTATTATTATATTATTATTATTATTATTATTATTATTATTATTATTATTATTATTATTATTATTATTATTAAATAAGCGATGATTCCTACAGGACAAGGGAACTTTCATAGACACCACTTAAAACTTTTGTAGACTGTGAAAATTAACAAAATTTCTAATCGTGTTGGTATATAACAGAGCCAATGCAGAACAAGTTCTACAATAACCCACTTACGAGTATTACACTTCCCATCTCTTCTTATTTAGTACACGGATAATGGCCAATAGGAACAGCAGGTTTGGTAATATTGGTCATGAAAGCCAATGTCATTGATAATGTACTAACGTGGTAATTCTTCGGTGATGTAAATAAAATTAGCAGCTTTGTGAATGCGAAATACCATAAAAACAAACTGAAACAAATGAAGGAATCCAAAGAAGGGCTGAAGAAGCATTGTTATAATTTGTATGGTGATTTGTGGGTTATATCGATTACGAGTATGAAAACTGTATCAAACTCTGTTGAGTATATTGAAGTTGGAAGTTTTAATTGAAGAAGCACAGCAAAGGGGTGTTATTGCGATTCCTTATACTCATTACACATACTCAACGACATGGAAATTGCAATACCAAGAAGAAGCGCGAATTTGTTAACCAATCTTGGCAGAAACAAAACTTTTTTTTTATTAATAATGAACTGGGTCTATTAGTTGTTAAAAAGGAATCATTCTATTATTAATAACACCCTATCAACTACATATGTTTCACCGATATCACGGATCGTCAGGTTGATTTGTGTTATTAATGAACGATTCCTTCAGAGTGTTTATCATATCTTTCGATACCGAAAATAATGAATAATATCATATCTCCCTCTCTCGACCAATACATAAATGTATTGACCGACAAAGCAAGAACGCTTCTATCTTACATATCGGAGACTATGTTTCCAGTGTATAATAGACAGAAACTTACATCTAGGCTTTACGCCAATTAAAGAATGTTAAAAAGGAATCATTCTATTATTAATAACACCCTATCAACTACATATGTTTCACCGATATCACGGATCGTCAGGTTGATTTGTGTTATTAATGAACGATTCCTTCAGAGTGTTTATCATATCTTTCGATACCGAAAATAATGAATAATATCATATCTCCCTCTCTCGACCAATACATAAATGTATTGACCGACAAAGCAAGAACGCTTCTATCTTACATATCGGAGACTATGTTTCCAGTGTATAATAGACAGAAACTTACATTTATGTATTGGTCGAGAGAGGGAGATATGATATTATTCATTATTTTCGGTATCGAAAGATATGATAAACACTCTGAAGGAATCGTTCATTAATAACACAAATCAACCTGACGATCCGTGATATCGGTGAAACATATGTAGTTGATAGGGTGTTATTAATAATAGAATGATTCCTTTTTAACATTCTTTAATTGGCGTAAAGCCTAGATGTAAGTTTCTGTCTATTATACACTGGAAACATAGTCTCCGATATGTAAGATAGAAGCGTTCTTGCTTTGTCGGTCAATACATTTATGTATTGGTCGAGAGAGGGAGATATGATATTATTCATTATTTTCGGTATCGAAAGATATGATAAACACTCTGAAGGAATCGTTCATTAATAACACAAATCAACCTGACGATCCGTGATATCGGTGAAACATATGTAGTTGATAGGGTGTTATTAATAATAGAATGATTCCTTTTTAACATTCTCTAATTGGCGTAAAGCCTAGATGTAAGTTTCTGTCTATTATACACTGGAAACATAGTCTCCGATATGTAAGATAGAAGCGTTCTTGCTTTGTCGGTCAATACATTTATGTATTGGTCGAGAGAGGGAGATATGATATTATTCATTATTTTCGGTATCGAAAGATATGATAAACACTCTGAAGGAATCGTTCATTAATAACACAAATCAACCTGACGATCCGTGATATCGGTGAAACATATGTAGTTGATAGGGTGTTATTAATAATAGAATGATTCCTTTTTAACATTCTTTAATTGGCGTAAAGCCTAGATGTAAGTTTCTGTCTATTATACACTGGAAACATAGTCTCCGATATGTAAGATAGAAGCGTTCTTGCTTTGTCGGTCAATACATTTATGTATTGGTCGAGAGAGGGAGATATGATATTATTCATGGGTCTATTAGTTTCACACTCCTTTACTTTTCGTGGTATTAATTATGATAAATAGATTTCCTCTGAGTGTATGGTGTCACAAGCAACTTGCAATTCATTCCGGAGAGCTTCTAGTGTATACAAGAGATTCTGTAATCAGTTTGTTTTCCTAGAATATCCCAAATGTGTTCGATTGGTGAGAGGTAAGATCTGGGTGGTCATGGTAGGAAATTATTTTGGACCTTTCCTAAGCGATTTATAGGGATTCTTGCTACGCGTGGACGGGCATTTTTACTACCGGAACTTCCGAAGATATGAAAGAAGGGGTTCGATCACCTCATCAACGTAACGCCTCTTTAAACACAGTTTTACTGACGACGTACTAAATCAATCTTTATCCAACATCATCCAAAACTTTTTCATTACTCGACCTATTAATTAATCGTCCATGACTTTGCTATCATCTGACTTGCTGGATGTATAAAACCCGTGGTGAATTACACAGTTTCCGCGTGAATACATAAAGAAATAGTAAAGAAATCAGGAAATTTCAAGAAAATCCAAGACAAGAGGAAGTGTGTACCTAATTAATTGAAGAATTTTGTTGTTGACCACCTGTTGTGGAAGCCAAACTACTAGTAATAGGAATGAATTATATTATTAGATTCAGGAAGATACCAAAAAAGGCGTCTTTACTAAAAATATTGTTTGATCTATAGAAAAAATTTACAAAATGTATCTTGAATAATATAGAGCGTAAAGAAAGTAAGCAACCTACTTAAGAAGCCTAAAGAGGTAGAGTTTCTTTGTCGTGAAAATAAGTAAGAACAATGTCACGGTTATCTTGAATAAAGAAAAACAATCTCGATCAATTTCTTTTGAAGCCAAATACGACAGTTGGAATGCATAGTACTGGAAAAATGGTATTCAAATCCAACGTAACTCGGGAAAAAGCAGTTCTCTTTAAAAGAATGAAGAGGTTTTATTTAAACTGAAAAGTCATCGAATAGTTTTAATAGCTTTTGATCAGTTCTTGAAGGTGTTGACATATTCAGAAGCTGTTAAAAAGCTATGTTGGATCATAAAGAAAGGAACAAATACATCCAAATGCAACGCAATTAAACAATAAATACATATCATAAGAAACTTAAAAAGGAGACATGACATCTTCATCTCTAAATAAATAATAAAGATGATTACCGAATGAAAATTAGAAACGATGAGAAATGTGGTTTTAAACAACTGACTAGGAAGGTCCTTCACTTGCTGCTAGAGACGTCGCCTAATGACCAAAGTATTAGAACTGAAAATGAATTACTTTATTGCACCAAAGTAGAAGTAGCAGAGAACAGTGCAGATTCTTGAAATAGAAGTACAACAGTTGGAATGCATAGTAATGGAAAAGGGTAAACTATCTAAGTGCAACATAATTAGAAAAAAAAGCATTTTTAGATCGAAGAAAGAAGTTACGTATGTTGAAACAGTTCCTTAATAGTTCCTTTGAAGCAACTCTCAAATTTGTTAATGGCTTTTTCTGAAGCTATTCGAAAATTGTTAAAGCTATTCAGAAACTGCTCGCCCTATCTTTCGTGTCTCTTTGATATTCATGGAGCTCCCATTTTGTAATGGTGTTTCTTTTGCACATTATTTCTTTCTACAAGATGACAATACTGGAACTAAAGAATTCCCTTTGCTTTGCTCTGGAATTATTTGGATTATTAAATACACAAATAATGTAAGTAATCTCCTTAAGGAGCTATATGCTCATCTCATATAACACAAAGACTAACTGATCTAGTTACAAAATCAATTTCTCTTCTTGCCACAAATATCGCAAGATACTGCGCATTATTTTTGTATATGAATGCTCAATTAATTTGATGAATTGGTGGAATTGATATACTGATTAATTTTAATAATAAATAGAAAACTAGAAGTTGTAAGAGACGTTGCATAATAAGTTATTCATGTTATAACCATATATGTGTACCTTTCTTCATGACGTAGTTTTATCAGTGTAAAATAAAAATTATAAAAATTAAAATGAAAACGAGCCTTATCAACTCCAATTTGTATTTTATATTTTTCCTGCTTGTTTTACTTTAAGTCGCCAGATATCATTTCAAATCTACTTTCGCTAACGATATATAACTTATCTAAATGGTGCTATAATTAAACAGATTTTTGACACGCACATTTTAAAATATGCATTAAACACCGAAATTAAAACCTATTACCCAGACCATTGAATACATAAGGAGGCAACGTACAAGTTTGCTACCCATAAAATGATTATTAAAATTTGATGTTTGTACTGAAAGTTAGAGATATGTATTCGTTGCAAAGGAAACTTTTTAAAAGTCGGTTATGAATGTAAACTTCTGGTGAAATTTCGCAAATTATAAAGTTGGTCGGTCGAAGTTACCGACAATTAGTGTTGGCGAAAGTTTCTGTGCAAACATCCGTATACTATTGCATTAGAATCTCAATTTTCTGTTATAATAATGTTTTTTGTAATGTTTTTATTTACTTTTTCATTTCATTTATTTTATCGATTATTTGAAAGTTCAATGCGAAATATTTCATTATTAAAATTAGTAATACGAGTATATCAAATATATTTAATTATTTTTATCACTAAATAATAGTAATTACATCAGATATAGAAGAATGAAAGAAATTGCACTTGAACTGGTAACATCTTGTATATATATATCTTGTATACAAGCGGTTCTAAGGAACAACAAGAAGTTGAAGCTGGAACTTAATATCGGAAGTTCCCTTTTCTTAAATTAATTAAGTTCCAGTTTCAATTTCTTATCCTGCCTTAGAACTGCTTGTATACCAGATAGATTCTACCAGTTCTGGTGTATTTTTTTCATTCCTCTACATCTGATGTAATTATTCTATAATTTATATCAAAGTTAACCTTCTGAACATCACTCAGCTTCCTCATAAAGGAGTGCAACTTAGGTTCTATCAACTTATGATCCGTACTGCGGACTCCTATGAGACTGACTTTGGTCTCCAGGCTACTAATCTTGTCTCTGCTTGCATAATTCAATAATACATAGTACAAATATTACAAAATATACCCCTGTGCATCTACAGCCCAGGCTACCTGAATCTCAGTTACATTATCATTAGTCTACCGCACTATTACACCAGGGGATGCCATAAAGATACATACTTTCTGTGTAGTCAAATTAAAATAAGTAGAAACGAACTATTGGAGGTGTTTTAAGTTTCGTTTTGGTAGTTAAATGATACTGCATTTTTTAAACACTTTTAGTTTACTTTTTAACATAATTACCATCAATATTAAGGCGCTCATGCCATGGCGCGTATACAATGGTTAAACAGAAACTAAATTGATTTACCACGGGGTATTTCGAACACTGTTATTCACTTACTGTACCACCATATTAATATTCAAACAGAAATTAAAATCGTATTAAAATTTTCTAAATGATCAAACTGGGTAGGAACGAGCACATAAGAGAGAGAAAGGAGGTGCAATAAAATCTTTATTTGCTCAGTTTCATCGATAAGGCCTAGATTAGAATAATAAAATGTTTAATTACTTCTTTTGTTTGTAATACTTTCCTTATTTCAGTTGCATAAGTGTTAAATGATGAAACATTGAATTAAGGCAGGGATTCCCAAAGCACGTGCCGGAAAGAATCTCCAGGTGCATCGTGACAGCCTCGCCAAAACGCAAAAGAAATTGAAAAATATAATTTTATAAAATTTATTAGGACCGAAAACATTTCTGAAACTCTTCTTGCTTGTACCAAATTACGTTTAAAATAATTCTCTGTTTTGTATTAATTAGTTAATATTTCTGTTTAATCACTAAAGATTGATATATACCCCCTTTCCACATTAATTTTCGTAATTCTGTATACGTATTTCGACAACGAAGTTGTCATCATCAGCAGATAATTAAGCAGTGTCGCACCTGGAGAACTGCGGCAAGAAATACCTGTACGAAAAAACTAATTTCGCACACGATCCGTACCGCTGAAAGCCAAGACGCAAGTTAATATGGAAAGAGGTTATATATCAAGCTTTAGTGATTAAGTTAATCAACCACAGGCTCCATCAAAATCACCAACCACTATTTCTGTTCTCAAAATAAATGTGATTTTATTTTTTGATTTATTTACGTTTTCCTTCTGCTCCTTATTGCAATTGCTAACTATTCACAAAGTATTTAAATAAAATTAAAAGTCTTATAAAAATATAAAGGTCCCCTGCTTTGCTACATATGAAGGGCGCCGCCGGAAATAATCTGAACGTTAAGGGCGCCAGGGCATTAAAAAGTTTGGGAATCTATGAGTTAAGGTTTGTAAAGCTTTCTTCTTTGGCCAAATTTCTAAGAACGGTAGTGTAATTAATTGATCTTTCTTTTTATATTAATAAAACGAGAAACGTAGACAGAGTACATCAGAATCTTTCGGACAATCAAGTAGTTAAAAATACATTCAAAGCTAGACATTGTGTTTTACTTTATTAGACTCAATATCGAGGGAATATTCCTCGTAAATCATTTTACAACATATGCATAAATTGAAATTTAGGATTCAGTCACACGGACAACAAAAAAAAAAAGGAAATTTACAAATTGGATCGTATCGCGTTTTGCTTTATTCATTTATTTTCGTTCCCTTTGTTACAAACCCAGTAAACGGTACTAGAAGAGACCATACGGTCGCCGATACTTCTGGTGTACCACTAAAAATCCCGTCATTCGGACATTAAAAGCCCCGAATAAATATACCGCGATAAATCAGCTGGAACAATTTAATGATTATTGTGTGTGTCCATCGATTTTGAAAAATTATGAAACTGTAGTAGAATTAATTTATTGCTTCAATTTGTGCGGAATATGCAGTAAATCAAAATTGCGATTTGGCGGAACATCGGGTACTAGTGGTTGTTAGTGGAGTTTTGGTGGATGCGCCGGCGGAGGGGAGAAGAGGCGAACTGGGAGGAGAGACACATTTAAAAGAGATGGTATTTATGTGTCAGACAATACGCGCATGTGGCCGTGGTGCTCGAGTTGAACATAATTTCCTGTACGAGTATATGGACGGGATAGTATATTTTCCAGGAACCGTCGTGTTTATAACAGGAAACGGGAATGTATGCTTCAATAAACAAATTTAATAAAGTCCCTAATGTGCTGTTTGTGATTGTATTTATTAGATTCAAATATTTTTGGATATTCACGGTATTATAATGGATTTTTCTATGGCGTCTAATTCAGTTCAACTATTTCCGTTGTATTATGGAGAGACCGGAAATGATTTTCGACGAAAAATCATTTAAAACGTATCGATAATGTGCGTTTGTTTTTAACAAAAAACTTATGTACAGGAGCACACCATTTTTTAATAATAATAATTTATTAAGTCCCCGACAGTGGAGTATAGATAGAAAAAAGACATAACGAATATGAATATGTTTATGAAGTAAATTAAAAAGAAGCAGCAATTGTTTTTGGTGAAGCGTAAAGTGCAGAAATGAAATATAGTTAAAAAATCCAAATATTTTGAAATTGATGGAGCCTGTGGTTGATTAACTTAATCACTAAGGTTGATATATTACCCCTTTCCACATTAACTTTTGTAATTCTGTATACGCATTTCGACAACCAAGTTGTCATCATCGGCAGATAACCGCAAAGTGTCGCACCTGGTAAACCACGGCGAAAAATACCTGTTCGAAAACACACTCCGTACGCGATACACACCGTTAATAACCTAAATGTACACTGGATGTGGAAAGGGGTTATATACCAACCTTAGTGATTAAACCCAAATATTTTGTCTAACGGCAAAATATATTAAATAACGAGTTTATCGTTTAATATATTTTGAATAGTTGATTGTTGAGATCGTGAAGCTAATGAATATACATATAATACATATAGTGTGAAATTTATACAAAGTGTTTTATGTATTCCTTAGTTTTATTTATTTCTTAATATATTTTGGATGTTATAATAAAATTAACGAGACTTTTGGGATCTTATTTGCACGTTTTTACATATAAGTCGATATTGTCTTCTAATACCTCAGGAGCGTTTTAAATGTGGTGTCTTATTACATAGAAATAACGTTTTCGACACAATCTAGAAGAAAGGAAAACTTGAAAAAAATCTTGCGAGCTTTTGAATATGTAAATAAGTAAGTTCAAATGATTTTACTTTGAATAGTAGGAAATTTGTATTTAGCTATTTAAAAGCTACTCTTTCATGAACTATGAAGGCTAAATTCGAAAATTTTTATTTTAACGAAAATCTTAATTTTTTCAAAGGGATATTCGCAAAAATTGGTAATTTTCAAAAGTTGTTTTACGTTAAAGAATATTCTTGGGATGACATTGGTGGAGGTCCTGAAAACTATTTCGAAGTCAAAATTTACCTGACTTTCAACTTAATCCTGAGAGAATGAAAAACATGAAAAATTTTGTCAAAATGTGAACTTCTGAAAGTGTGAATAGCTTATTTTGAAAGCTTGAGCGGTTTTGCCATGAACAGTGGTAAATTTGTATTCAGCTACCTAAAAGCCACTCTCTTATGAACTATGAAGCCTAGATTCCAAACTTTTTATTTTGACGAAAATCTCATTTTTTTCAAAATCGCAAAAATTGGTAATTTTGAAAAGTTTTTGTACGATAAAGAATGTTCTTGGGATGACATTTATGGAGGTCTTGAAAACAATTTTGAAATCAAAATTTACCAGACACTTTCGACTTATTTCTGAGAGGATGGAAAACGTGAAAAATCATGTCAAGATATGAACTTCTGAATGTGTAAATAGTTTATTTTGAAAGTTTGAGCGGTCTTGCCATGAACAGTGGTAAATTTATATTCAGCTACCTTAAAGCTACTCTGTCATGAACTACGAAGACTAGATTCGAAACTTTTTATTTCGACGAAAATCTCATTTTTTTCAAAGAAAAAATCGGTAATTTTGAAAAGTTGTTGTACGTTAAAGAAAGCTCTTGGGACGACATTTGCGAAGGTCCTGAAAACAATTTTGAAGTCAAAATTTACCTGACTCTTTAGACTTAATCCTGAGAGAATTGAAAACATGAAAAATCATGTCAAAATATGAACTTCTGAATGTATAAATAGTTTATTTTGAAAGTTTGAGTTGTTTTGCCATGAACAGTGTAAAATATGTATTTCACTACTTAAACGCTACACTTTCTTGTAGTATGAAGTCCAAATTCACAACTTTACATTTTGAAGAAAATCTCAATTTTTTCAAAGGGGTATACTCACAAAAATCGGTAATTTTGAAAAGTTGTTGTACGATAAAGAATGTTCTTGGGATGACATTTGCGGAGGTCCTGAAAACGATTTTGAAGTCAAAATTTATCTAACTCCTTCGGCTTAATCTTCAACAAAGGGAAAACTTGAAAATCCTTGTCAAAACTTTTTAATGTGTAAATAGTTTTATATTTCTGAAATATGTGTTTAACTTCAATACATATGCCAATGAGCATTAATGTAATATAATACAAATTCTAAATATACATAGATTTATGTGTACGACTTTCAACTATGTAATTTTCTCATTAATGTTTTCTAAATAATCAAAATAAATAAATAAAACCCATTTCCACAATGATATTAGTATTCTGAATGCGCATTTCGACAACCAAGTTGTCATCATTACTAGTTAGTTAATCACAGTATCGTGCATAGATAAAAATCGCACAGAAACATATCCGTACCAGACATTCACTGTCAAAAGCTAAGCACACACTCCTATTTTCTTCATATTCTTTACCGTTTGTTTATTATTACACGTGTTACGTGTAAGTATTATATTATTATTATTATATTATTATTTATTTACCCTTTTTGACTAATTCAATCGATCACAGTCTCTCGAATTCAATGTACTTTAAACTTACATCCGTTAAAGTAGATTTTTTTTCAAACAAACAACCCAAACGAGGAGGTAGCAAATGTTTCCCAAATGGATTTTATTGTAAACGCCAACAGATATTACTCTCGATGTAGTTCTGATATACATGTTTGGGTTACATTAACGTAGGTTTCGACAGCTCTGCCCTCCTCCTTACACCTCATTCCCCTTTACATTGTACGATTTTCCCTCCGGCGGCCACCCATCCAGTAAAGGTATCATTAAGAGAAATGGCGTGTAAGTCGGAATCACGAAGGTAGGAATATTTAAGGTCTATAACGACCACGGCTAGAGTCAATACTTGGCATTTTTCCTAAAAAGTTTCCGCAAGCCTGCATAATGGCAAAATCCACTGCCTGAGTGGCTGGTGTGTTTCCAAAGTTACATATATGTATATATATATATATATACATACACATACGTATATAAAAGTATATACATGCACAGGTGTGTACGTCTTGTATCTTTTAGCGCTCTTTTGAGATGGCAATAAGTTGGTGTGGGTTTGATGGGAAAAAAATAAGAAAGCGCATCAGTTCAATGGAGCAGGCGCACGATATATCCACTTATTTCCGCGGCATTACTTTAATGTCGACGATGCGATAGTATCTTGAGTCTTTGAGTCGCGATAGCCCGCTCATTAGGAGTTACAAATTACCATAGAACCTACTCCGACGAAGTTAGATCTGTGTTATGTATCAAGTCACGAACGTGTTCTAACCTTTATTGACATATGAAAACTTTTCTAATTAGAGATTTTGTAGTCAGTGCATGCATTTAGCGATATAAACTTCAGCGGAATTCTGATTTTATTTTCCCCGAAACTTTCTTTCTTATTACTTTTTAATCTAGATGACGGATATGATTGGTCGGATTATTTCGAATAACTTGTAACGATAAAGTAGTAAGGGATAATCAGAATTGCAACACCCGTCACTGAACTAAATAATTTCGAAATAATATGAACCAATTATTGTTCAAAAACAAAGGCCGAAAAAGACGTATTTCCTCTATGTTTTCACAGACGTCATTTTTTTATAACGACAGAATAAAACATACCACATCACGTTCGTATTCTGTACACAATTTAGACAAGGAAGTGCTCATCATCAGCAGATAATTAATCAATGAGTTGCACTTGGATCCGCAGTAAAACTCGCACATAATAACTCCGTACAGCTTTCCGCGCTAACAACCAAACACACCCTAATCTATTTCACACACGAATTAATATTTTGGGTTGGCAACTAAGTACTTTCGGTTTTTACTGATAGAGAGCGTTGCATTATTTTTTGTATAACGTATGTTAGTTCTGTACTTTACCGTTTGTCGCGTGATACTAGTCACATTGACGTAACTTCAGAAGCAAGTAGTGCGTGATTTTTATTAAAGCTATTAGTTGTGGGTTAATTTTAAATGGAATGCAGAAACGAACATTTTCGACATATTTTACTATTTTATTTCCGTAAAGGAAAGAAAGCTGCTGCGGCTCACAAAAAGATATGTGAAGTTTATGGTGCTAATTGCTTAACAGAGCGCACGTGTCAGAATTGGTATAAAAAATTCCGTTCTGGAGATTTTTCCCTCAAAGACGAGCAACGTTCTGGTCGGCCTACTGAAGTTGATGATGACCAAATCAAAGTCATAATTGAAGAGGATCGTCATATAACTGTTCGAGAGGTTGCGGAGAGGCTACATGTATCGCACACAACAATTGAAAAACATTTAAAATGTCTTGGGCTAGTTAAGAAGCTTGATATGTGGGTACCCCACGAATTGAAAGAAATTCATTTAACACAAAAAATCAACTTTTGCGATATGCACCTTAGACGAAATGAAACCGACCCTTTCTTAAAAAAAATCATCACTGGTGATGAAAAATGGGTCCTGTACAGTAACATAGTTCGAAAACGATCATGGAGCAAACACGATAAACCAGCTCAAACCACATCGAAAGCTTAATTGCATCCAAAAAAGATCATGCTGTCAGTTTGGTGGGATTACAAAGGTGTTGTGTTTTTTGAGCTGCTTCCAAGGAACCAAACGATCAATTCTGATGTTTACTGTCAACAATTAATAAAACTGGATGAAGCAATCAAAGAAAAACGGCCAGAATCGTCAAATCGGAAAGGTGTAGTTTTCCACCAAGATAATGCAAGGCCTCACACATCTTTGGCAACTCGTGGGAAACTATTGGAGCTTGGCTGGGAAGTGATGCCACATCCCCCATACAGCCCTGATCTAGCACCATCTGATTACCATTTATTTCGAAGATTGCAGAATTCTTTGAATGGTAAAACTTTCACAAATGACGATCACCTTCACTCGCACCTGGTTCAGTTTTTTGCTGATGAGAACCAGAAATTTTATGAGCGCGGAATCATGCAGCTGAAAGAAAGATGGCAAAAGGTCATTGAGCAAAATGGAAAACATATAATTGATTAAAAACTATTCTTTATTTTAAAAAAAAGTGTTTTATTTTATACTACAAAACCGAAAGTACTTAGATGCCAACCCAATATTTCGGTCTTACTTTGACGTCGCTTTTACTTTTATAAATTTTGGAAAAACATTTCTATCTTTACACCGTTTGAAGAAATTAGTGTTTTTAACCTTCCTGAATAACTTAAGCTCCTTTTTTACTGGGAAGTCAAGATGAATGTAAATTTTAATATAGACCCTAGTTCGTCTAGTTCGTAGACTTCTGCAGTCGTCCATTTTGTATTTCCTCCTTTTGCATTTCTTGTAGGAACCACGCTTTCGACAATTTTGATCCACTTGTACAGGACATCTTCAGAACTCAGCAGTCGATCGAGAGACGAGAATATATGCATAAAATAATATATGAATACAAGTCTAACTAGTATCAAAATAAAATGCAACAGCCTTATCCAAACGTGCTGTGGAGAAAAATATAAATTTGAATTTAACAACGTCGAAATCCTCGAAATAGAAAACAATTACAATAAACGTATACTTAAAGAAATAACATACATACAAAAGATAAAAACACAGTAGACATTATGAACCGTAATGACACACAAAAACAAACGCATACCTAATATGAACAAAAGAAAAGAAAGTAACAGATGTGCTTACAAAAAGCACTAAAAAAATGTTCACAAAGATCGAACCTGTAGACGAATATATTTGTTAAAAATTCTTCTGTGATTGTAAATGCTACAATATTAAACAGACAAAAAAACAGTAAGAGTAAGAAATCATTAATATCTATTTATGGAGAAACAAGTATTATTTACAAATAAAAATATGCAACTAATGGGTGTTTTTTTTAAGAGCTTGATAACTTGAAATGATAATACAGGACAGAAGTATTGTTGGAATGAAATTTTTTTTATTACAATCTGGTAATGATGAATTATTTAACCCAATAAAGTTTTAGTTAGGATGTTTTTCAAAATATTTTTTGTTATAGACGACAATTTTGAGAAAATAATTTTAAAAATTGTTTAGAACGACCCGTACATCGTAGTTAGATCTTCCATCTATAGGTAACACCACTGACATCGCTATATTTCCTTAAGAATTAGTTGCTTGTTATTTTCGTTTTTATTATTTGTATTGTACTTTACTCATTCAACACGGATTCAGTTTGAATAGCACATAGCAACATATATCAACGACAATTAACTATTTATAACAACGTAATTTGGAGCGAAACAATCTTTCAATATTTACCGACGCATCGCAATACTACATTGTTAGTGTTCATTATCCTAACGAAAGAGTTTTGTAAACAGAAACATGCTCTTTGAAGTCTTTTATTCGCTGCGTAATTATTTCATCAAATTCTCGTCTACCATTGGTCAAATCGACTGTCAAATTAATTAAATCGTAATTATTTTATTAGCCGAAATAGACGGTTGCATTTCGTGCGTCGCAACAAATTTTATTAACTAAAAGTTTAATTAACTGGACATGTTTATTAGTTTTGCTTTCAATAGGATCGGATACCTATGTATTATGATTGAGAAATTAATAGATATACTCGTTCTATGTATTTGTGTGGTTATTTATCGTGGTTAAAAGTATTTCATGAAATAAAACGCGAAATTTTTATTTCAGTGTTTCGAATCTGGCAATGAAAAATCGGAAAAAAACATTGTTGTTCAAGTTATAATGATTTGAACTGGGCTTTAGAATTAAGTTAGCAGATTAAAAATATAACTGACGGTCGCGAAAAGAAACGAAATTACTTCCAGGACAGTTGAATGTTTTTAAAATGACACTATTGTAAATTGAACATATACACTTACGAGTACATAGTCAAATATTAAAAATAATGTAAAATCAAACTTGCAAGCTTCAACTGACGAAAGAAAGGATGCCTTAGAAGGACTATATGAAGGTTAAACCTTACATGTCCAAACACCTCTTGAACCAAAGATTCCAGCTACTTGTTCAACGCTAAGTCAACGCTTATAAGTCACTATTGCTTTTATCCTTTGTTGGGTTTAGTTTTTCCAATCCCAAACGAGAATTAACTTCTTTTAAGAAACTATCTTCTTCGCTCGAGTAGTATGTCCACTTCACTGGTTGATAATATCACATATGACGCGACGTGCAAGACTAACTTCGCGGCAAATCGATCTCCAATTGGTTATCTAAGTCGCTTGGTCAAATATACGCGGCCTTACTGGCTACGAGGCAATTTATGGCGAATATTCGAGATTCGCGATGACAAAAGTGGAGTTTCCATTACTTAATGGAGTGAAAATTACGAGAAATGAAATGAAATTTATCCAAAACTACTTTAAACTGATTACCTGCTTGATGTGAATCAATTATAATTAAAATTTAATTTCTGGACAATGTAAACGGAAGTTTCAACTGCAATTTATTAAAAATAGTTACGTGCAACATAAATTTATTAAAAAAAATCTCTTCTTTCTTTCTTATTTGATTTGTCCTTGTATCATGAACATTAATAAAAAGAATTTTCGAGTAGTAAGTTTGTGTGGAGCTTTTCTTTCAATTCGAGGTTGTAATTGCTAAAAATCAATACAACCTAGGCCTACTTCCTAATTTCATTATCTCCAGAACATTCGATACGCTTCCACGTTACCAGAATATTATATTTCTCGTGTTTCTTCTTCGATTTATATCTTCAATAACATATCTGATACAGCCCGGTAACTTATGTAGAAGAATCGTGTATATATAAACCATTTCATTGCAGATATAAAGTTTATGTAGTATCGAAGTATGTTTTATATAATTTATATTCCAAGTTGGATGTAAGTCGGATATCATCCGCGAAATATGTGTTTAATACCCTCTAATATTTTTACAAAATCCAACGCCAGTATATATCATGCGCTGGGGAGAAATTTTCATATTATAAACTAACTTATGATCTCGCATCCACGTAAAATCCATAAATGCAGGAATTTACTGCTGTAAGAGAAATGCACCAATTTCACAAACTTTCCGTGGATATAAAACGTCTGTTTGTAATATCTGAATTTCAGGATGCGATTGCAAAACTGAAACTTAAACTGACTGAAAGTAAATTTAGACAAACTTAGAGTTTACATTTGATGTCATCTGAACGGGGACTATATTTACACATATACACTACCTGAGCAGCTTAGCAATATAACTTGTCAAGTACGAACTACAAAGTACATTTTATGTCTAATGGGGCTAAGTGAGTTTTCAACTAATATAGTTGAAGGTGGTAGGAGTATTGTAACTCGAGTACTTGAGGGAAATCTGGTATTAATACAGGGGCTGTTATAAAAGAATGAACCGATTTCGTGTCGCATCATTTGAGTTTTCAGCCAGTATAATGAGTCATCAATTGTTTGCAAGAGGCGGTTTCTTAGTTTTGATTGACCACAACACCGGCGGTACTTATTTGAGAAAACAAATCCGACTGTTATGATGCAACATGCTTTTCGAACGCGATTCGACGTTAGACCTTTCGTTCCGAAACTCCAACGACGGTAATTTAGATTACATAAAGTCAGTGTGTGTGTGTGTGTAAAAAGAAAAGTCTAAGTTGACCGTGAGTTTCTATGGAACAAAAGGAGAAATTCTTGCTATACATGAATGAAATTGGAGATAGTTTACAAATTGAAACAATCGCAAACTTCAGTTTCTTCAACTCACCCTTGATATATGATCTTTATATTTGAAACCACACAGCCTGCAGCTCGTTCAAGTTCATCAGTAGGTCGAACAAAATCTCGCTCTTTGTCCTTTGCTTGCTAGATCCTTAAACCTCAGAGTAAGTGATTTTTCTTGCATGGATATGTGAAAAATTAAGTTTACATTTATTATCATTGGAATAATTACCATTTTCGAAAGATCCTATAATTCTTTCTGTTTATTTGCTAATCGACAATTCAACAATATTTTCTCAGCATATCAGCTGAAGTTCTAGACTGTGAGAAATTATTATTCGCAGATGATCTGAAAATATATCACGCAGTAAATAATAACGATGACTGCGCTCACCTTCAGGAACAATTGGATGTAATCCAGACATGGTGCACCGATAATAGGCTTCACTTGAATATTACTAAGTGTAGATATGTCTCATTCACTCGTAGAGGTTCCTCTATTGAATTCAATTACACTTTGAACAATGCTTGCCTAGAAAAATGTTGTTAGGGATTTGGGTATTACATTTGACTCCAAATTATTATTCAATATCCATATAATAATATATCCGATGCTGCATTAAAAACTTTGGGTTTCATAATTAGAACCACCAAGTCCTTCTCGTCAATCGACAGCATAATACCACTTTATTTTGCCTTTGTTAGGTCGAAACTCGAATATGCGTCATTGGTGTGGTCACCTCTTTATAAACCACATATCCATGTGCTGGAATTAGTGCAAAGGCGCTTTCTGAAGTACCTCTACTTTCGTCAGTTTGGGAACTATCCTTCTCGGGGCTACAGCCACATTAATCTACTAACTACATTTAACATAGAATCATTAGAACTCCGTAGACACCGCAATGAAATAAAGTTTCTTTACCATCTTCTACATAATGGAATAGACGCACCTGAAATTCCAGCAAAGATAAACTTTTTGGTTTCCAGGCAAGCGATTAGAATAACGAACACCTTTCGTCTGTCCATTCCAAGGACAAATGTAATGATTGGATCGCCGGTCTACCGAATATGTAATAACTTTAATAATTTAACAGCCGTGGATATAAACTATAGTCCTTTACCAACGATTTTACGTCAGCAGTGTTTGTAGTGTATAAGTGTGTTTATACTTCTTGTGGTGGTGGGTCTTACAAATAAGTATTTAATGTTAATTAGTATTTAAAGTATTTAGAAAATTTAGTGTTCACTGTAAGTCAACGCAGAAGTAATTAGACTTAAAAGTTGTCCTGTAATAGGATTGTAAAGATCTGTTGGGCAAATATATACATTATTATTATTATTATTATTATTATTATTATTATTATTATTATTATATCTTTGCTATAGATTCACTTCTGCTACTACAACGATAGTTTCACCCATTGCCAACTTGCTCGGCGATATGTGAAGCGAATGTCTAAATTTGCGGATTGATTAAATGTCATGCCACATTAGTTGGGCTTTTCTTTTCTGATAGATCGAAACTTATCAATCTTAGTACAAGATGATTATTGAAATTATTATTTAGATATTTCTTCATATAAACAATTTACAGAAAATGAGCCAGCTTTAAACCAAGTCTCTGAAAGAAAATTCTAAAAAAATGGACATTAGCACACGTATGAGGTGTTCCATAGAGGTCCGTACTACACGTGCTACATTTGGTCATGCTGGTACACTGTACGTGCGCGCAGGTACAAGTTCACAATTTTGATACCCTCGCATGCTGTTATTTCAAGAAATCTGAGTACTTTCTACATTGAATAGCTTGGACGACAATGTAAAATATTGAAGCAAGAATACAAAATTTATTACCTCCTCAGTAACTATTAATTAACAAGTAAAAATAGCAAGAACTACCTGTGTGACCTGATGACGAGGCGATGACTTGGGACAAACTTACAAATCCGGGATATAATTTTGGGCTATTACGATGCTAAACTGATAAATTCTACTTTTAACCGCTTTATGCAACGTAAATTTAATGTTTTTTTGAAAAAAATTTCTTTAAAGATGATAGTGGCTCATTTCTGGGGAGAATCAGGTCGTAGGTTCGAATCCTGCGCGGAGAAAAAATACTTTTTAAAAACTTTTGCGTTATATATTATATATATACAATATAGAAGTCGGTTAAAATTATAATTATTTAAATTTCGGGTTTGTGCCTATTTTAGCCCTTTCGACTTAGAATTTTTACACATCCTTTTTTTAATACGAAGTAATTTTCCGTCATAAGAATTCTTCTGTAAAACTTCTTAAATTCTATGACAGATGTGCTGAGAATTGGCACCATTAGAAAAGCAAAAAAATGCTTTCACATTAGATTGTACTCAAAAAAGGAAAATAAACATAATGAATTGCATATTGGCGTAATGATATAATACGAGGTGTGGCTATTAAATAATGAGACTGACGCTGGTACAGAAGAAGTGCGCATGCTCCAAACGCCAAGGACTGACAGCTATTTATCGTGAAGCCTTCCCTTTCGAATGCAGTGACTCTCGCCTCTGTAAACAAATCAGTATAACCATAGCCTTCGCTCGCATTCGAGTTGTTTTTTTGTTTCGCCGGAAAAATGGTAAGTCACTATTAATCAACATTATTGCCTTCACGTTCTTGCTCAACTCCGTAAATTAATAAGGAAAAAACGACCTGAATTGTGGAAGGACAAGTCATGGGTTCTCCACCAAGACAATGCACCGGCTCATTCCGCATTATCAGTCAAAAGGTTTCTAGCCAAGTACAGCATTCCAGTGTTAGACCATACAGCTTATTCGCCGGATCTTGTGCCGTGCGACTTCTATCTGTTTCCTAAGGTGAAATCTGAATTAAAGGGAACAAAATTTGAGTCCTGAAGGAGCTGACAGAAGAAGACTTCCAGCACTGTTTCGAACAATGAAAGATTCGCATGGAGCGTTGTGGGGATAGAGGAGGGGGTGTATATTGAAGGTGATAATAAGTAAATATGTATGAAATCAAAATAAAATGTTTTACAGCGTCAGTGTCGTTATTTAATAGCCACACCTCGTAATGTAATTATTATTATTTCTTTTCCCTCACTAACTAAGTTTATTAAATGTATGATTTTGTAAAAAAAAGAAAATGATTTTATCAAAATATATTTAAAGTCCTAACGAGAGCTTCCCGTTTACATCGATTTGAAATACCATTGTTAATACTTCAGTTCGTATACGCTATATGAAAAATCAAGAAGAAATATACTTTTTATAAAGGCTTAACATATAATCCCTCAATTTCTTTTCGGAGAATCGAGGTCGGTGCACAAAATTGGTATTTATAACATGTTTGTATGTGGTATCAAAAGGAAAAAAAGATCCCGCGCTCTAACATTGAGTAAATAGATTGTTTGTTGTCAATTTATATGTCGTAAGCCTTGGGGGTGATTCACAAAGGCGAACACAATGTCACGCAAGTATGTACGTACATATACGTTTCTCAATTCAACTTTTGCCCTTCGAGATCGTAAATGATAGCTGTCGTAAATTCCGTAAAATTTTAATATATCTATGAAAATACAAATTGTTATATACGATGATGATACCGGCGACAGGGGTGACTTTGTGTATGTGTCGCCCTCTTTCGTGATATCAAAGACCCAAACTGTTATATAAGATTATTGCAGCACAAATATTTGTATGAATATTTTATACATAAAATATGAATATGTGCTGGTAAAGCAATAATGGAAGCAATGAGAGCGGAGTGTCCAATATTGTCTTCGATTTTATTCCATATTTATTTCCGATAGTGTCGATCGCAATTTTACGTAACACAAATAACGTAAGATCAATAAAATAATTAAATTAAAAATATTTATTGAACTAAGTAAATGTGATATAAGTAATTAAATATGTTACCTATTGGACATCAGATATTTTAGTAATATTTCAAGACAAGAAATCTATAAAGATACTCTACACGAGGATCGCTGTAAAAGTTTTTAGAAAAAAAATGTTAGAGAATATAGATTAGATACAGAGAACGAACAGTACTCTTCAAGCAGTTGAGATGAAGTATCTTAAAACAGTTATGGGCATTACAAAGAGAGACAGAGTTAGAAATATCGAAATGAGAGAACTATTGTGAATAGGGCACCAATAAAAAGATATCAACTGAGATGGTTTGGCCACTTAGTGAGAATGAAAGGGAAACAACAAGCATGTGTATTTATTTTTCTTTAATATCTTATGAACTTTGCCCACGCTAATATGTTACCTATCTCTTCTGATATTTCAGATATAGTAGTATTGGAATTTTCTTCGACCATTGCGCACATCATGACTTCCTGCATTTCTTTATCGTTATTTATTCTCCGTATTTTATGACATTTACATCTCAAAATGCAACCTTCTGATTTAAACTTTTTAACTACTAATGATATTGTTGTTAATGCAGTAAAGGGACGATCTACATACTTTTCAGAGAAAAGGCGCTGGATACGCCGTAAAGAATTACCTTTCAAAGTCCATGTTATCATTTGAATTTTTTATACCAATGTATACATTATCAAAGTAATATAATTAAAAAAATATTTAAATTTAAAGGTCTTACCGTAACACACTCTCCCAAATGCAAACCACGAATGACCGTTAATACGATATCGATACGCTTACAGTCAAATTAGTGGTGGGACTGCAGCTAGTACGATCAGTAGTCAGTTATAGTCGTGATTCAAATGACTCGCGCCCCACCACTTTACATTCTGATCGGTATTCGGCAGCTAGACCCAAATATAATGTGGTACAGTTTTCGTAGCGAGGTAAAATGAACGCACGGTATATATAAAGGTTGAAGAAAATAAATAATTTGAAAAAGGGGGATCTCTGCTCTGAAACGTTGATGATATAAGTTGAATGTTTTATTAACTCAAAGGTTGAAACTCCCAATAATAAAGAGTAAAGATTATATTTGGAACACAACGACCAACATATTAAAAAACAAAAGAATTCTTTTACTTTAATAAACCTTGGAAAAGCATTTCTATTTTTACACTGCTTTAAGAAATTAATATCTACACTTAATGAATTAACCTTACTGTATAATTTGCGAATCTTATCAAGCCTCTCGATGTAAAAAGAAGTGGTAGTATACTTATAGTATAAGTGTTAGCCTTAAGAATAGGAATTATATTAAATTGTGTGGGGTGTTTTAGTGTGTGTTTGGTGGTTAATAGAGAAAGTTGTACAGAATTAGTCTGTGCGAGTTTACGGTGAATCCTGGTGCGATACTGTGATTATCTGCTGATGATGACAACTTAGTTGCCAAAATACGTATGAAAAATACGAACATTTATGTAATAAGAGTTTTATTTACCTTTTCTGATTAATGCAACAACAGTTTCCATTAAAGTCTATCTACCCTGGTTCTAATTAACAAATATTAATAAATTCTCGATAGTTTAGGTTCGCTTAGAATGTTGCCATTACACTTTATTAACTCCGATATTCATTAAATCCTGTCGAAATCCCCAAGGCACAGTATTCGACTGCAATTTACATTAAAAGCGGCCACATATTCCATTGGATGCAAGTTCGTTTAGTCCGTCCTGGATATCGTCAGGACGGACCGATGGGAGACATACGCCCGTTCCGACAACAAAAGCCGAAACGATATAGACAAAATCAGCACGTTCATCACATAGTTGTTGTAATATCTCTAATGTCGGTTAATACCGGTGGGACGTTGCTCCGTAATCCGCTCAGCGCTGGTATATTAGCAGCGTGCAATATTAAATAGGGGGCCATGCGGTATTCAATCAGTGGATGCCCGCAACAGTTCCGGATTTCGGATGGAAGATGGGTATAACCTCGGTTTTAGTCCCTGGGTTGTATTTAATAATTTCTTCTGTGATTTTCAGTGGTCCTCCGTAAAATAATTATGATCCTTTGCGGCTCGTTAAACTAGATAATGTTATTACTCAGAGAATAGAGATTCTCCACTAGCTAATTTAATTGCTGTTAAATATATCCGATGAAGAGCCATAGTTTACTAACATAATGGAAGGAATCTTGCTAATGGAAACTTTAATTTGTCTTAATGGGATAGAGCATTAATACATACAGGGTGATTGGGGGGAGGAATTGCCAATTTTCATTGGAGATGTTTGTGTCAAAATTCTGAACAAGATGCCTAATATACGCATGGTCGAATATCAACATTTACTAAGATAGCAATAAAACTTTTTTCTCGAGTTAGTAATGGTAATTCATCAGTAGAAAAAATTGTTTATTCTGAATTATAAATTATACGCGGGTACTACCAATTCTAAAGCTACAATCCATAATAGATTATATAATAGTTAAGAATGACGCCACAACTAAAATTGCAGATGTAAGGATCCAGAGAGGTGCAGAATCTGAAACCGATCATAGGTTGTTAAAAGCAAAACTACACTTTTCTTGGTATAAGACACCAAAACAAATAAAAGGAAGTAAAATATGACGACGTAGAATATACGAAAGTAAGAGAGAAAAGAAGTTCAAAACACAACAGCTGCAGGACGAAACAATCTCTATATACATCTCTGTAAACGCAGATTAGATGAAAAACTAACAGAATTTTATGGCAGACTAGAAGAAATATACGAGCACGAAGCTCGAACAATAAATGTTATCAGAGAAAAGAAGAAATCGTATGATAAATGGGTGAGCACCAAGCCAGAGGAAGATTTAAGAAGGTATAAAAAGAAAAATAGAGAAACGAAAAGATTAGTAAATAAGGAAAGAAACGAGAGATGGGAAAAAGCATTTGAGAATGTTGAGCATTGTATAGGTACGAAATAGAAAAGCATGGAGGACATCAAAGCTGTGAAAAGGAGCTGCAAGTAAAAATCCCATATAGATTTGGTACCTAGACTTCCGCGGTCGTGGTCTATGCTATCTGCTTCTGGGTTCCGGGCTGGAACCGCGTCACTAGTATATCTGCCGACGTTTCGTACCCATTTGTATGGGATATCTTCAGGGCTGAACTACTGCACTCAGTTTCAGTGCAGTAGTTCAGCCCTGAAGATGTCCCATACAAATAGGTACGAAATGTCGGCAGATATACTAGTGACGCGGTTCCAGCCCGGAAACCCAGAAGCAAATCCCATATAGAATTTATTAATGGAACTCAATAGGATAACTGTTATAGGAAAATGATAACGGGAGACAGATCAGGGTTCCTGAATAGAAAGCAAAACGACGAACAACTTCAAAATGAAAAAGAGGAGGTGTAGAGATAAAAGTTGGGGATATAAAAGACGTCATAAAATCATTGAAAAACCAGAAAGCAGCTGGACCAGAAGAAATTGTCAATGAATTAATCAAATACGGATCAGGAAACGAAGAATACGAAGACATCAGAAAAGAATTTAATATAGCATCAATAAAGCACAAAATTTACGCAATTCTTTCCACCCTAGGTTACCATTTGTATGTAAACTCAATTAATGAATCAATTATTTGACTATGCCTTTTATACACATTGCTGTTTGCATGGAGACGTTCTTTTCAATGTGACTAAAATGATGTAAGTGCTTTTAGTTTCATACGAGAAATGGACGTATATTTTTCTCATTGCTTGTCATGTAAACTGTTTTATAAACTGTTACTTTCGTTCGTTATTCATTATTTGCTATTTAAAATATTTATGTATTTCTAATAATTGATGATGTTAGCAGTAAAGTTATTTTAAATAAATACTTTATGTGAAATCCAGGGCTTATTATTAAAACCAGAATTTATGGAATGTAGTTTATTATATAAATACAAGAATGTGAAATATAAATCACTATATATCTAGATTTTTTTTTAAATCCACTTCCACTTCCAAATCCAAACCAGAACAGTACAATTCGTTCTGTAACGTTTTTAAAAAATCTGAACTTAAGTGGGTCAAATCTCATTTTTATTTTTATGTGTTGCGAGTATCGTCTTGAGATACGTGACATATTGAGGGGAATATGCTGACTGGGAAACAAGCCGTGACCATCACAACTATAATTCTTGCAATCAAATCTTAGAATCGGTCCAGACAAACAATGAAGCGCACGCCAAGAAAAATGGGTGGACGGAGAAAACCAATAAAGTAAATAGAAAATCCCGCAGTTGATCCTACAAAGTCACCCATCGGAAAGATTCACCGAGAGGGAGATCGGGCAACGTATATACACGCTCTCACGCAACCCCGGGGCCAATCACACTGAACTGGAATTAACGGCTATTTTCTCGATATCCCGTTTCCGTGTTCGTCAACGCCACGCTGTTCTGCTCCTCGACTGTGTTAATTGGTTCGCTTTTTTTCGGTTTACGGATTCGGCTTTTGCGGTTTAGAATCTAATTAGGGCTGCACTGCAATCTGAAATGGTGGTTGTGAAAATTCAAGTTGCATCGCCTTTACGTACGACGATGACTTATTCATAATTGTTCATTATGCAACTGGCTCGGCAACGAATATTAAACGTTCCCCCGAGCGGTCCAATTATTCCGCTAATGATGATGAAACAATTTCAGGTAAAGAGTTTCGATTTCGACGACTCAATTAGCAAAATGAACGGCGCCGTTGTGTATTCGAACGAAGCAGTTCCAAAACGATCTTTCTCAAAGGTTTAATTAACTAATTGATTGATAAAAAGCACGGTAAGAAGACTCACACTGTTTGTCTAAAGTAATGATGCAAGTTGTTTACATGTATACATATGCATGAATCCAAGCCTTGTGGCAATTTCAGTTTCATATCAAAGTAAAACTTTCAATAATATAAAGTGGAATTATCAAATGTTTAACTTCTTGCAAATTTGTACCATGTTGTTTTTCCTTTTTTTTTGTGAGTGAGGATAAATACATAAATAGACACTCAGGGAAGAGAATAAGGTTCCCGGTGTCTAAGGTTCGCACCCACTAAAAAAATCTCACTTCGTCAAGGTTATAACTCCATCCCGGAATCGCAGCTGTCAATCAAATGAGGTGAAGACTCCAGAAATGGTGAAGAAAATCCACAAAGTGGTACTGGATGATCGTCCACTGAAAGTGCGCGAACTAGCAGATATAGTGGGCATTTCAAAAAGTGTGGTACATCGCATATTATTTGAAAATTTGGGCATGACAAAGCTGTGTGCCAGATGGGTGCTGCGTTTGCTCACACTCGAGCAAAAACAATGTCGTGAAGGTGTTTCACGACAACCAAGCAGAATTTTTGCGCCGCTATATAACCATGGATGAAACATGGGTCCATCACTTCACGCCCGAGACAAAAGAACAATCAAAACAATGGACTTAAAAGCGAGAACCGGCTCCAGAGAAGGCGAAGGCCGTTTCATCTGCAGGCAAGGTCATGGCAACGACTGTTTGGGATTCGCGTGGAATAATTTTCATTGACAATCTTAAAAAAGGAAAAACTATCAACGGCGAGTATTATGCGAACAAGAACAGCCGC
Organism: Dermolepida albohirtum; assembly: GCA_031893035.1. Taxonomy (NCBI): domain Eukaryota; kingdom Metazoa; phylum Arthropoda; class Insecta; order Coleoptera; family Scarabaeidae; genus Dermolepida; species Dermolepida albohirtum. The sequence continues at coordinate 38,617 of JAVIWB010003126.1, forward strand.
ATTTAGCTAAGAAGAAAGTGTTGTTTCATCAAGACAGTGCACAGCTCACAAACCCGTTATTGCAATGGCCAAAACTAATGAATTAAAGTTTGAATTGCTACCTCATGCAATCTATTCGCCAGATTTAGCCCCCTTGGGTTATTTTCTGTCCCCAAACTTGAAAAGATGGCTCAGTGGTCAAGGATTTTCCAACAATAATGAAGTGATGTCGGCAGTTCATGGCTATTTTGAGGAACGAGACAGTTCTTATTATAAAAAGGGCATCGAACTTATTGAGCATCGCTGGGAAAAGCGTATAGAGCCGAAAGGAGATTATGTTGAAAAATAAATGTATTTCTTTCCAAAATTTTTGTGTTTTCTTGGTTGGGTCGGGTGCTTCTGGGACCACCCTCATATATTACAAGATTTTATTTTAAATTTCAATATGTAATTTATAAAACATTTAATTTCTTTATTAGTCAAAAATAAGAAATATTAAGAAGTTTTGAAGCTTGCATAAAACATTAAAGATAGTTTATTGAATATGATACAGTAATTACTATAAAGTATTGCATTTGAATTTGAGCTATAACAAGAATTAATGACTTTTGGAAGTTACAACCAATATAACACATCTATTTCTAATAAATAGATTCAGGGAATTAAAAAAATTTATAGTTTATTAGATTTAAAACATTAGGCTATGAATTATTCCTATTACAATATTATCAATAAATGGCATGTACAATCTATTAAATAAAGTTAATAGAAATTCTATTAAATATTCAATATTAGTCACACGTATGCAACGATATTAAATAACTATGCTCTTAATGTAATATGTTATTACGTATTACAGTACATACACACACACACACGTACGCACATACACATATATATGTATTTATATACATATACGTTATAAATCGATGATACGACTTATTTCTGTGTGGTTATGGTTTCGCTACAATTTTCCAATTTACAAAGACAAACATTAAAAATTGGAACCTTATGTGTCTTGTGATTTGGAGTTTATCTTTTCAGAAAACAATTCCCCGTAATAAATATTCATTACAGTTCCGCTGAAACTGTTCCACTTTAAACAACGTACTCTAGATAAAGCACAAACTCTAAACTTGCTAAATATACCAGCGGAGCTTTTAAATTGAATAAACAAGCTTCAGAAAACAAATATACAAACAGTGATATGGATAATCTCGAGCAAGACATATACATATACGTTATTCACAGCTTAAAAGCTCCATTAAAGGAGCTTTCAACAATTGATTTAAACGACTTAGGTGCTCGCCGAAGACATTGTCGTTTAGATTTATAAATGTTTGCTCGTGGAGAGAGACAGAGATCCGTTCTGCGTCAAGCCAATATTTATGACATTAAGGAAGATCCATTGCCCCAAAAATGAAAGTTGACATATATGTGCCAAGGAAAGAGATGCTCGTTTATCATTTATTATGAGGAGACCTATACGGCTAACCACTTGAAAAGAAAAAGGAACAACTTATACAACGGTTTTCTTAAATCGCCCACGACATCCAACGTTTTTGATTTATTTACATTTTTTTTTCTATTGCAGATATTGATTCCTCGCTCGAATACTTTTTTTTTGTCAAAAATAATGTCCCACATAGTTTTTTTCCTGGGTCGAACGAAGGACATTACAATAATAATGAAGGAAACTGTACGGTAAAAGATTACTAAGTTACGAAAATACATAAAAACTATTATAGATAAAATGTTAACGGGTCTTCCAATAAGAGGTTTCATTTTGATATGTAAAAAAGACGAGTATTTTTAAGCGAAATTATCGAATGTTTATTTACAGTAAAGGGGAGGATATGCCATTAATAATGGAAAACAACATCAGCCAAATGACCGCCACGGCTATGCTTGCAGAACCATATTTTTTTCATCAAATTTTTCATCACCAATTCGCACATTTGCGGCTGCACGTCCTCAATAACTTCACGAATCCCATCTTTGAAGTCTTGAATCGATTGTGGAGGAAGAGAAAAGTCTAAAGGTGTTAAATTACAAGATCTCGGTGGCTAATTGTGATCGCCTCTTCGAGAAATCACACGATCAGGAAACTTTTTACGCAAAAGAGCGATGGTATCGTTACTTGTGTGGCACGTAGCGTCGTCTTGTTGAAAATAAACGTCGCCCACATCAATATTTTCCAATTCCGGCCATACAAAATCATTAATCATCGTTCTATAGCGCAATTCATTCGCCATAACAGTTACTTCAGCCCCGTTTTCGAAAAGGTAAGGTCCAATGACGCCGCCAGATCAAAAACCGTCACACGTTAAGGATGGAGAGGCTTTTCAACAATAATTCTTGGGTTTTCCGAGCCTCGAATGCGACAATTCCGCTTGTTATCATAGCCTCCGACGTGAAAATGGACCTCATCGCTCAAGATGACTTTTCGATGAAATTCCGGTACAGTTTGATGCATTTCAAGGACGCAACCAGCAAGACACGACGTTGTTAATAGTTCGTAGGCGTGTGTTCATGTATTAACTGTACTTTAAAAGCATTAAGACCTAAGTCTTTATACACAGTACGGTGTAATGTCGTTTGTGGAATGCCCAGTTTCAAAGGTCGACGAGAAATGGACAAACCTGGATTTTCCTCAACATTATGGGCTACAACAGCAAGTTCGATCCTTCACACCACAAACTTGTCCCAACAGCTCAAAGTATACTGACGTGTGCTTGTGGTTAGTGGAGAATTTAATGCGGAGTTATTCTGTGCGAACTTCACTTGCGAGTGGCGATGATGACAACTTAGTTGTCGAAAGACACGTGCAGAATACGACCTTCGATGTGATAAGGAGTTTTATTTATATTTTTTTGACTAAATTTATTCACGTGTAATAAATAGTATGAGCAGCAAATATTTTAAAGAGAAATATTTTGTTCCTTATAGCAAAGAAGGTTGTAAATTTACCGTTATAAATTCCACATATAAAATCGTGCATTAAAATCGGAAAAATAAAATGGAAATTGTGTTTTCTTTCAGATCTATTTTCCCAACTAACGAGCATTCGCCGTGCACATATGAAAACGGCTTCGTACAACTCCAGCAGTATTTTTAGAACATTTGCGTAAAATAAACGATATCTTAGAAAATCGTACAGTAATTTAAAGTAGCTAAGTACCATCGAAATTACACCATACCATTCATTTATCAAAATATACCCTGTGATATAAGAAATTCAGACTTTCGTTACACAAACAGGGTTACTAATTTTTTCCTTGGCTAATAATGTATTCTTATGCATCGTAATAACGTAACTTCCACCTATTATTACAGAGTATTGCATGCCGGTTCGACCTAGCGTCCTGTCGATTTCGAAGAAACTCCGACGTCGTAATAATAATAATAAACCATAAAAATCGATGGTGAAACTTTCCTTATTTATATTTGGGATCAGATTGAACGCTACCATTATACGTAGATAATTTTATCAAAGTAAAATAAAACACACTTACGTGACAGGTTGGAGACAGTGAAGGCTAGGGGAAAAACAAAAATACGAGGTATACTTGAAAAGTTTTCTATCTTAAAATGTAGCAAAGATCTACGATGGTTTTAAATTTTATTTTACAACGTAATGTCACTTAATTTCAACCCACTTCTGCTACATTTCATTAGAAAAATTTCATTTATTTTTGATCTTCAAAATATGCATCAATTTTCTCTTTTGATTGCTTATTATTCGCAAAATGGCATCTAGTGAGGTGCTCATTCATATTTTTAAATAGAAAGAAGTTGAACGCAACCAAATTCTAACTCTGCATATGGTGAGGGGTCCAGTTCAAAGAAGTTGCACTCATAAAGAATGGATTTGACTTTGGCTGCTTTTATCGCAAGAAAGGAAGCCTTCTTTCTAGACGTTTTTGGTAAACGATTATACGTAATTTTGTCAACATATTATCTTAGGTTGTTGTCATAATCTTCTCCGTTGTATACTCAAAAAGAATAACTCTTGTTTAGTCCCAAAACATGATGGTTATATGCTTTCCAAGTGAAGATTGTATGTGGATTGCTTTGAGAGGTGAAGAATGCTCATGGCTTCTTATTTTGTTTGTGGAACTCAGCTGTTTACCTAGGATTCATCGTCTATCATTACTTAATGAATCAACAATCTTGGAATCCATCTTACTGAAACTTTACATATATCTAGTTTATTGAATAGTAATAATAGTAGTAGTGCACATCTTGGTTTTCAACGGTGCGGATCGCGTACGGAGTGTATTTTTCGTACAATTTTTTCGCCGTGTTTTACCAGGTGCGACACTTTGAAATTATCTGCTGATGATGACAACTTGGTTGTCGAAATGCGTATACAGAATTTACAAATAGTTAATTGTGGAAAGGGGTTATATATCAACCTTATTGATCAAGTCAATCAACCACAGGCTCCATCAAATTCAACTTATTGAATAGAGTTATTTATTAAGCAGAAAAATCCTGTCACTATTAAACGTCACTAGACGACACACAATTAATAGTTTCTGTCATAATTAGATAGATTTTACTTAATGGTCCTTGTATATAGAATAATTCTGCAAAATTGCTTTCTAACTTTTGAATATTTAACTAAACCCCATACTAGGAATTCCAAATCAATACGAATCTAATTCGATTATTAAACTAAACAATTTCTGCCGCTAGTTTCAATTTTATTAAACTAAAAACATTGTAAAAGTATATTTACAAAAACAGTATAACTTCTTCTGGACGCTGATACATCATAAGAAATCTAAAGTGGAAAAATTAAAAAAATTAATATATTCTAGAGAACAGAGTTGATGTTGACTCTGATGTTCTACATGGTTCGCTGTCGAACCCGATGCTGTTTCTTCTATATGCAAATATGATAATTCTTTATTAGATGGTCTATTAAAGCATTAATTATAGAGTTATATCAATAGAATTCTCAGCATCGACAGATAACGAAGGGCTCTTCAAAACGTTTAGTTACTGAAGGTTCTTTTAAGAACCAGTTTCGATATCTTTTTTTACTATCTTCAGTTTACATTCTTTTGCCAATATCTTTTAGTAATCTTTATATAACTCGGTTGAAAATTGAAGAAATTGAAAGTGGAGTTGAGATAAAGAGGGTTATACGCGCCACTAATGTTGCAGCAGACGTCTACGGAATGTAAATACAGTACACGTTAGAACTAGGTAGTTGTGTTTGCCTGACAGAAGAAGGTAGACTATTTTGATAGCATGTATTCGCTCCTATCGATTGTCCCTACACGTCAGTTCACCACTATCGGATAGACACAAACGTCTATTGTAGTATTGGTAGGGCGTGTAATACTCTTTACTTCGTCTTGGCTTGAAATTGCTTCGAGAATCAATGGCTATATGATAGTTTTAGCTTTCTCACAATATTTTATTGAAATAAAACGTGTTCATCATTAAAATATAAAACCACTTAACAGAAGTTATTTTAATATTTTCTAATTTTAATATTGACATTTGGAAATAGTTGCAAATTGCAATTATATTTGTAAAATATTGCAATTTATAATAATAAAATGAAATGGTAATATTTACAGTATACATACTATATACTGAAATACAAAATTAGAATTATGTCACATACTTTATCATGAAACAAAAATGGCGAATATAAAATGAAAATACTATTAATTTTTACGAAATAAAGCATAATACTTTGAGGTTGAAAATGTGCGAAATGTTAAAATATTTAAAGGTAAATACAAATGATAAAATAATATCACAATAAATACAGCGTAGCTTTGCCTAGATAGCTACATATAAAGAAAAATTCGCATCCGTTTGATTCACCGTCAAATGCATATGTCACCGAAAAATGTAACGCTCATTTATTGCAGAACAAAAGAATAGACGCAGCTACTGTATTTGTTTTTAAAGTTGAATGAAGAGTTGCTTTTATCTTTAAGAAATATTGAGGACATCAATAAATTTGAAAACGTACATCGAAGTCAATCTGTTACTCGTATAAGTTGCTGCCATCGTTTATATCATTTTTTATCTTTTACGCAATTTTTTATTTCATCCAGTAATTACGAAGTCGTTTAAATATCACTGCTTGTACATTTAATATTTACCGAATGATACTGTAGTCAAATAATAATATGAAAATTTAATTTTCGAACAGTTATGTTTCTTAAGATTTAAATTAATTATATTGGGTTATTAAAAAGATCTTGATTAGATGGTAATAATGATGGACCCTGTGTTTGATTAACTTAATCACTGAAGGTTGATATATAACCCCTTTCCACATTAATTTTCGTATTCTGTATACGTATTTCGACAACTAAGTTGTCGAAATACGTAGATAAGTCAGTATTGTTGACGCACAGTAGCGTGCTCTTTACGAGTTCCGTAGGGAGATTTAATTTATAGTTACCTCGCTTAATTGTGTACTAGTTCACTAGAGTCGCTTAGGGATCATGTATCACTGCTACAACCAACAGAAATAGATGAACGAAAATGTTACGTAAATTAAAACACATGCTACAACGAATACATCAGATTATGAAGTATTTATTCTCTCTTCAAAATTTCTTGCATGGTACAACGTTCGATTAAAATTAGCCTGCGAATCAGTATCTTATAAAGCTTTTCGCCTTCAAAGATTTCTTCTGCCGATAAGGAATTATGAAGCCAAAGGTTGGCGAAAATAATGGGAAATACAGTAGCTAGCAATTGAATTGAAGCCATTTTCTGAATGGTATTTTTTAAAATTTTAGAAACAAAACAAAAGGAAGCACATATTACTAATACAAAATGTTTATTTATACTAAAATAAACATTGAGGCCACAAGCAGCAACCAAAGGGGACATCGAATCTAAGGCCTCTAAAGTGAGGTGTTGTTTCTTCTTCCAGATCCATGTAACTGGGCGTGTGTGATGATGATGTGAAAGAATTAATGGAAGAACACAATTAAGAACTGACCACTGAGGAGTTATATGAGCTGGAGAAGGAAGAGCATCAAATTAGGACGAATAGACTCTCTTCTGACTCAGAGGAGGAAGAGATAGAAGAAGCTTCTTTTTCATTAATCAAAGAAATCTTTGCAAAATGGATGGACGTTAAATTTTTTGTAGAAAAGGACTACTATGGCAAAGTTCAAACAAATCGCAATAGCATCGCTTGGAAAGATCAGGCAATGTGTCACTTTAAAGACATCCTGAGGAGAAGGCAGAAACGAAGTTCTTTGGACAGATTTTTAATAAACGCTGCTGATTCTAGTGAAAAGCGAAAGAAGTTGGTAAAGCAAAACCACCAGAAGGTGACTTTGCTCCATAGAATAAAAAAAATTCTTTTGTTCATTCCCCTTTGGCTATAACGACTGCACCAATTCCATTTGGCATAGTGAAAAAACAAATTTTTACGAATCCTTGCAATTTTGCGTTTCTTGCCAATATCTGTGAATATTATCTTTTAGAATCGTTATTGTTAGGTTCGGGAATGAGCACAGAATCTTTTTCAACATGCTCCATATATTTTCGATCGGATTTAGATCGGAGAAGGTTCCGAACCAGAACAAGGTGGTGTGTTATACTCTAAAATCTGTATATAAATATTGGGTTGGCAACTAAGTACTTTCGGTTTTTACTGATAGATAGCGTTGCTTTATTTTTTATATAACGTATATTAGTGCTGTACTTTAGCGTTTGTCGAGTGATACTAGTCACATTGACGTAACTTCAGAAGCAAGTAGTGCGTGATTTTTATTAAAGCTATTAGTTGTGGGTTAATTTTAAATGGAGTGCAGAAACGAACATTTTCGACATATTTTACTATTTTATTTCCGTAAAGGAGAGAAAGCTGCTGCGGCTCACAAAAAGATATGTGAAGTTTATGGTGCTGATTGCTTAATAGAGCGCACGTGTCAGAATTGGAATAAAAAATTCCGTTGTGGAGATTTTGCCCTCAAAGATGAGCAACGTTCTGGTCGGCCTACTGAAGTTGTTGATGACCAAATCAAAGTCATAATTGAAGAGGATCGTCATATAACTGTTCGAGAGGTTGCGGAGAGGCTACATGTATCGCACACAACAATTGAAAAACATTTAAAATGTCTTGGACTAGTTAAGAAGCTTGATATTTGGGTACCTCACGAATTGAAAGAAATTCATTTAACACAAAGAATCAATTTTTGCGATAGGCACCTTAGACGAAATGAAACCGACCCTTTCTTAAAAAGAATCATCGCTGGTGATGAAAAATGGGTCCTGTACAGTAACATAGTTCGCAAGCGATCATAGAGCAAACACGATAAACCAGCTCAAACCACATCGAAAGCTGAATTGCATCCAAAAAAGATCATGCTGTCAGTTTGGTGGGATTACAAAGGTGTTGTGTTTTTTGAGCTGCTTCCAAGGAACCAAACGATCAATTCTGATGTTTACTGTCAACAAAAAATAAAACTTGATGAATCAATCAAAGAAAAACGGCCAGCATTCTCAAATCGAAAAGGTGTAGTTTTCCACCAAGATAATGCAAGGCCTCACACATCTTTGGCAACTCGTGGAAAACTATTGGAGCTTGGCTGGGAAGTGATGCCACATCCCCCATACAGCCCTGATTTAGCACCATCTGATTAACATTTATTTCGAAGTTTGCAGAATTCTTTGAATGGTAAAACTTCCACAAATGACAATGACCTTCACTCGCACCTGGTTCAGTTTTTTGCTGATAAGGACCAGAAATTTTATGAGCGCGGAATCATTCAGCTGAAAGAAAGATGGCAAAAGGTCATTTAGCAAAATGGAAAATATATAATTGATTAAAAACTATTGTTTGTTTAAAAAAAAAGTGTTTTATTTTATACTACAAAACCGAAAGTACTTAGTTGCCAACCCAATATTATAAAATTTAGAAATGTACCCCTTCGATCATGAACATGGTTTAAATTTAAAATTTTATTATTTAACTTTGCGAAATATTTTTAAAAAGTCAAGTGTATTAATTTTTATAAAATAGTTTAGTAATTCAACAATATGTGAATGAAAAATTATTATATTGTCTTTAATTTATCTTTAGTGAAAGGTTTTTATCCATTTTAAAAAAAGGATTTCTTTTAAATCAGATTAGAGCCCCCTGTACGCATTTAATGAAAATATATCTATTACAATAAATATATTTAACGAAATCATCAAAAAGATTCCTACAAGGTTCTGTAATTGGGAATGTTTTCTATAAATAAAAAATTGAATTCTCTCTCTATCTAGAATCCTTGCAAACCTTATTGATCTTATTCAGACACCGGAGTCCGGAGTCAGATATTAAACAGTAGATGTCGCTTTATGTTCAAAGTAGAATCAATTTTTGACAATAATTTTATATAAAAAAAAAACGTGGAATATGAAATATCCTTTTTATAATTTTAAATTTTTTCTATGATAATTAGATTATATTTCAAGAAATATCTGTAAAAATAATTGTTGGATGATATTGTATGTATCTATAACTTGTTGAGACGTACGATTATTCGATATCAAAAGGAAATATAGGATCTTTACAAGTAATTGATGAATTTTTGTTTGAAAAGTTCTTCTAATTTGTATAAAATTAGACATTAGACAAGTTCATCAATATTTTAAATTTTTTGCTTGGGAATGGTGTGGAAACAATAAATCCAAACTCTAAGGGATGCTGCTTTAATTTTGCAATATAATTTAATATAATAAAAAACCGTATTTCATTCTAAAAATTTTATTATATATCTCAAAATATTTCCAAATGCTGCCAAAAAATTTGGTGTGAAGAAATACATTTTGAAGACATTTTTCCGTGTTTCTGGATCCCATTTACATTTCTTTCAATAGCCTTGACAGATTTATTAACTGACTCGACAAGAATTGCCAACAGTCAATCTTTAATGGAAGTAAAAAACATCATTGGATCTCTGTCCTTTTCAAAGTTATCACAAATCTTTTGAGCGACTTCCAACACACATACTGCTATCTATTATTTAGAATTGATAATACTATAATGATTTAGGAGTTGTGGTTGCAGTTCGCTCGTTGATGCCAAAAGAAAAATTAGTCTCTCCATATTCTTGTCGAAACTCCTTCATACAAGAAATATCTTTGAATGTTTTAAAAGAATCGCAAGAATTGATATTTTCGCAAAGTTATTGTACATTAACAATTGCTTGCATACTGACATTTTCTGAGGTCCTAAAAATAATTTTGGTGTAAAACTTTATTGAATATATTGACCTAATCATGGGAAAATATAAAATTCAAAAAATCCTTTTCAAAATCTGAACTTTTGAACCATTTTGCTATCAAAAATGAGTTTATGCTCCACTGAAACTAATAATTTTTTGTATATTATACCATGACGTATTTATCGAGCTAAGTAAATAAGATATTGTTAACAAGGAGTGCCATCGACGTAGAGAAATTCAAATTTCAATTGTACTAAGCTATCAACGTCTCCTTACTAGATTTTTGAATTTCTAAAGTTCTAATTATTTTGCTATAAATAGAGAAATAGTTTATGTTTGAATAAAAATAAAGAAAACATTTTCAAATTTCCTCCATCAATAACAGAAGATGTCCGACACCAATAGCCTTGAGCATTTTCATATAGGAAATATGCGATTATTGAAGTATGAAGAAATTAAATCTACAAATGGAGAGGAAAGAAAGCAAGAGTCGATTAACCAATTAAGGTTAATATAACCACTTTCCGCAATGTTTTTCATATCCTGTATACGTATTTCGACAACTAAATTGTCATCATCAACAGATAATGAATTACAGTGTCGCGTCTGGAACCACGGCAAAACCCAACTTACACCATCGAAAACCAAACACATACTGTAGATCCGTCTGATATAATTTTAAAATGTCTTCTAGTCTAAATACTTATCATAAGGTGCTTCTTTGCATATGTCAAGAGTCAAGTTTAGCAATACAAAAGAAGAATTCTTTATTCAAAATGAGTGTATGTGACTTTTTTTGCAATAGCAAAAGTATAGGGGGCCTTCCAACAAGAAAAACCGCACCAAACAGTCACACGTTGAGGATGGAGGGGCCTTTCAACAATAATTCTTAGGTTTTTCGAGCCCCCAATGCGACAATTGTGCTTGTTAACGTAGCCTCCGAAGTGAAAATTAGCCTTATCACCCACGATGATTTTTCGATGAAATTCCGGATCAGTTTGATGCATTTCAAGGACCCAATCAGCAAAGACATGACGTTGTTGATAGTCGGTAGGCGTGAGTTCTTATGTTAACTGAACTTTAAACGCCTTAAGACGTAAGTCTTTATGCAAAATGCGGTGTAATGTCATTTGTGGGATGCCCAATTCCAAAGATCGACGAGAAACGGCAAAGCGTGGGTTTTCCTCAACACTATGGGCTACAACAGCAATATTCTCAGTTGTTCTTGAGCAACGTACACGAGTTCGAGTTTTCACATCACTAACTTGTCCAAACAGCTCAAATTTTTCCACCAGTTTCACAATTGCTGGCCGAGAAGGTGCTTCACGACGACCCAAAAATGCTTTAGTTTTGCGAATTGTGACTGCGAAATTTCTACCATATTTGTAGTGAATTTTAATAATTTCAATGCGTTGTTGAATCGTATATCGTTCCATTTTTATAAATGGCGTAGTTTTTACTTGTCATCTGTCAAGTAGTTACGGGTTGAGTCATGACAACTGTTAAAATGGCGGGCGATTAAAAATGAAATGTCTTACTGGAACACCTTGTATAAATTTTGTCATTTAAAATAAGAAAATATTGTTCCCGTATAAGCAATAAGTATAAAAGTCGAATACACAATTTAGGAAAAAAAAAAGAAACCTAACCCTTCTGAACAAATATATAAAACACGAGCACACGAGCAGATGCGTTTGTTTTTTCTTTTTCTTGAGCGGCGATTAGGAAAACTTTTTTCCATTCCAATTCAAGCGTTCGACGTGTGATACGCGAGGCAGGTACGTGCTACTTGATGAATGATAGCTTCGCGGTGATTTATGAAATGAATTCGAATGCGGATGGTGAATTTGAGACGAACTTGTCTGTCGGTGAGGGTGAGGCAATGGTCGAAAAAATTTCGAAATTAAAATGTAATTTATACGAGTGAGTTTCCGGGAGTTTTCCGTATTAAATTTTCATCAGCATTATTTACATATTCATGCTTTTAATGGACAGTACTTACGTAATGGTTCAGAACGACTTTTCTCGCCAGTCAAGCCTGTTGAAAGTTAAGTTTTTAAACAGCTTCATTATTCGTTTAATGTTAGGAACACGAATCTTATTGTCCCAGGGTGTTTTGACATTCCGACGGTGTACTTAAAAATTTGCATCCCACATTTTCTTTATGTTCTTCAATATTTAATGGCTTGGATTAATTAGTGTAGATTAATTAGATTCATGACTGGTATTTGTGTGGAAATAGAGTTCTTGTGCATATACAAGGGTGGTCTGAAAAGTTTCTGACATCAACGTGAAGATGGCAGCATTCATTAATAAAAGGCAGGGAATGTAGTTGTGTATCTATTGTCAGGTACTCACCAAAGTTTCAGCCGTTTCAGAGGCGCAGCTGTTATTTGACAGTCGTTTGAGTGAGCCGATGTGAGTGTCGCAGTATCGAGCTGTCATTAAATATTTGTTTTTGAAAGGCAATATGCTTACACAAATCAAAGATGAGTAGGGGGACTCACAGTGAAATTTTGGGCAGCTGAATTTAAACGTGGCCGTAAGAGCTTTGGAAACGATGAACGTTCGCGACGTCCAAAAACTGCAACTACTGATGATAACATCGCTAAAGTTCACCAATTGGTACTAGGTGACGGTCGAATTAAAGTGAGGGAGATAGCAAAGGCTATGAATATGTCCAGAGAACGTGTGTCCGGCGCAGTTTAGGAGCAATAAATCCCAGTTTTGGCCACGATTAATTACCGTAGATGAACTTGGATACACCATTATACGCCCGAAGCAAATATACAATCAAAACAGTGGACTGCAAAAGAGGAATCCGCTCCAAAAAAAACAAAAACTGTTTTTTGGCTGGGAAAGTAATGACGACTGTTTTTTGGGTTAGTCATGGAATTATCTTAATCGATTATCTTCAAAAAGGAAAAACTATTACAGGAGCATACTACGCATTATTACTTAACAAGCTGAAGGCAGAAATTGTGGAAAAACGGCCACATTTGTAGAAAAACGAAATCTTGTTTCACGCGCCGTCTCACACTATGGCGAAAATCCACGAATTACGGTTTGAACTGCTTGACCATCCGCCTTACTCACCAGATCTAGCCCCAAGCGACTTCTTTTTGTTCCCTCATCCAAAAATTGCGCTTGGAGGACAGAGATTTTGATTTGATTTGAACAATTATTTTGCAGAGAAAAACGCCGAGTACTATTTGGAGGGGTTAAAGAGATGGGAGCACCGATGGGAGAAGTGTGTAGAGTTAATAAATATTTCGCCAGTGAATCAGTGTGAATTAGAATTAGTAGTAAGTCGCAAACTTTTCATACCACCCTCGTATTTATGTGTTGTTAAATCATATTATAGACTGGAATATCGTCTCTTAATTATAAAATTATTTTAATCCAAAGTTTCTTAAAGAATTAAGGTTAATATAACCCCATTTCTCAAAGAAGTTATACTTCTTTTCAAACATCTACATTTTAAACTTTTAACAATACTATATTGCTTTAAGTATTTCATTTTCAAAAGATAACATTCTTTTTAACTCTAAATACTTCTTGGTTATTATATACCATAACAATATGTTTGTAATATCTTTTACACCTGTTTTGTGACTGTCTTTGTGTGTATGTGCATTGCTATAAGTTATATAATAGTATTATCGCAGACTTTCGCGTTCCTCGATGTTCAAGTGGATCGAATGACACCTTTCCATTAGCGTTAAATTTAATAATAGTTCAGTTTCGAAACTAATATTTATTGATTTCATTTTATCCATTTAGATTTATTTTTATTTATTACTAAGGCTTCAAAAACGAGTGATTCGCAATTGCGTACGGCTCAGTTACTGTCAATATTAAAAATATTAGGTGGGCAACTAAATTCTCGCTGTTTTTCAAGAAATGGTTCCAGTAGTAAGTGCTGGTCGATTGTGACATAACCAAAACGTCATGAACCAAGATTAGACATATGGTAAACAAACCGCTTTGACACATTAGTGATTTTGTTTTTTCGTCATATACTTTTGGTTGTGTGAAAATGTCTGATTTTGTGCCAAATAACCGTCATTTGCGGGAAGTGTTGCTTTTCTTCTTTCATTCGAAGAAAACGGCGGCTGAAGCGTATCGAGAACTCCAAAAAGTTTACGGAGATGCTGCTCTAAGTGAAACAACGTGCCGTGATTGGTTCCGTCGCTTCAAAGACGGTGATTTCGATGTTGACGACCGTTCGCGTGAAGGAAGACCAAAAACCTTCGAAGACGCTGAATTGGAGGCATTGCTCGATGAGGATCCGTGCTAAACGCAAAAAGAGCTTGCTTCAGCATTAGGAGTTACCCGCCAAGCCATTGCCCAGCGATTGCATGCGTTGGGAATGATTCAAAAACAAGGAACTTGGGTTCCTTATGATTTGAAGCCAAGAGACGTTGGGCGTCGTTTTTTCGCCTATGAACAACTGCTCCAGCGGCAAAAAAGGAAGGGGTTTCTTCTTCGCATCGTTACGGGTAATGAAAAATGGATTCATTACAGCAACCCAAAGAGAACAAAATTATGGGGACTGCCCGGTCATGCTTCTACGTCGTCGGTTCGGCCGAATATTCACGCTGCGAAGGTTTTGCTGTGTATTTGGTGGGACCAGGGCGGTGTTATTTATTATGAGCTGTTGAAACCGAACGAAACCATCACTGGGGAACGGTATCGAACTCAGTTGATGCCATTGAGCCGAGCACTGCGCGAAAAGCGGCCACAATACGAGCAGAGGCACGAAAAAGTGATTCTACAGTATGACAACGCTCGGCCTCATGTTGCCAAACCCGTTAAAACCTACTTAGAAACGCTCGAATGGGAGGTCCTACCCCACCCGCCATATTCCCCAGATATTGCGCCGTCCGATTATTACTTGTTCCGTTCGATGGCACATGGTCTGGTTAAACAGCAGTTCCTCTCATATGAAAACATCTCAAAATGGCTTGATTCGTGGATAGCCTCAAAAGACGAACACTTCTACCGTGACGGTATTCGAGCTAGGTCAGAAAGATGGGAAAAAGTTGTCGCTGGCGATGGGCAATATTTTGAATGATTCATTTGTAAACATCTTTTCACAATAAAGTTGCATTTTCATCAAAAAAACAGCGAGAACTTAGTTGCGCACCTAATAATAAATGTAATTACTTACTATTTTAGTTTTCTTTTGTGTTGTTGATGTAGGGTGACGCAAAAATTCGCTGTAGTATTGTGTCATTAGTATGCCTTCCAGTGCTGACTCAGTCATACACCTACGTCGAGGTGAAAATATGTCTAATGTTGTGATGTTCGCGAATTTAAAAACGACGTTCACATCATATTCGCACTCTTGGTTTTCACTCAAACTCTTGTCTATACGCACTACAGTTTGAAAATCGGGATTCCTATTTATAACCGCATACAATTTACCATTAGTTATTCTTCTTATACTGTTAGATTTCCTAACGAGGATTTGAGGTAATATACTGTATTTAGTGCTTCATGTAATGATAGCTTGGTGTTGTTTAATTTGGAAATATTGTAGTATCTAAAATATTTGAATAATTTTCTGAAATTTGCTCTATTTGAGTATGCATTTTGGTATCTGAAACCAGCCGCTGACTTACTGAAATTGCTTGAGCATCTTGCGGATTTAAATTTAGGACACAAGGTTTAATAACGTGTAAAAACTTCTCATAATATACAGCTTTAAACCATGTTTAGGAATGTCCGCATAAGCTTACGAGTATTTAAATTCACGAATGCGTTTCAGAGATTTAATAAAACTTTTTTGGTCGAAACTATAAATTGGTCTACTTTTAGATAACTGTTTCTAACAAATTCAGCTAAAAGATGACATACATGAAGCAAATTGGTTACAATTAAGAATAAAATTGTTTCAGTAACTTCGAACCCCCATCTGTAACCAACATTAAAGTTAGGTTGCCGATATATTGAACTTTCCGAAGATATGTTTTATCATTTCTACTATCCCTTCCGTGTTTGTTTTCTGTAATATTCTACTACGTAAAAGAAGAGCCAAGGAAATTTCACCGCTTTTTAAAGTGCGCACTAACACATATAAAAAACTATTATTTCTTGCATTCGTTGTTTGGTCTACCGTCAATCATATTTTTTGATCGTTTAACTCTGCTTTTATTTTATATATTCGTAATCGTGTTTTTCACCCGAGGAAAATTATACTGTAATTAATCTCTTGTTGGTAATCTCCAGTCCGGAACGTATTTATTTGTTGTCTACAATATTTTGTGGAATGTTGCACACGCTTAACACAAAAATAATGTCAAATAGAAATTTATAATATGGTACATCACGTTGCGCAATTAACCGGTGTTGTTTGATATTAACATGTCTTTTACACAGAAAAATACTGCACGATTAAATGTTGATATTCCAAACAATACATTTAATAATAGCGTCAATGTATTCCAATGTCGAAAATCGATTAAGAAATCTACACTCGTCAAACGTAAAGACCGCCGTCGATTCGTGATCAATCTAATCCGGCATTCGACTTCGGATATATCCGACCGTTTTCGAAATATATCATCCCCGGCAATGTGTGCGTTTCTGCAGGCTTAATAATTACTTTTTTGTTTGTATTTTTTTGCACTGTATTTTTTAAATTTTTTTGTCGTGAAATTGGTTACCTGATGTACAAATAAATATTATTATTTGTACTAATAGTAGCGTTAATCGAAAATGATGTAAAGCTACAACATAGTTGTATGAGAATATTATCATCCTGTTTTTTTGAGGTAACCCTTTTTTTACAAAAAAAATACTGGTGAAGCGCTGGCCATATTTTTTAAACGAGAATTATAGATCTCCTTTTTTCATTTGTGTGTGTTCACATTGCGGCAAATACAATAACCGTTACACCTAAATAACCGCTTTTTAAATTTGACGTGCTATTCTCCCAACGACCCCCCCGACTACGTGTTTCCATCCCGTTCCCACTGCAACTCGTTTTGCGGAATTTGCATTTTCAATATAGATTTTGAACATTTATTTTGCAAATTCGAACATTTAATTAAACGATGCGTCAAACGTGTGATATTTAAATTGTCATATAATAATTAATGTGATTAATATTAAGTGAATCGTAACTATATATGCGTACACATTTATAATAATACCAGTACCTGGTAGGTAAAGCAACGTCAGGAATATTCTCTAATTGAATAACCTGAACTGTTTCACGTTTATGGTATCTATTGTTAACAATACGTTGTTAGCTTAGTTCAATAGCTTAGGTTATATAATCTAGGTTTCATGATACATAAGAAAAAATAGTTCTGATCTAGTTGAAAATGTGGAAACAGTTTCTAATACTATTAGCTGGCTCCTGTAATACAATAGACGGTACTCTAGTGTTGAATATAACAGACGACAATGCTATCTACACTGCGTTTAATATTTTCGTCCCTATTTATGTAAATACAGTAACTAGAAAATAAATTAGTGACATTTGCACATCGTATTTGTAGTAAAAGTCGTTTGCATTTAATATACGAGGGAGCATTTTTATATTCGTGGACTGAGCGGGTTGTAGAGGGGTGAGTAGGCGCATTGGGGGCGTGGCCTGTGCAGCGACTCATGATTAGTATAAATACGAAGTTTCATTGTTATTAGACAGTTAGTCTTTGAACTATCGTCAACCAAGTAACATAATCAGCAGTGAAAAGTGAAATATGGAAAAAATCGAATATCGTGCCGTTATAAAGTTCCTTACCGGGCAAGGAAAATCAGTCGCGACCATAATGAATGAGATGTCATTGGTTTACGGCGACTCTTGTCCAGGAAAAACCATCGTGTACAAGTGGCATAGTTTATTTAAACAAGAAAGGGAATCCCTTGAAGACGACCCGAGGTCGGGCAGGAGCATTGAGGTGACCACGCCAGCACTTATCCAAAAAGTTGAACAAATTGTACTTGAAGATGCTAGACTAAAGAAGAAACAACTCGCAGAAATGGTTGGAGTATCCGATACAACAATTTTTAAAATCCTACACGATCATCTCGGCATGTCTAAGGTCAGCGCAAGATGGGTGCCGAGAATGCTCACGCCGCCGCAAAAACAACAGCGCGTAGAGTGTTCGCGTGCATTTTTGGACCTCTGTAATGAAGACAAGGATGGTGTATTGAGTGGAATTGTTACTAAAGACGAAACTTGGGTTCATCATTATGAACCTGAGTCCAAACAAGACTCCATGCAGTGGCATAAAAAGGGCACAGCACCTTCCAAGAAATTTAAAGTGTCACAATCAGCTGGGAAACTCATGGCAACGGTATTTTGGGACTCGGAAGGAATATTGTTGATTGATTATAAAGATAAAGATGTTTCTATAACCGGAGAATATTACGCTTCAATATTAGAGCGACTAAAAGAAGCCATTAAAGAGAAAAGACGGGGAAAATTGACAAAAGGTGTTCTGCTTTTGCACGACAACGCGTCCGTCCCCGAGTCATTACTACCTGTTTCCGAAAATGAAAAAAGAGCTGCGGGGTAAAAAATTTACTGCCGATGATGAAGTCAAGGAGGCAGTTTCGGCGTATTTTGCAGATAAAGAGAAATCATTTTTTATGAGGGTATAAATAAATTAATTGAAAGATGTGAAAAATGTATCCGTCTTGCAGGTGAATATATTGAAAAAGAAAAATAATTTGGTTTTTTTATTTCCACCCCTTGTCCCCCATTCCGCGAATATAAAAACGCTCCCTCGTATCTACACTACGTTTAATATTTTCGTCCCTATTTATGTAAATACAGTAACTAGAAAATGAATTAGTGACATTTGCACATCGTATTTGTAGTAAAAGTCGTTTGCATTTAATATATTTCAAATTTTCGATTGTAATTGTAATTGTTGTTCAAAGAGGATTTATTTCTACTTAAGATTGATATACAACCCCTTTCCACATTAATTTTCGTATTCTGGATACGTATTTCGACAACTAAGTTGTCATCGTCAGCAGATAATTAAACAGTGTAGTGCCTGGAAAACTACGACAAAATAGTCGTACGAAAATAAATTCTGCATACGATATGTATCGGTGAAACCCAAACCGCACACTGTATATTCGTTTCACATAATTTTGAAAAAGATTGTGTTCCGGTCTTAAAATAAGATAAAAGACAACAGAAAAAGGAAAAAAGGGTAAAAGGAAAGACAAATACTTACATGCGGTTTAATGCACTCTCCCTTGTCTGTCGTTGAAGAGACCAAAGAGAGTTGAATTTGATGGAGCCTGTGGTTGATTGACTTGATCAATAAGGTTGATATATAACCCCTTTCCACATTGACTTTTGTAAATTCTGTATACGCATTTCGACAACCAAGTTGTCATCATCAGCAGATAATTTCAAAGTGTCGCACCTGGTAAAACACGGCGAAAAACATGTTAGTTTAAGTAAAAATAATTTTTAAAAATCTTGTGAAACAAACACAGTGTACATCTTGGTTTTGAACGGTGTGGATCGCGTACGGAGTTTGATTTTCGTACAGTTGTTTTTCGCCGTGTTTTACCAGGTGCGATACTTTGAAATTATCTGCTGATGATGACAACTTGGTTGTCGAAATTCGTATACGGAATTTACAAAAGTTAATGTGGAAAGGGTTTATATATCAACCTTATTGATCAAGACCAAAGAGACATGAGTTATGATTTGGACCCAAGTCAGTGTTCAACACATGACTTTTATTCTTCGAAATGTATATGCTTTCATACGTATCTAATTCGCGATTAGAATTACCAATGGTAGAAGCGAAATATTTGTTATTCCGTCTTATTTATTAAAAATAATTTGTAGAGAATGTTTATTTTAATTACTTAAAATACTCAATTCTTTAATTCCCTTACACTAATTGCTTTGCGCGTGCAATAGGCATAAATTTAAATTCGAGTTTCATTCAGCTTCGAAAATATGTACACATAACAGATCCCTTTTTGCATTTGACAGTATTTAATAAATCGTATTTATATATTTCAAATAGAAAATACAAACTTCGTATACTCTACAACATAAAAATTCGAAACAATTAATTGAAATGTCCAATCTGTAATTAATAAACATGATTATTACAAATTTACTGGAAGATTAATTATTTGGTTTTGTATCTGTACTACTGCGATCTCGTAATAAATCTGTTGACCGCAGCACGGCTAGCCTCCCGTGTCGATTTATACGTTCCGGTTGCTACACCCCCGTATTTATATATACGCCTTCAGGAAATCTAAACCGAGGAATAAAAATACAGACTTCGCTCAAGTAAAGTTACATATACATTTGCCAAATAATTTATTTTCTTCTGGATAATTGCAACAAAAGAAATTGTCAGGGTGTATTAATTGCCTTTTAGTGTTTTGGATAAACTAAGAGGTTTCTGTTAGGTACACGTATTTCTTCTTTCACATTCATTAAAGGAATTGTAAAGAAGTTCAGCAGGAAAAGGAGGAAGCATAGATTTCTACACAAACAATTTTAATGTTAAAAAATGGGATAAACTGTAAGAGAGATTGATATCTGCTTCTGGGCTTCCGGGCTGGAACCGCGTCACTTGTATATCTGCCGACGTTTCAGTGCCGTAGTTGAGCCCTGAAGATGTTCCATACAAATGTGTATGAAACGTCGGCAGATATAGAAGTGACGCGGTTCTAGCCCGGAAGCTCAGAAGCAGATAGCATAGACCACCACCGCGGAAGTCTACATACAGATTGTAAAAGAGATTGATTTCATCATCTGTCTTACAGTTCATCCTACTTTTGTGACCATAAAAACTGTCATCGCAATATATGCACGTATAATAAAAAAGCTGTTGAACAAGAACAATGACTACTACTATTGTTTCGTTTTCTCAAAGCTCATCAGGCAGTCTCGGTTCTCATTGCTTCGTCTACTCTCTCTTAAGAAGAAAATACCAGCTAAAGCATTGAAATGTAGAGAAGTCAATGGCTCGTACTGGAACCAAAGAGTTTCTACAACGTAGAAGAAACACAAGAACCA
The DNA here is from genome assembly GCA_031893035.1 of Dermolepida albohirtum. Lineage (NCBI taxonomy): Eukaryota > Metazoa > Arthropoda > Insecta > Coleoptera > Scarabaeidae > Dermolepida > Dermolepida albohirtum. Next base: position 59,839 of record JAVIWB010003126.1, read on the forward strand.
ACATTTCTGATATATTTATATATACAGTCATCTTCACGATAACTAGCACTCCTAAATTAATACTTATAAATAACATTTGCAACAAACAATTTCGATTCAGCTATATTGAAATTATTTAAAATCCCTGAATATATATGGTTCCCGGTAAAACACCGTATATGAGGGGGAATTACTGAGTTTTCTAGTCATGCGCTGTTATTTACCTATGCATTGAAATAGTAGTACCATCGATGGCGGCACTAAACGCAGTACGTTTAAATTCCAGATGCGTGAATTCAGGCACTGTTCGTTATTTAGCTCACAAGTCCATGAGTGATGCAAATCGAAATATATATGGTATTTGTAACTATTGCACATTGAATTTTTTATATTAGTTTATATATATTTGTTGCTTTTCTTCGTCGTCCTTTTTAGACTATCCGATTGATTTTATAAAGGGTTTTCCAATAGGGACTTGACAACTTTTAATTCAATTTGTGAACGCACCCTTTCACTAATCATCGAACTGTCACTGTCAATTTATTCAGTAAACTTAACATTTTCATCATGGTAAAGTACGCGAACGAACAACGTCTGCAAATTATACAAATTTACTACAGAAATTCGGAGTCGGTGACCGCTACTTTAAGAGCGTTAACTCCGATTTTCGGTCGTAATTCTCGCCCTAGTAGATAGGCAGTAACAAGTTTAGTGCAAAAATTTGAGTCTACATATTCGTTGTGTGATGTTGCGGTGCCAGTGAAACAACGGGTTGGTCGATGTGTCGAAAATATCGCTGCCGTTGAAACGTCCGTAGCAAATGATCCAAATCAGTCAATTCCACGGCGTTCTCAAGAGTTGGGCATCGCCCAGACCACTTTATGGCGAATTTTGCGTAAGGATCTTAGTTTACACCCATTCAAGATCAAGCTAACTCAAGAATTGAAGCCGATGGACCATTTGAAGCGACGTACGTTCTCCGATTGGGCTCTGGAAAAGATGCGCCAAGATGATCAATTTCATCGGAAATTCATTTTCAGTGACGAAGCTCATTTTTGGCTCAATGGGTACGTCAATAAGCAAAATATGCGTTATTAGTCGGGTGAAAATCCACATGTGCTTCATGAAACACCACTTCATCCACAAAAAATAACTGTTTGGTGCGGTTTGCATGCCGGCGGCGTCATAGGGCCATATTTTTTCGTCGACAATAATGATCGTCACGTTACTGTGAATGGTAATCGTTATCGCGCCATGATTACCGATTATTTTTGGCCCGAATTGGAAGATATGGACTTGAACAACATGTGGTTTCAGCAGGACGGTGCCACAAGCCACACAGCTCACGTTACAATCGATTTATTGAAGAGTAAGTTTGATGAGCGTGTTATCTCAAGAAATGGACTAGTCGATTGGCCGCCTCGTTCGTGCGATTTAACGTCTCTAGACTTTTTTCTTTGGGGCTACGTCAAGTCATTGGTCTATGCCACCAAGCCGACAACGTTGAAAAAAAGTTGCCAAGTCTTTATCAGAAAACCCTTTATAATATCAAAGTGTATATAGACCAATAGACACAATTTTCTTTTTTGTTTGATCATAAATATCGGATATTATCTATATTATGACGTGCAGTGCTTACTAGTAAGCATGTAAAAAGATAATCTAGATATTAAAATCAAGTCAATTTGTTTGGAGGGACATATAATGTACGGAACTGAATTTGAAACAAAGACCTTTAAATGTACGGATGTAATTTTGTGAGTCCGTTTTAAAAGTAAAATGTCTAGAGGAAATTCTACAAAAAAATATAACTGCTACAGCCCGTGAGGAAAGGCACAATATAAATAACTGCCCAACCATTAATTCCACCTCCTTGATTTATACCTATTTTTCTCGAGCGCGACGGGAATAATGTATTAGGTCTATATCGATTGTCAATGATGTGATTAATTCCAAATGAGATTTTCATCTCAACGATGATTATCAAATAACAAATTTTCCTCGTTTTCGCACGAAATAACTACCGCCCGTCTTAATACGGGGTAATTTAAAACCTCCCTCGATCCCCCGGTCCTTTATTAAATGCGAGCAATAGAATAAAATAACCATTATCTGAATTCTGATTAACCGTAAATTCAATTAACCGATCTCATAGACGCCCGGAGCTTTCAGAACTTCGGCGACACGCGAAGTTATAAAACCCGAAACGTTGCCGGAGCTTTAATCTTCACGGTGCGTTGGAATTTATCAGCGTCAATATAATATGATATAAAAACCTATGTTGGAAGGTTTTTTTAGAATTACTAAGTGGGTTTTTGAAAAGTTTACAGAGATTATCTGCATGTAAAAGCAATCATATGAACTTCCAGTTGATGTTAAATAAAATATCCATACCTGTCTATGGTTAAATGCTCTCTTTGAAGTACTAATATTGCAATAAAGATTCTTAAACATTATACAAACAATTCCCACACCTTATACGAAGGCGGACTGTATTCCCAATCCGACATTGTTACGTCAATATTATTTATTATTATTTATTATTTCCTTTTCAATTTTGAGTACAGTAGATATATAAGGTAATTGCAAATGTATGTATATTATTTATAATTCTAGAACCAATTATTTAAATCATTTTAATGCTGAATTAGTTTGAAAATGAGTTTGAAAGTAAACATAAAAATTCAATTTTGCGTGGTTTTCACATACATAATATCTTTATTAAAAAATAAAAATTATTAACAATTGCTTCCGTACTGTAGCTTCTTCAAAAGATAAATCTAATACAAACAGAATATATTCTAGACAACTAAACTATTTTCGAGGTGGGAGTAAAAAAACATTTGCTACCAACTTGTCAGTTTCTTCTGAAATATTATCAAAATAAAGATTGAGACATTTTGCATGGTAATCTCATCGCTCGCAACCGAGTTTCAAACAAAAAACTAAAATTTATTGGATCATCCAGTACGAAAGCTTGATTTAGTTGAACGACCAAATCATAATTATGCATATGTTGATAGCAGAATTTCTATTGCGATCTTCTTAAACAATTAATTTATTTACCGGGATCCAATTAGTGCCAATTCTGACCAAAATGTGTCCACGATCATTGAGATATGATCTTCATACTCTTCGTCGTTGGCTTTAATGAATTGGTCCACAAATTATTCTGATTTTCGATCTAGGTGATTTATGGGCTGAATCCGGTGTTATTTTTTGTTATTTCAACTTCGTTCGGAAATCTAAGGGAAGCAGTACGATGGTAGTATTGCGATTCAAAAGGTGATTAGATAACACTCTTTTAAATGATTGAAAGTTCTCGGAATTGTACGAAATCGCAAAGAAAAAAGAGAAGTCGATAAAGAGTTTACTTTTCCATAGTTTTCGAAATGCATAGACAACTATTAAATTCGAAAACTTATATTTATAAGGAAATATACAAATGTACACGAAAATAGTCTAATGCAAAAATACGAGTAATCAGTAATTGTAATAAAACATTCCAGTAATAATAATAATAATAATAATAATAATAATATATTAATATATTAAATTAAAATAATATAAAATACAGAAAAATAAACATGCAACATACAAAAATGGACCGACACAGAAAACAACAAGCAAAGTTTGTTTGTTCATGGCTGAAAGTCCTTGTCTTCTAAATTATAGAATTCCTGTAGGGTATATATAACCTTATTTTTAAGGACACTGGACACTACCGCTCTAAATTTTTTTTCTTCCAGATTTCTCACTTCCTCCACTCATCTTTACTGCAGAAAAGTTTGTAGCAGTCTGTGACCTGCTTATACGGTGGTACAGTATCACTAGATTTTTACAACCACGAGTCCCATATGTGTGCCGATCGGTGCCCGTCCGCAAATTCAAAGATATGCAAAGTAAAGATATGCAATTAGAAAAGAAAATAATATTTGACTAAAGAAAAGGATTCTGTTTTACCACAGCATTCATATTATTTCCACAAGTAAAAATGACTTGAACCGACACCTGTTTCACAGTATTTATTGGTGACTTCTTGTTCCCCAATTTGTGGAAAATATCCTACTGGAAAAAGATTCAGCTTTAATGGTGAGGCAGTATCTAAAACTGACACTGACTTTTGAGGGTTTCGCATTATCTTACTGTGCAAAGGATATAAAGAAACTCAAACATTCTTGTCCTAAGAATATAGTGCTAAGAAAAGACTATACAATAATAATATATATTAAATAGTGCCTTCTAGTCACGATTAGAATCTTTCACTTCATCCTCGTATAATTATTTAATATAAGACCCTAATGTACAGTCATTTTGACAGTAAAATATATATATATAATAGTAATACCCCTAATTCTATCCGTAGCAAAATTGAGTTACTAACTGTCACAAGACTTTCGGTAAGTCGTATTTCGTTTTCGCTTTCTTAGGTCACGTTAGCCTGTTTTTTTTGTGCTTTTTATTCGTTTACGCGTCTGCCCAACATTACTGTTTCATGGGTGGGACAATAGAAGTCCGGCTTCTTCCAATAGTCGCACATAACGTCTGTCCATTTGAATTAGTTTTGCTTTACTACACATCAACTAATATTATATTAGTAATGTTCGTGACGTTGATATGAAAGAAATTTATGTAATTCGTTAGAACGTTATATTGTTTTTTTAGGGACTAACATGAATCGAATGAATAACATTCTTTAATTATTTTAATTCAGAAGTTTTTCGACACTACTCCAAACTTCTTTATCCAAATAATTTTTTTTCAACGAAGTTGTTTATTATTTTAATGTAAGTAAAAATAAATGTTGAATAAACCTACAGGTTCACAATAGCATAAAACTTCGCCGGGAAGACTGCATAGGTACGATTATAAATGAACTAAAGAGCTACTCGCAGAATTAATTAACCTTAATAATAATATCTAAGAATGTCTGTATTTAATTATTGAATTGGACAGTTACGAGAGCGTATTTATTGAAAAGAAAAAAATCAGATAATATTGGGTTGGCAACTAAGTACTTTCGGTTTTGTAGTATAAAATAAAACACTTTTTTTTTAAACAAAGAATAGTTTTTAATCAATTATATATTTTCCATTTTGCTCAATGACCTATTGCCATCTTTCTTTCAGCTGCATGATTCCGCGCTCATAAAATTTCTGGTCCTTATCAGCAAAAAAGTGAACCAGGTGCGAGTGAAGGTCATCGTCATTTGTGAAAGTTTTACCATTCAAAGAATACTGCAAACTTCGAAATAAATGGTAATCAGATGGTGCTAGATCAGGGCTGTATGGGGGATGTGGCACCACTTCTCAGCCAAGCTCCAATAGTTTCCCACGAGTTGCCAAAGATGTGTGAGGCCTTGCATTATCATGGTGGAAAACTACACCTTTCCGATTTGACAATTCTGGTCGTTTTTCTTTTTGATTGCTTCATCCACTTTTATTAATTGTTGACAGTAAACATCAGAATTGATCGTTTGGTTCCTTGGAAGCAGCTCAAAAAACACAACACCTTTGTAATCCCACCAAACTGACAGCATGATCTTTTTTGGATGCGATTCAACTTTCGATGTGGTTTGAGCTGGTTTATCATGTTTGCTCCATGATCGTTTTCGAACTACGTTACTGTACAGGACCCATTTTTCATCACCAGTGATGATTCTTTTTAAGAAAGGGTCGATTTCAATTCGTCTAAGGTGCATATCGCAAAAGTTGATTCTTTGTGTTAAATGAATTTCTTTCAATTCGTGAGGTACCCAAATATCAAGCTTCTTAACTAGCCCAAGACATTTTAAATGTTTTTCAATTGTTGTGTGCGATACACGTAGCCTCTCCGCAACCTCTCGAACAGTTATATGACGATCCTCTTCAATTATGACTTTGATTTGGTCATCATCAACTTCAGTAGGCCGACCAGAACGTTGCTCATCTTTGAGGGAAAAATTTCCAGAACCGAATTTTTAATACCAATTCTGACACGTGCGCTCTGTTAAGCAATTAGCACCATAAACTTCACATATCTTTTTGTGAGCCGCAGCAGCTTTCTTTCCTTTACGGAAATAAAATAGTAAAATATGTCGAAAATTTTCGTTTCTGCACTCCATTTAAAATTAATCCACAACTAATAGCTTTAATAAAAATCATGCACTACTTGCTTCTGAAGTTACGTCAATGTGACTAGCATCACGCAACAAACGGTAAAGTACAGCACTAACATACGTTATACAAAAAATAAAGCAACGCTCTCTATCAGTAAAAACCGAAAGTACTTAATTTGGTACGTAGACTTCCGCGGTCGTGGTCCATGCTAGCACCGAAAGTACTTAGTTGCCAACCCAATATATTCTTGCCTCCATGAGTTTGTGGAAGGTACGACCGTTAAAAAAGATCCATAAGTGGAAGCGGGCGTGTACTAGTATTAGCTTTAAGACTACGAAACATATTAAATTATATGTGAATTTTGACCGCGATTTTTACCGCGGTCCAGGGGTGACACTGTGATTAATTATCTACCGATGATGACAACTTAGTTGTCGAAGATGCATATAGACCACGTCGATGTGATAAGGTTTTATTTATATATTTTTTTCATTAATTCATTTAACCACAGTCCCTATTAAATTGCACATTAACTCTATTAATTGAATAATATGCATTTTGTCAAACAAATTCATTGTATACTGGATTTATACATTATTCCGTCTTAAAATATTTTAAAATTCAATTCTCTTACTATACATACTAGTATATTTCGGTTAGGTAGGTACGTTGTAGTATGAAGAAGGAAATCGACAGGTACAGTTACCTCCTCCGAGCACTTGAGTAAAGTTATTAAATTTTAACTCTTTAGAAACAATGTAAAGAAGCTTAGGGTACTTCAAGATCATTTGCGATAGGAGGAAATCTCTCTCGAAATCTCAGACGTTGCACGAAAATTGTGTATCAGACTAAGCTCATTTGAATAATTTACTGAAACTCGAACTCGTTCATATGGACTACGTTTCTGTATCAGGTATAACAACTAAGTGAAATTCTCTTTTTTATCCTATAAGCAGGATATCGTCTTTTATAAAAATGAAAATTGTAGATTCTGGGATTATTTTTATTTATATTTCATTATTTAAATATAAATATATGATGTAACATCAATTTCAGAGAAACAAAAGGGAATGAAATAGTTGTAAACAAATGATTATGGCATAAGTACGATGCCTCTTGGGAAACAATTTATATCGAAAGAAATGTAATCGAAATATGAAGGAGATTCTAATATATAGGTATGTCACGAAGAACTCGGAGTTCTTACATTAGAAAGAAATATAACTTTCTAGCTAACACAAAGCTAAACACTGTTAGACAAAAATAACAAAATTTTGAAAATAGATCGTAGAATGTATAAGTTTAATAGAAAAAGTTGTACGATACTACATTTTAAACATAACATCGAAAAACCACGGAATATGTCATATACTCGTACGTATTTCTGACAAATTATTGATCTGTGTTAAGCGCTTCTTATCTATTAGAAAGCATGGGTCTATTTCCGGCAAATCTAGTTTAACCAATCTGGTTGAGATTACTCAATTTATCGGGGAACAACTTGATAAACGTCTACGAGTTGGTGTCATATACACGAACCTCAGCGAAGCTTTCAATGCTATAAAACATGACATTTTGATTTCCAAGTTGACATCTTTTGGCTTTCTTCCGAATATTACTAATTTGTGTTTTGCCTATCTGCAAAATCGTTCCGATTGTGTTCATTATAATGGTTTCTCATCTAATCTCTTCGATATTTCCACTGGAGTTCCACAGGGTTCCCATTTGGAACCGCTTTTGTTCAATATCTATGTTAACCATCTCTTGGAACGTCTTCATTACAGAGTGTTAGTTTATGGCGACGATCTAAAAATCTTTAGCAGTATTAATTCACCTGAAGATAGCACTAAGCTTAAAACAAATGTGTGCATTATTGACGAATGGAGTACCCATAATCAGATTTAGCTAAACATCAACCAATGTGCTGTTTTAGCAGAAGTTTCACTATGACCATAATGTTCGTCAATATACTATACCTAGAGTATGTAACTTCAAAGAAGGGCTTTCCTAAGCATATAAGTGACATAACTACATCAGTTTCCAAAAGTCTGAGATTGCTTATTCGGTCCTGCAAGGGTTTTAGTAATCTGCACACTGAAGATTCTTTACTGTTCTGATCCAAAATTGAATACGCTTCAGTAGTGTGGTATCCGCATTATCATTCCCAGCAGTTACTCCGGGAACGTGTTCAGAAAATATTTATGAAATATTTATCTTATAGGAGTGATGGACATTATCCTGCCTTTGGTACGGCATATGAAAGTCTACTTGCTAGACATAATTTCGAATCCCTCTGTGTACGGAGAGAGAGAGCTAGTGGCTAGATTTCTTTTTAATAATTTTATTGATTCTACTGAGCTACTATCTCAAATTTCCTCGTACTTGGGTTTGATACTAGATCGTCGACAACTTTTTCAATACTTAAGGCAGGAGCCAATGTTTTTTACAAGGCTCCACTGGTACATATGTGCAGAAATACCAATAAATTATACTTGAATGACTTTCTGATAGAGCATTCATCAACAGAGACCATCTTGTTTGGCTGGGTGTTTTTCCTTTTTTTGTGTTGTCCTGTAATTAGATTGTTATCTGTTGAACATTAAAGATTACTATTATTATTCTTATTTAAGAAATAACAAAACAGCAATTAAATGTAGGACAGTTATGGAAAATGTAAATCTACTAAATAAGGAAAACATATTTGCTCCAGGTAACTAATAGTAAATAAGGCTTTAAACTATATTTACATTTGCAGTAGCTCAGCAAATGCACACGCAACACTTTCTTACGATAACAAAAATGAAGTGTAAATTGGGAGTTTCATCCTTGTCCAAAAAATAAAAAGAAAAATTAATGTTTAATGGAATTCTGCACATCTCTTAATGCGTCCTTCAAATACGAAACTAGATCTGTACCATTTGTATACAAATTTCTGTACTAAACGCGAAGACTGTGTATAAATCTATTACCAAACTCTGCTATTATTAATTCCGACGCATAAATTCTCTTCTAACACTATATCAATGCAGAAGCACATTTCACACGTTTCAATTGCATATATCTTCCGTCTGCTTATACATTATGCAATCCGAAGATGTCTTGGAATGTGTTTCCATAATAACATGCCACGCATTTGTACTCTCTTGTATTAATACCAATGAAATTTCATTTCAAATGCAGTTGTCAAAGTGTATTACATCAAAGCACACATTATCTAAAGTTCGTTATTAATAAAGTAAATAAATACGTTGCCTGGGAGATACGCGAATTCGAATTAGCTTTGAAGAAAGTATTGTTTGTTGTTTTAACACTGGCGTTTATGCCCCTACATCGATTACAAGTATTTAATTTATTAATAGATTAACCATTCAATAAGTCGATACGTCTGTTTTAATGATTTTTATTTTTATTATTGAAAATGTTAAGTAACTTTGTGGGAGTCAAAAACTGTAATACCCTATATCAGGGGTTCCCAGCGCATGCGCCGTGGTGCCTGGGGGTGCCCCAAAGTCTCCAGGGGCGCCGCGACATCCTCGCCAAAACGAAAAAAACTTGAAAAATATAATTTTACAAAAAAATTTTATAAGGACCGAAATCATTTTTGAAACTCTTCTTGCTTGTACCCAATTACGTTTAAAATGATTCTCTCTTTTTTATTAATTAGTCACTATTTCTGTTCTCAAAATAAATGTGATTTTCTTTATTTTTCGATTTATTTACGTTTTTTTTACGCCGATCCATCGACTTCAAGGCCAAATTGTTTTGACGCAAGACAATGCTCTTTGTTTGGTGGGATCAGAGTGGCGTGGTATATTACGAACTGTTAAAAGGAATCATTCTATTACTAATAACACCTATCTACTACATATGTTTCACGGATTGACCGACCGTCAGGCAGATTTTTTGTTATTAATGAACGATTCCTTGATAGCTTTTATCATATCATTTCGATACAGAAAAATAATGGATAATCATCATGCCTCCCTCTCTCGTCCACTGTATTGAACGACAAAGCGAGAGCGCGTCTGCCTCGCATGTCGATAACTAAGTTACCAGAGCGTATAGACAGGCGCAATGCATTACGGCTTTTTGCCAATTAAAAGAATGTTAAAAGGAATCATTCTATTACTAATAACACCCTATCTACTACATAATTGTTACATAAATATGTAGTAGATAATTATTACATAATATATACATACAGTGAACGAGAGAGGGAGGCATGATGATTATTCAATATTACGAACTGTTAAAACTTTGTGAAGCAGTTAATATTGACCGCTACCGACCACAAGTTATCATTTTCATGGATTGATAGAAAAACGTCCAGAATTGTTCAGAAGACACGTTAAAGTGAGTTCACAGCACGATAAGGCGCCGCCTCATACAGAAAAACTGGTCATAAAGCGTTGAAAGTACTTGGATAGGGCATAATATCGCACCCGCCGTACTCTCCAGACTTTGCCCTATCCGAGTATCACCTATTCGCGTCAATGGAACACGCGCTTGCAGAGCAGCACTTCACCAATTTCGAAGAATTTAGAAAATGGCTCGATGAATGGTTACTCAAAGGACAAACAATTTTTTTGAGATGGCATCCAGTGTAGAATTAAATGGCCAGTGCTTCGAATAAATAAGTTTTTGATTTCCTTGAAAATTATGTAGTTTTTTTATGAAAAAGACCGGTAATGACTTTCCGGTACACCTAGTACATCAGTCGTATATATTCGGAGCTAATAAAATCATTCGTGCATCAGAGCAAGCGTTCAATGTCCTCAGATTATGAAGAATTCATACCTTCCCGCTCGATATTTTGTATGTGCACGGTACGCAATGTCGACTAGTTGCACGTATATGAGGAGCTTGTATTAATGCCTAGTTTGGAGTGGTACATAAAGCAAATCATATAACCTGTATGTAACATAGATCAAAAACATTGTTTTAGTTTTTCACAGTGTCCTGAATCTGACATTCTTACTCCAATATACGACTTGAAATACGTGTATGAAAACTGTAGTGGAGGCGAGGTGTTGGATAACTTTATGTACATAAAAAAATGTAGTGTAACTAAAGTACTAGAATAACTTAAGTTTTTTCATGTACTCATTTCTATTTTATTTTAATAAATGCCTTAAATGTTTTATAAGAATTTTATTTAGAAATTCAAGCTTATCTTTACAAGACAAAGAGTTTAATATATTACTTATTGCACTATATAATTAAATTGCTATGAAATTAAACTTCTATTCCTATTAGAGCATACGTTATTCAAATCAGATTAACGTAACATAATGTTTATTGAACTGTTGATAGTTTGCATTAAAACTAATCATAAAAAATTATTAAAGAAATTAAGTATGCATATATAATATCTACTTCAAACAATAGTGAGGATGTAACGGAATTTTGTACTTCTAAGAAAGTACAATACGTGTAAATTCGACCAATTAGAAATTGCTAGAACGTCAGCTCATGCAACAGACTCCCTAACATCATGACGTGTTCCGCCTGTTAAAGAAGCATCAACTCCACCCAGATGTCCAAACTTCCGTGCAACAACTATAGCACTTTAGGCGACAAGTAACGCTTTCAAGTTAGTTTTAAAGGGCCATAACTAAACTCGAATCCGTTTCGCATTGTTTTCTCTAATCCTTCACGCAAGTTTTCCTCCTTCGCTTTTACTTGTATGTGTACGTCTTTGTCATGACTAGTTGACTAATACTATTGAAGAAATAAAATGGGAAATGAATGGGAGAAAAAAACAGAAAAGAACCGAAACAGGGGGAGGCGAACTCGGAGAATGAGGATTTGCACCGGGCACGTCCATACCAACTTTTCAAATAATTTACCAGATATTAATCTCGGCCAAGTTTATTAGAAATGAAAACGATGAGTGGCATTAGAAGTTTTTAAGTGGTTTTGGATCGTGGGGATTTGCCTTGACACGGATCTTTTCTTTCGAATCTACTATTTTCTTTATTTTGGAATTTCTGCATGAATGGGGCTTTATTTCAAATAGGAAATTAAAAAAATCTTTGCTTCGAAATAATACGTGGCTAATTTAATATGAAAATTTAGTATGCTGTATTAAAAAAAACAACTGCAACAATTTTTTTTGTAAAAAAAAACTTAATGTTTTCGTTTGATGGTAATTTTGGTGGAGCCTGTGGTTGATTAACTTAATCGCTGACGGTTGATATGCAACTCCTTTCTATATTAATTTTCGTTTTCTGTATACGTATTTGGAAGACTAAGTTGTCATCATCAGCAGATAATTAAACGGTGTCGCACATTGAAAACTAGTTTAAAATATCAGTACGAAACAAATTTCACACACGATCTGTAGCGTTGAAAGCTAAAACGCACACTGTATATTCGTTTCACATAATTTTTAAAAAATTGTATTCTAGTCTTAAACTGAGATAAAAGACGAAAGAATAAAAAAGAAAACAAATGAAAAGTACCCACATGCGTTTATTGCACTCTCCCTTGTCTGTCGTTTAAGAAATCAAAAAGGGATGAGTTATAGTTGGGGCTCAGGTCGGTGTTCAACATATTCAGGATTCAACACGTGTATGTACGGATATTTTGCCGTAGTTTTCTAGGTGCGACACCGTTTAATTATCTGATGATGATGACAACTTAGTTGTCGAAATACGTATATAGAATACGAAAATTGATGTGGAAAGGGGTTATGTATCAACCTTAAGTGATTAACTTTTGTTGAGTACGTATAGTAGTCTAAGTGTTGCACTACGTTAGAGACCTAACGAAAACTGTCGACTCTGATCAACTTTAAAAAATATCATTTGCAAGAAAATTTCTTAAACAAACATATTTCGCAATTATTGCTTCCGAGAATTAATATACAAGTTAACCATTAATGGCTCCAAGACCGTTCCTTGAAGGATAATGTGTACATAAATACATATGTATAGGTTTTAGATTCAATTTAGTAAAGTTTGGCATCTACACAGTAATGTGCTTTTGCATGTGTTAAAATAACACAGAAATTAATGGTCATATAATAAATATCTTAAATAATATTCGGTGTTTGAGCAGAAGATGCATTAAAATCACCGCAAGGGTGGGTTTATGGCTGTTTTAATTTACTACGATATTTTTTTATTAACCGTGTTATAATAAACAAGTGGATCATTCCAAAGTTTGATATCCCGTAGATTATAAGAATGCAATAACCGATTACATAGTAACAGTAAATATTATATATATATATATATATATATATATATATATATATATATATATATATATATATATATTATGAACAAATTGCCCGCTTATGTAGGCAAATATTGCTATACCGCTAGCTAATGTATATTTTCGAATGGCCGTATAAAAATTAATTGTGATGTAGAAGATATATGCATGTTATATTGATAATATAAGTCAGTAAATAATTATTTAATTTTGCCAGTTTAGATTACTATTTTTCCTTCTTGCTAGAAGATAGAATATATCTAATTTCTATTAAAATAATCTAGTAGTACTTCTACCTGTTCAATAATCCATGTTTGATACCATTACTTTTTAAATAAGAAAATCCTAAGTTGCCATGACATATCACGTGATGTGCAGAGAGCGCATGATTTTAAAACATGAACCAACACGTCTAAAATTTAAATTGAAGCCAAGATTCGAAATGAATTACGTTTGAATTATGTTTACGGACAATTAACACAAATACTTTATTAATAATGTGATTGTTTTGATATAAAATTTATCCATTTACATGAGTAAAATATATTGGTCCTCGGTTTTATGTGTAAAATTTAAAAATACGGGAAAATCTATTAGAACAAAAAATAAATATGGAGATGTGGAATTCTAGTTGTACTTTGACCGTGTTGGAAGCGACAAAAAGATAATTTTTGAAAGGTGAATTATTTATTAGTTATGTTTATATATGTACATATGTCCACACACACAAATATATATATATGTAATATTCTATATTTCAAGGGTAATTTTAATTCTCTTTGGATAATAGATGGTTTTTTTGTAGATTCTTATATTGGCAGAGATCTGTTACTTCGTTCGAGGATAGGTTGCAGTAAATTCAAAGCAAAGGTAGGTGGTGGTTATAATTGCTTTAATAGAATATATAATAATTACTATGAGTGATTTTGACAGCTTAGATTATCATCTTTCTGTTTCGTTAGAAGCACAGAATATATGTTTTTTCCATTAAAAATAATCGAGTAATATTTCTACCTGTTTAAAATTGAGGTTGACATTATTAATTTTTAAATTAGAAAATCCTAAGTTGCCATGACTTATCACGTGATGTTCAGAGAGCGTATGATTTTAAAACATGAACCAACACGTCTAAAATTTAAATTGAAGAAGTCAAGATTCGAAATGAATTACGTTTGAATTGTTTACGGACGATTAACACAAATTCTTTATTAATAATGTGATTGTTTTGATATAAAATTTATCTATTCGCATGAGTAAAATATACTAGTTCTCGGTTTTTTGTGCAAAATTTAAAAATACGGGAAAATCTATTAGAATACAAAATAAATATGGAGATGTGGAATTCTATTCGTACTTTGACTATGTTGGAAGCAACAAAAGGGTAATTTTTGAAAGGTAAATTATTTATTAGTTAAATTATATATGTATTGGAGAATTATATATTTGTATGTATATATATATATATATATATATATATATATATATATATATATATGTATATGTATATTATATACGCATATGCATATATATATATATATATATATATATATATATATATATACATATGTATTTTCCATTAAAAATAATCGAGTAATATTTCTACCTGTGTAAAAATTCAGGTTGGCACTATTAATTTTGAAATTAGAAAATCGTAAGTTGCCATGACTTGTCATGTGATTCGCAAAGATCGCATCTTTTTGTAAACAAGAAGTGACTCATCGAAAATTTAAATTGAAATCAAGATTCGAAATGAAGTACATATTTACGAACAATTAACGTAAATATTTTATTAATAACGTGATTATTAAAATATATAATTTATCCATTCGCATGAATAAAATATATTCATTTTTGGTTTTATGTGCAAAATTTTAGAATACGAGAAAATACAAAATAACCGTGTTTAAAGCGACAAAATAGCAATTTTCGAAAGGTGTTGCAAAATAATTTGCTAATTATATTGTATTGTATTCAGTATTTATTCAGAACGGTTAATTTTCTTTACAAAACAGATTAATGCTTTTGCAGAAGTTCATGTCAAGTCTCGTATGGAGAGATGTTTAAGGGAAGGCTACGGCAAAATCAATGTAAAGGTAGGTTTATTAATATTTTAATATAATATTACATACACACACACACACACACACACACATATATATATATATATATATATATATGTATATATATATATATGGAAATGCTAATAATTTCCGAATTATTTAATTTAAATGTTTGGCTTTAATAAAATTTCATTTAGACAATAAATTTCGCTTATAAAATATGCATATACGTACTTATATGCATATATGTCGTATACATAAATACATTTGTATAAGTTTTGGATTTTATTTAGTCAACTTTATCATCTACACAGTAATGTATTTTTACATGTGTAGAAATATAACAGAAATTAATGGTGATATAGTAAAAATCTTAAATAATAACCGGTGCTTGAGCAGTAACATCACCGCAAAAGTAATAAACAACTGGATGATTGAAGTTTGACATTATAAAAAGGTAATAACCCATTGCATAGTTACACTACATATTATACATATATTATGAACAAATTGCCCGTTCATGTAGGCAAATATTTTTATTATATTTTCGAATGTACGTATAAGAATTAATTGTGATGTAGAAGAAATATGCATGTTATATTGATAACATAAATCAGTAAATAATTAATTCATTTTGTCAGTTTAGATTACTATTTTTCTCTCTCGTTAAAAGATAGAATATATCTAATTTCTATTAAAATAATCTAGTAGTGCTTCTACCTGTTCAATAATCCATGTTTGATACCATTACTTTTTAAATAAGAAAATCCTAAGTTGCCATGACATATCACGTGATGTGCAGGGAGCGCATGAAACGTATATTATTTATTAGATTTTAAAACATGAACCAACACGTCTAAAATTTAAATTGAAGCCAAGATTCGAAATGTATTACGTTTGAATTATGTTTACGGACAATTAAAGAAAATACTTTATTAATAATGTGATTGTTTTGATATAAAATTTATCTATTCGCATGAGCAAAATATACTTGTTCTCGGTTTTATGTGCAAAATATAAAAATACGGGAAAATGTGTTAGAACACAAAATAAATATGGAGATGTAGAATTTCTATTTGTACTTCGACCGTGTTGGAAGTGACAAAAAGGTAATTTTTGAAACGTATATTATTTATTAGTTAAATTATATATGTATTGGAGAATTATATGTTTGTATGTATATATATATATATATATATATATATATATATATATATATATATATATATGTATATGTGTGTGTATTTGTATATTATATACGCATATACATATACATATATGTATATGTATATGTACGTATATAATATACAAATACACACACATATACATATATATATATATATATATATATATATATATATATATATATATATATATATATATATATGTATATGTGTGTGTATTTGTATATTATATACGCATATACATATACATATACATATATATATATATATATATATATATATATATATATATATATATATATATATACATATATATGTGTATATGTATATATATATATATTATATACACAACATATACATATATATCTATTCTCCATTAAAAATAATCGAGTAATATTTCTACCTGTGTAAAAATTCAGGTTGGCACTATTAATTTTGAAATTAGAAAATCGTAAGTTGCCATGACTTGTCATGTGATTCGCAAAGATCGCATCTTTTTGTAAACAAGAAGTGACTCATCGAAAATTTAAATTGAAATCAAGATTCGAAATGAAGTACATATTTACGAACAATTAACGTAAATATTTTATTAATAACGTGATTATTAAAATATATAATTTATCCATTCGCATGAATAAAATATATTCATTTTTGGTTTTATGTGCAAAATTTTAGAATACGAGAAAATACAAAATAACCGTGTTTAAAGCGACAAAATAGCAATTTTCGAAAGGTGTTGCAAAATAATTTGCTAATTATATTGTATTGTATTCAGTATTTATTCAGAACGGTTAATTTTCTTTACAAAACAGATTAATTCTTTTGCAGAAGATTACATCGAGTCTCTTGTGGGGATGTTTAAGGCAAGGCTACAGCAAAATCAATGTAAAGGTAGGTTCATTGATATTATAAAGTAATACATTTACACGTATGTATATGAGTATATATATGTAGATATTAATTATTTCTGAATTGATTAATTTTAATGTTTAACTTTGATAAGCTATCATTTAGAGTGTAATATAGAATGTACATACTTATATTACATACACATATGTCTTATATATAAACACATACATACATACGTACATACATACATACATACATACATATATCTACACGATAATGTACTTTTGCATATGTAGAAATATCACAAAAATTAATTAGTAAATTTAAAAATTCCAATTGTATTTACATTTGCGTTTATAATCTAATATTTTTATAATATTAAAAATTGCGTTCCTTATAATCATGTGACACGCAAACTTTGCACGCCTTTTTTAAAATAAGAATCAGCCTGTTTGGTTTTAAAATTCGCATTTTCAATAATAACGAATAGAGCGTACACGATAACAAATATACAACAAAGAGGGCTTAAGTTTCTGCTCTAGACGTATTTGAACAATTAGAATGCCGAGAGATACATCGATAACAATGTTTGCAATGTAGCGTTATGCTTGTACTTTCATATATATTTTATATTCCATATTTAATGGGAAACCTTAATTCTCTTTGGATAATAGATGTTTTTTTTTAGATGGTCACATTGGCAGAGATCTGTTACTTCGTTCGAGGACGAGTTTCAGCAAAGTCAAGGCAAGGGTACGTGGTTATTATTATTTTAACAGAATATATAATCATTGATTAATTTTGAGCTTTTCAATAATCCAACAAGCATAATATTATGTGCTATAAACTTTTCACATGATATATTTTTAGATAGCTTTAAATTTTAAAATGTTCTAATGTAGATTATTTAAATGTTATTTCTTTTTTTACGATAAGATATTTGATGTTTACTAAAGAATAGTAGTTTTCACACAATCAATTCAGCAATATACACACACATGCTATTTAATACTAGGCACCTTATCATTTAAAAATGATATTTTTTCAGGAGTATCACATCAATTGGACTACATCAAAATGGTGGTCGGCTTACATCTCAAGACTCATCCAAATCTGTGGTGTCTTCGGTGGCCAGTGACCAGGAGTGGAGTAAGGTAGGATTTTTCATTCTTTTTTTCTAATTTATAAGCTACGTTATTGATTTGTAAATAAATTCGATTATTTTTATTGTAAGACACCTAAAGTCGTGCAAAAATTGATTAAATTACAAATTACTTATTAAACACCTATTTTCTCTAATGGACTAGTTTTTTAAAAGTTTTAATTCACATTTTTCTTCAACTACTTTGTAGTGTGTTCTACAGTTTATTTTTAAGTGAAACTTTGCGTGTTAGTCTTATGAACGATGAATTCAGTTTGGGTTCCCGAGAAAAAAAAATGGTTCGAAAAGTTAATCCCAAATGAGCATGTTATCCAAACACGGTCCTTCGTAACAACATATCTTTTAAAGGTTTTGAAAAATCGCCTTGAAATTTTAATGATCCCTGCCTTGCTTATGCTTTTACCTAATGTTATTTTGAATGTATTGGATTGGCAATTAAGTACTTTCGGTTTTTACTGATAGAGAGCGTTGCTTTATTTTTTGTATAACGTATGTTAGTGCTGTACTTTACCGTTTGTCGCGTGATACTAGTCACATTGACGTAACTTCAGAAGCAAGTAGTGCGTGATTTTTATTAAAGCTATTAGTTGTGGGTTATTTTTAAATGGAGTGCAGAAACGAACATTTTCGACATATTTTACTATTTTATTTCCGTAAAGGAAAGAAAGCTGCTGCGGCTCACAAAAAGATATGTGAAGTTTATGGTGCTAATTGCTTAACAGAGCGCACGTGTCAGAATTGGTATAAAAAATTCCGTTCTGGAGATTTTTCCCTCAAAGGTGAGCAACGTTCTGGTCGGCCTACTGAAGTTGATGATGACCAAATCAAAGTCATAATTGAAGAGGGTCGTCATATAACTGTTCGAGAGTTTGCGGAGAGGCTACGTGTATCGCACACAATTGAAAAATATTTAAAATGTCTTGGGCTAGTTAAGAAGCTTGATATTTGGGTACCTCACGAATTGAAAGAAATTCATTTAACACAAAGAACCCACTTTTGCGATATGCACCTTAGACGAAATGAAACCGACGCTTTCTTATAAAAAATCATCACTGGTGATGAAAAATGGGTCCTGTACAGTAACATAGTTCGAAAACGATCATGGAGCAAACACGATAAATCAGTTCAAATCACATCGAAAGCTGAATTGCATCCAAAAAAGATCATGCTGTCAGTTTGGTGGGATTACAAAGGTGTTGTGTTTTTTGAGCTGCTTCCAAGGAACCAAACGATCAATTCTGATGTTTACTGTCAACAATTAATAAAACTGGATGAAGCAATCAAAGAAAAACGGCCAGCATTCTCAAATCGAAAAGGTGTAGTTTTCCACCAAGATAATGCAAGGCCTCACACATCTTTGGCAACTCGTGGAAAACTATTGGAGCTTGGCTGGGAAGTGATGCCACATCCCCCATACAATCCTGATCTAACACCATCTGATTACTATTTATTTCGAAGTTTGCAGAATTCTTTGAATGGTAAAACTTTCACAAATGACGATGACCTTCACTCGCACCTCGTTCAGTTTTTTGCTGTTAAGGACCAGAAATTTTATGAGCGCGGGATCATGCAGCTGAAAGAAAGATGGCAAAAGGTCATTGAGCAAAATGGAAAATATATAATTGATTAAAAACTATTCTTTGTTTAATAAAAAAGTGTTTTATTTTATATCACAAAACCGAAAGTACTTAGCTGCCAACCCAATACATTTATGAAGTTACATTAGTACGAGTTATTTCTTTTTTTTACGATTAGATATTTGATGTTTATTAAAGAGTATTAGTTTTCACATAATCAATTCAGCAATATACACACACATGCTATTTAATACTAGGCACCTTATCATTTAAAAATTATATTTTTTCAGGAGTATCACATCAATCGGAGTACATCCAAATGGTGGTCGGCTTACATCTCAAGACTCATCCAAATCTGTGGTGTTTTCGGTGGCCGGTGAAGAGGAATTCGGTAAGATTTTTTATTTTTGTTTTCTAGTTTATAGACTACATTGTTTATTCGTAAATAAATTCGATAGTAAGTTGGATATTTAGTTTTAGGGCAAAGAGTTTAATTTATGAAATTTTTATTACGAGATACCTATTCGTTGATTCGTGTAAATAAAAAGCTGTCTGAAGATTGTTTAAATTCCAAAGGTTACATTTAGTAAACGTTTTTTTTTCTCCAACGAACTAGATTCTTGAGAGTTTTAATTCACATTTTTCTTCAATTACTTCGTAATATGTTCTATAGATTACACAGGCCAACACACATTTTGGTGCCTGCGATTTTTTAACTGTTCCTGGGTAATTTTTGGATGCAGAATGTAAAAAAGTTCTCAGACTTGGTCTATCAGATCTAGTTTTTGAGATATTTTTAAAAAATTGTGTATATATTTTACGTTATAACTGTTATAATATATAATATTACTATTGACAATTAAAAAAACAAAGACACATGGATTTAAGTATTTATTGCAAAAACTTAATTTACATAATTGCATTAGTCACTAATCACATAAAAATTTTCTTTTATACGACTTTCTAGAATGGAGTTTACTAGGGCAGTCTTGCTGAAGGCTCCAGCAGTAGTCCGCCATCATGTGGCTATCCCATCGTCCTTGATAACGATCTTCCATAGTTTTAATATCCTGATGGAATCTTTCCCCCTGTTCTTCACTACAATCACCTAAGTTTTCTGGAAAACGATCTAGGTGGCTGTGGAGGTAGTGAACTTTTATACTCATGTTACAGCCGAGAATATTAAAATTTGAAAGCATAGTTTCCACTAATTCTACGTAATTCTCTGCTTTATGATTGCCAAGAAAATTTTGTACTACTCGAACAAATGAACACCAAGCGTTAGATTCAGTCTCGTTCATTGATGTGGTGAATTGTGGATCTTTAATAAGTTGCCTTATTTGAGGACCATCAAATATACCAGCTTTTAGTTTTTCCGTGCTAATGCCAGGAAATTTACGTGATAAATACCTAAAACAATTTCCATCTCGATTTAAAGTCTTCACAAATTGCTTCATTAACCCTAGCTTGATATGCAAGGGCGGAAGTAAGATTTTTTCTCTTGCAACCAAAGGTTCGTTGATCACGTTTTGTTTTCCTTGAATCATGACATCTCTTGAAGGCCATTTCTTTTTAACCCAGTGCTCATTTTTATCTCTGTTGTCCCAAAGGCACAAAAAACAAGGATATTTTCTATCTTGACGATTAAGTACATATTTATCTCTTTATTTGTTGTCCTTTATCAGAAAAAAATATCAATTAACCTGTAACCTGTATCTCAAAAACTAGAGCTGATAGAAAAAATCTGGTGGCATTTTTGGAATCAGCACATTAAAAACATCTAAAATCAGATGATTTCCGGCACCAAATTTTTTTTTTCATTTTGTTACCCTATGTTATTTTTGAATAAAACTTTTCGTGTTTATCTTACCATCATCCGTAAGATAAACACGAAAAGTTTCATTCGGTTTGGGTTCGAGAAAATATCTCTTTATTTAGTTTTTAACTGTTAAAATTTTTAGATTCGTGAATTGTTTGATTATTTATTACCATCTTTTCATTGTTAATATTGTTTAATTTTTATCTATGATCCAATAAAGGCATTACTATTATTATTCTTGTTTCAGGTAAGTATTGTACGAGCACAGCACACTATCCAGAATTTGGAAGATCAACAAGGTACGTGGTTTATTTTATTACGGAAATCATGTCATCTTCAATTAAATCAAAATTGATGTTAAAAGGTCATGTTATTCTCTTGTTGGACTTTTCGCCGTAGCTGGTTCGAAAAGTTAATCCCAAATGAGCATGTTATCAGAACACGGCCCTTCGTAAGAACATATCTTTTAAAGGATTTTGAAAAATCACCTTTAAATTTTAATGCTCCCTGCCTTTCTTATGCTTTCATGCAATTTTCTTTTGAACGTGCATTTTTGAACTGCTAAAACTAGTTGGTTAATTTGTGGCTTCCGAGAGCAGGATGATCGACAGTTTTCCCCACGTCAGGTACCATTTACGGGAGAGTACCGTCCCTGTGTCTGTAATACCGATCTACAAAGTGGGTTGTCACGTAAAGGGATAGGTATATACAGTGAGAAAAAATTGTTGTCCACTGGCCATAAAGAGTCGTCCAGTTCGGCCACTGATAGAATCTTCATCATTTTTATCATTTTTATAGCTAAAATCTTCACTCGGGTTTTCATATAATCTCTCATCTAAAGAATCTTAAATAACATCGCAACATGACCTTTCATCTAGTTATGAACTTCCTAAGTCCTAAAAAGCTAAGCGATAATTTCAAGCTCTTTCGACTTTCGATTTGGTAAAGTACTCGAGCTTGCTCCAAACTTAAACCTGAACGATTAAAATCTAAAATTCGGCTTTCGCTCTTTACCTTATGTTTCTCTTTGTCATTTTCCAGTAAGCAAAATTGGCGATAAATTATTCAACGGTTGATTAATTTGTGGCACCGAGAGCTGATGATCGACAGTTTTCTCACGCCAGGGAGATTATCGTCCTTGTGTTTGTAATACCGGTCTGCAAAGTGGCTTGTCACGTAAAGGGGAGGTATGTACAGTGGGAAAAGTTGTTGTTCGGTGGCTATAAGGAGTCTTCCAGTTCGGCCATTGATAGAACCTTGTCTGATGACTATAAAGAATCGTCCAAAATTTTATGTAATAAAAGTATAAATATGAAAACTCCTTAGTCAATACTGTGAACTTCAGTAAGAAAAACACTTAAAATTGTTACTATACTATATATATATATATATATATATATATATATATATATACTATATTGTCACTATACCTTTTTAGTTTCCTTTACTCTAAATGTATTCCACGTTCCATTCTGAACACAAGAAAATTAGATGTTTTCTCCCTTCCGGATGAGGGTCTTCCGCCCAAGCATGCCAATATCCGAACACGAAAAATTTTAACTTATCCAAAGCGACGATAAATAAATACATTGTTCGGAATTATCGCAGAATCTGTTTTTCTATTTCGCGTTTTCCCTTGTACAGAAGAGCCCCTCACGTTATTTCTGTTTTGCATCAGCGATGATGCCGGTCCGTGTGTACGAGTTTGTCTGCGAGAGCTCAGCTACGCCCTGCCGAACGCAGGTGCAATTTATGGGCTGCTCAAGATCGAATTTCGAGATTTACGGCCGCCTATCTGCGAAACTATCGTTGGTCGTGCCTCTTATCCCGGCACGTATGTCTCGCGAGATTTGCGATTTATCAAAAAGAGAGGAAGAAAAAGGCGAAGGAAAAGAAGCTAGGGAACTGGGGAGGCCCTGTGTGTACGGTCCGGGTACTTCGTGCCGGCACGTAAGTGTTTCCGTTGACGATTGTCGGAGTGACAGGTCCTACTTCAAGTCCCAAATTGAACCCGAATAACCGAAAGTATTAACGTGATATGATTTCTAAACATACAACAAAAGGGGGAAATATTTCGTTCATTTTCTCGACGAGAAACAACCACGTAACGTGAGATAATAATACAAAAAAATACTAGAATTAATTTGTCACGATACTGTTAATAATACCTAGCAATAATATTTTATTTATTTTAGAAAACGAAGAGAAATGTTTTTGAAATATGTTTTATAAAATGTAGGAAAGACCAAAAACAATAATAATAACAATAATAATTTTATTAGTTTAAAAGAACCTTTAGAATATCTATAGGACAAGTTAAAAGAAAAAAGATAATAAGATATAAAATGTGGGCTGTTTGTTTTCCATATAAAACTGAAATAAAACAATAGATAGCTTTTAAAGACTTCATTGCATTTCGAATTATTCTCCACGAAGATTGCATTTTTGTATGAGCTCGAACCAACTCTGGAAGCAGAAAATTAAGGAACAAAACTTTAATTTGCCACCTCCACGGTATTCAAGCGAAATAACATATTTGTTCCAGCATACTTTTCACAATCAATACTCATCTTGAGAATTCTCTGTTAATGATTACCAATATACCATTAGTTCGCTTACACAAAGCCCCCATGCTTTTCTAGGTAGATTTCGTCTTCCAAATGTAATCTAATGCCAGATCTCCATTGGTCAATTTTGACTATACCAACAAACGAGTAGAGCTGTTGCTGGTACAGTCAAAATTGCATTTTTGAAAGCATCAACTGCTCCTTCTGATGAATTGAGCCTTTGACCACGCAGTCCGTTCTTGATTTTCGAAAAGGTAAAGAAATCGTTGGGAACTAGGTCCGGACTGTACGGAGAATGGCCCAATAATTCAAGCTTTTGTTGCGTTAAATATTCAATTGCCTTGCTGGGGGAGAATTTGCATCGGCTTGGTGGAAAATGATTCATCGTTCGGGGTTGATTTTTCGAATCTCAACGATGGCTTGCGGCATACAAATGGTTGTATACCAATGGGCAGTAACATCTCTTCGATATTCTATAGGAATCTTTGCTACATAACCTGATTTCGAGATAAATGTCACGACCATCTTTTTGTGGGCACTCCGAGAACACATAACTTTTGTCGGATTTTCTTCACCTTGGAAGACCCAAACAGACGACTAGCGTTTATTTTCTGGCTCGTATGAGTAAATCCAAGATTCATCACCACTGACAATGTTGTACAAGTTTTTAAAGTTTCATTAACGCGATTTAGAGTTTTTTGACACCAATTCACCCTAGCTGCTTTCTGTTCTTCGATCAGCAGATGCGGTATCCATGGGAAACAAATTTTTTTACACACAATTCTTGATGCAAAATTTTTCGAATTGAGATCTTTACAATCCCCAATAATGCTTCAATCTGGCGATATGTTACACGTCGATCTTCGTTGATGGTTTTGCGTACAGCGTCGACATTTTCCTTGTTATACAAGAAGTATTTAAAGCTACAAAAACTATTATCTTTTAAAAATCAAATTCGTGAAGCAATGTACCATTGCAAAAAGGCTAAAATGTAGATATATAAACGGAAGTATAATTTACATACTCTTAAGTGTTTTGTTTAAATTTTTAAAATAGAAACAATTAAAATATTAATACCCACAAGTTAAGGAATATGTTTAATAAAAGTTATAAATGAATCCACAAATGTAAATGAAACCTACATACTACAATATATGTATATTTTAGTAAGGTAAATACACTACCGGTCATATTTATTTGCCCA
This sequence comes from Dermolepida albohirtum, assembly GCA_031893035.1. NCBI lineage: Eukaryota > Metazoa > Arthropoda > Insecta > Coleoptera > Scarabaeidae > Dermolepida > Dermolepida albohirtum. The sequence goes on from JAVIWB010003126.1 coordinate 85,559, forward strand.
CCCTTAGTTTTAGCCAAAATTATTAAACTATCAAATGTGTACTGAAAATTTATTTATTGTACCAATACAATAGTGTAAAATAAACATAAAATAGTTACTTTTTTCTTATATAAAAACTTTATCATTAATTATTATTAAATTTTGCTCTCATCAATGTGCCAACCTTCATTTTTGATAATTGCGGCACATAACCGCGGTATCCTTTCAATTAATTTTTGCAGTGTATCTTCTGTAATTTGTGCCCAGGCTTCTTGAAGTTGTTCCCACAGTACAGTGGTGGATGATAGAGCCCGTTCTCGAACCTTCCGGTCCAATTCTTCCCAAAGAAGCTCTATTGGGTTCAGATCAGGACTTTGAGCTGGCCATACCATTATAGAGATTTGCCCTTGCTCTTCTAGTTGGCGCAAGTAATCGCCGCACAATCTAGAAGTTTGTTTCGAATCGTTTTCCTGTTGAAATACAAAGTTGTCGTCAAGAATCCTTAGTCCTGAAGGAACAGCGTTATTTTCTAAAATTTCCTTGTAGCCTTCTTTTCTTAGGATTCCCTCAATTTTGACGAGATCGCCTACAGATCTTTCACCAAAACACCCCCAAATCATTCCTGAACCTCCTCCATGTTTTACGGTAGGTGCAATACATTCTGGCAGTACTCTTTCTCCTGCGGATCTTCTTACGAATATTCGCCTTTTTTCTACCGAAAAGTTCAAACTTCGATTCGTCTGTCCACAACACATTATTCCACTGATAGATTATCCAATTCTTATGTTCTTGAGCCCAATTTAGTCGTTTTGTCTTGTTTTGGTTTCGTAGTAGCGGTTTTCGCAGAGCAATTCTTCCGTATAAACCCGCTTGCCTTATCCTTCTTTGTACAGTGGACACACTAATTGGTTTAGCACGCGCTCTATTCATTTCAGCAGCAATTTCTGGTGCTGTTTTTCGTCTATCGCGTTTACTTATCCGTATTAGATGCCGGTCATCTGCAGATGTCGTCGCTTTGCGTCGTCCAGATCTTCTTTTGTTGGAAAATGTATCACTTTCTTCAAATTTTTTAACGGTATAATCAACGGTTCTGCGATTTAATCGTAATTCGTTTGCAATTTCGCGATTACTTTTACCCGTACGATGATAAGCAATTATCATAGCACGCACTTCAACAGATAATTCCTTCGTCTCCGGCATTGCATTAAAATATTCACAATAACTCTCTATTTTACTATTATAAAATTTATTTTCCTTTTTGAATAACACATCTTAATATTGTAATTAGTTAGTACAATAACACAATATTGGTAATACCTTTCGGAAATGCGGGTAAAACTGTTAATACTGTAGGGATTAGCCTACATAATATTTATGGTATTTTTCCAATTTATGACACCTTCATCATAAACAATTTAAGATTTTCGTAGAAATTCATATGGAATTACTTCCACTAATAATATTGTTGAATAATTATAATACAGATTTTTCGAAAGATAATCCGTATTTCAGGAAACACATAAAATTGGGGTGGGCAAATAAATATGACCAGTAGTGTATATGTATAACTGTACATAGTTGTTTATAAAAGAAGTTTTTCCTATAATTTTATCTAAAAATAAAGAAAATGGATTAATTAATATCTATACAATGTCAAAGTCAATTTAATAAAATTGTACTTGGAGTACACGGGATAATTAGCTTACGAACAGGATGTGGGTGTTTTACATATTAAAGTTGGGGATGGTTTGAAAATATTATAGTATTGTTAGTTGGTGGATATATAAGGTAATTATGCAAAAAAGAGATAATATGTAACATTTGTATGTATATAAGCAATAGTAACTAGTAAAAATGCTCACTGATATAACATTTTTGTAAATTGGAAAAATTTAACGATAACGGACACTGATATAAAATGAAACACAAATAACAAGTTTTAATAGAAAAATTTTAAAAATAAGCAGTAATTTTTGAGAAAATTGAGATAGCATCATAATTTTTAACAGGCAAGAATTTAATTTTATTTTTATATCAAAATAAATTTTATAATGTAAAAGTTATTCACTATTTAAAATATAGCGAATCCAAAAATACAATTTATTTTCCAAATTGTAGTTAAAATTTATTCAAAATTCGTTATTTTCATCGATAGGTATCGTTTTGCTTTTATTTTTTTTTTACGAAATAGGGTAAATTGTTTGGACAAAGGATATTCTTTATAAATACCACCGTAGGAAAGAAAATTTGAAATTGTACTAGAAGAAAGCGCACATAAAATTTTATGACTTATAATAAACAAGTATAGTAAAAGATATGTTAAAAGAATTTCAAATAGATGGCATGAAGTAAATACACCATAATAAATGCTATTTCTAATGTGATCCAAGTAAAAAATTTATAATTATTTTTAATATAAAGTCTTATAAAAGTTATTAAACATATTAATAACATAATATATTAATAATAATTAATAAAAGTTGCAGAAACACAAACCATAAATAAAAGTGCAAAGTTTTAATACCGTATTATCAAGTATTAGGTGCGCAACTAAGCTCGCTGTTTTTTTGATGAAAATGCAACTTTATTGTGAAAAAATGTTTACAAATGAATCATTCAAAATATTGCCCATCGCTAGCGACAACTTTTTCCCATCTTTCTGGCAGAGCTCGAATACCGTCACGGTAGAAGTGTTCGTCTTTTGAGGCTATCCACGAATCAAGTCATTTTGAGATGTCTTCGTATGAACGGAACTGCTGATTAGCCAGACCATGTGCCGTCGAACGGAACAAATAATAATCGGACGGGGAATATGGTGGGTGGGGTAGGACCTCCCATTTGAGCGTTTCTAAGTAGGTTTTAACGGGTTTGGAAATGTGAGGCCGAGCGTTGTCATGCTGCAGAATCACTTTTTCGTGCCTCTGCTCGTATTGTGGCTGCTTTACGCGCAGTGCTCGGCTCAATCGCATCAATTGAGTTTGATACCGTTCCCCAATGATGCTTTTGTTCGGCTTCAACAGTTCATAATAAATAACACCGCCCTGGTCCCACCAAATACACAGCAAAACCTTCGCGGCGTGAATATTCGGCCGAACCGACCACGTAGAAGCATGGCCGGGCAGTGTCCATGATTTTGTTCTCTTTGGGTTGCTGTAATGAATCCATTTTTTATCACCCGTAACGATGCGATGAAGAAAACCCTTCCTTTTTTGCCGCTGGAGCAGTTGTTCACAGGCGAAAAAAGACGCTCAACTTCTCTGGGTTCAAATCATAAGGAACCCAAGTTCCTTGTTTTAGAATCATTCCAAACGTATGCAATCGCTGGGAAATGGCTTGGTGGGTAACTCCTAATGCTGAAGCAAGTTCATTTTGCGTTTGGCACGGATCCTCTTCGAGCGATGCCTCCAATTCAACGTCTTCGAAGGTTTTTGGTCTTCCTTCACGCGAACGGTCGTCAACATCGAAATCACCGTCTTTGATGCGACGGAACCAATCACGGCACGTTATTTCACTTAGAGCAGCATCTCCGTAAACTTTTTGGAGTTTTCGATGCGCTTCAGTCGCCGTTTTCTTCGAATGAAAGAAGAAAAACAACACTTCCCGCAAATGACGATTATTTGGCACAAAATCAGACATTTTCACACAACCAAAAGTATATGACGCAAAAATAAAATCACTAATGTGTCAAAGCGGTTTGTTTACCATATGTCTAAGCTTGGTTCATGACGTTTTGGTTATGTCACAATCGACCAGCACTTACTACTGGAGCCATCTCTTTAAAAACAGCGAGAACTTACTTGCGCACCCAATATATTTTCAAAATTTTATTAGTATACATTTTATTTAACACTGGATATCTAATTTACTTATATTTTAATATTTTGTCGAAAACTACAAATATTTTCAATTCAAATTATTAAACATTACAAATCATTAATTAGACGCACAGTATTGAAAAAAAAATATATTTCTCGACCAAAAAAATTTCCAACAATGTGTTCTCTTAAAGGCACAGTAAATAGCAGTTTATAAAATTAATAAAGTATACTAAAATAATTATCAAGGCTCTTGAAAAACATCGCCTTGGTACAAGGGATATGCAGTGCGCCTGGGGCTTTTCAATTATGTTTTGATTTTCCCAAAAATATAACATCCCATCTGTTTGACTTCGATAACTGTTTGTAGACTTCCTTATGTTCCCTTTATATTCAGTTTCAATACAAGAATAGCCCCAAGCTATAATTATCAGTTTATTGATAACTAGTGTTACATATAAATCTGCTCACTCAAAGTTATGTACTTTGTTTACCAAATAATTTACAACGCATTGGAATTTTGAGTTGATACCCATGGTTTGCGTGCATTTAAATCCATTCGTTTTGTTGTAAACAATTAAGATACCGTATCATTAATGAAAATAGAACTAATTGGAATAGTTTGTGATTTTGTGCACATTGAAGCGTATTAATGACATTTTTTGAAGTGAAAACGCATTGATTCATTCAAATTTTAATATTTAAGTAGAATATTTATTGTATAAATTTTATTGTTTTGAGTTTGAGTCTCTTCATTGGGAATAGACTTTCAAACGGAATTGGAATCAAGTTTATATGGCATAAAGCAATCAATATATACTTTAAAAACAAGAGAATAATTAATCTGGTACGTAGACTACCGCGGTCGTGGTCCATACTATCTGCTTCTGGACTTCCGGGCTGAAACCGCGTCACTGGTATAACTTCCGACGTTTAGTACCCACTCGTATGCGACATCTCAGGCCTCAACTACTGCTACTGTTTGTTGCACTGAAACAGCTACAGTGCAACAAATTGTATTTGTATTTGCATTGTATTATAAAAATCGAGAGATACACACCGTCCAAAAGGTTAATATTGGGTTGGCAACTAAGTACTTTCGGTTTTGTAGTATAAAATAAAACACTTTTTTTTTAAACAAAGAATAGTTTTTAATCAATTATATATTTTCCATTTTGCTCAATGACCTTTTGCCATCTTTCTTTCAGCTGCATGATTCCGCGCTCATAAAATTTCTGGTCCTTATCAGCAAAAAAGTGAACCAGGTGCGAGTGAAGGTCATCGTCATTTGTGAAAGTTTTACCATTCAAAGAATTCTGCAAATTTCGAAATAAACGGTAATCAGATGGTGCTAGATCAGGGCTGTATGGGGGATGTGGCATCACTTCCCAGCCAAGCTCCAATAGTTTCCCACGGGTTGCCAAAGATGTGTGAGGCCTTGCATTATCTTGGTGGAAAACTACACCTTTCCGATTTGACAATTCTGGCCGTTTTTCTTTAATTGCTTCATCCAGTTTTATTAATTGTTGACAGTAAACATCAGAATTGATCGTTTGGTTCCTTGGAAGCAGCTCAAAAAACACAACACCTTTGTAATCCTACAAAACTGACAGCATGATTTTTTTGGATGCAATTCAGCTTTCGATGTGGTTTTAGCTGGTTTATCGTGTTTGCTCCATGAACGTTTTCGAACTATGTTACTGTACAGGACCCATTTTTCATCACCAGTGATGATTCTTTTTAAGAAAGGGTCGGTTTCATTTCGTCTAAGGTGCATATCGCAAAAGTTGATTCTTTGTGTTAAATGAATTTCTTTCAATTCGTGAGGTACCCAAATATCAAGCTTCTTGAGTAGCCCAAGATATTTTAAATGTCCTTCAATTGTTGTGTGCGATACATGTAGCCTCTCCGCAACCTCTCGAAAAGTTATATGACGATCTTCTTCAATTATGACTTTGATTTGGTCATCATCAACTTCAGTAGGCCGACCAGAACGTTGCTCATCTTTGAGGGAAAAATCTCCAGAACGGAATTTTTTATATCAATTCTGACGCGTGCGCTCTGTTAAGCAATTAGCACCATAAATTTCACATATTTTTTGTGAGCCGCAGCAGCTTCCTTTCCTTTACGGAAATAAAATAGTAAAATATGTCGAAAATGTTCGTTTCTGCACTCCATTTAAAATTAACCCACAACTAATAGCTTTAATAAAAATCACGCACTACTTGCTTCTGAAGTTACGTCAATGTGACTAGTATCACGTGACAAACGGTAAAGTACAGCACTAACGTACGTTATAAAAAAAATAAAGCAACGCTCTCTATCAGTAAAAAAAAACCGAAAGTACTTAGTTGCCAACCCAATAAAAACATGAAATTTTAAGATTGAAAACAGAATCACAATAACAAAGGGCTGTTATTTATTTACAATAAAAGCATGAATAAGTCTTTAGATTATGTGTATATTGTCTGATGAAAAGTAATAGCTTATTCTACCAACATTATTTTGTTAACAAAACATATAAATGTATTATAAAATCAAAATCCCGAAAGCAAAGCTTCTTTAAATATGTGCATATCTTGCCGCAAACTATCATGGTCGCCGTCTCCTTCTCTCTCTCTCTCTCTCTATCTCAGACTTCTTGCAAATGTAATAGTTTTTAATTTGCGAGTTCATTATTCTCCCGCGAGATGTGAAATTCGCTGCTCATTTCGTTCCGGTCACATTCATCTCTCGCCCAGGAGTACATCTTAGACCCGAATGAGCCGTTGCAATATTCAGGATCCTCTGTTTGAACTAAGGAAAATAAATTGTCCGCCTTGTATAATGTATGAGAGAGGTCGCACAGGGTAAGGAGGTGGCAAAGTGATGGCACACCACCGAGAAATCTAGTATTACAGTTTGGTCGTTGCACTTGTTAGAGCCACTTATCTTTTACTTAGCAGTACATAGGAACGAAGTATGCAGATTGGTTGTAAAGTTTTAAGTTTTGAAAAGTTCTAGTAATGAGGTCGTCGGAAGTTTCACTTATTATTTAATGAAAAATATTTACTATTGGACAAAGCAATGACCACAGCGTTCATGTAGTTCAATTGTTTTGTGTTATCGTTGCAATAATACCCACCAAATGCATAGAACTGTCAACGAAGCTAAATGAACTAAATAAAGTATTGATGTTTATTTTGTTGGATTTGATGGTTCTATAATGATAAGGCCGCCTAGTTCCCTTCTTTTTCGAAGCGTTTACGTTTGTTTCTATGCGTACATTCTGTAATCTTCGATTAGTCGGTATTCTGACTTCAGTAGTTCTTTCTATTCGCTTAATGTAACTCTTCAATTAATTCAGTATTGAAGAAATTTGTATTGCTGTGATGCATGTTTAATAGACGTCCTATTTAACTACATTCAAAGCAATATAAGTTCCATCCAAGAGATGGACATATTATTTCTCTTATCATTTTATATATTCATTTTATATTCGGATTGTTTTTATAAACCTGACTTTTCACATAACCCCAAAGAAAATAGTCTAACGGTGTCAAATCACATGATATTGGTGGCCAATTAACATCAGCGTTTTTTGAGATTACACGTCCAGGAATTTTTTTCTCAATAAATCAATTGATTCGTGTGCAAAGTAAGGTGTAGCGCCATCCTGTAGAATTATCCTCTAGATCAATATTCATTAAATCAGGCCGCAAAAATTCGGTTATCATCCGACGATATCGATCACCATTGACAGTTACAGCTTCACCAGCAGCATTTTCAAAGAAGTAAGGTCCAATTACACCACCTGACCATAATGCACACCAAACAGTAACTCGTTTAGGATGTATAGGTTTCTCATGAACAATTCGTAGATTTTTTTCACCCCAGATACGGCAATTTTGTTTATTAACATAGCCACCAAGTTCAAAATGTGCCTCATCGGAAAACATTATTTCTTGAGAAAAATCAGCTGGTTGTTCATTGATGAAATTGACAAATGAACGATGTTTTAAACGATCTAATGGCTTCAGTTCCTGTGTTATTTGAACCTTATATGACTTCAGAGCTAAATCCTTGTGTAAAATACGCCATGTTGTTGATCCACTACGTCCAAGTTGTTGTGAACGTCGTCTTATGGACATTTCAGGATCTTCAGCAACACTTTCACGAACCAAACCAATATTTTCTTGTGAACAACGACTACGACTGTATTTTTCGCTTTTCTGATTTTCTACGGAACCGGTCTCTTAAAATTTTTTAATAATTCGACCAATAGTGCTTTCAGATGGACGATTATGTAAACCATAAAATTTACGTAGTTTTCTAAAAACTCTTTTCACAGAATGCTGGTTTTCATAAAATAATTCAACAATTTGAACGCGTTGTTGTACCGCGTACGAAGTCGTTTTCATAAATGTCATACATCACACAAATTCAGTGCGCCATCTATATTTTATTTATCCTTAAAAAAAACGCGCAGTTTGTAACGTCCTTTATTTTTACACTACTAAATTCTATAATATTTGATTTCACTCCGAAGAATTTTTTGTTTATTAAATAGCGGTAGTCATTTACACCCTCCATATTTTGTCAATAATCTTGTAGCGTTCTTTAATAAATAATTCGCAATTCCTAAATATATTATAAAAAAAATTGAATATTTCTAATTTAAATGTAAACATTAGTGTGTGTACCAACACTACATAAACGAATATTTCATTGTCGGCCAGAGCAGATGTTAGAATTACATTACTACGAAGTCTTCTAGTGCCTTAACGCGTCTAGCTCAGGACGTCGTCCGTTGCAAATCAGACGTCGCCAACGAGGTCTACCTTGTGTTGCTTTTCAGTCCACGTCGCAATTCTATTGTTACGAAGCGTGTGTCGGACCGGATTTTCACGTTGTGACAGTTGAGTGCGCAACCTCAGGGGGATCAGGATGATTTGTGGCAGGACATACAAGATCCCCTTATGCGTCAACGCGCATTGTAACAGGCGACGGCATAAAGGTCTCGGGCGATAACGCGACACATTTTCTTACGAGTCTTAACAGGATCACCATCATAAAATTAACATCTGAAAAAGTGGTTCGAAATTCGAGTTTTGGCAACAAGTGCATGTATTTCACGTGTAACCTTTTCTCTTTGATTCGATTTGAACAGAGCTAATGCTATTTATGTAATTTTTCTCGTTTTTCTCTCTTAGTATATACGGGAGTTACTTGTATCAAAACAATCTAACTCTAACTTATTCTGTTATTGCAAATTATAGTGGAAATTATAAAAAATCGAATAATCAAAAAGGTGCAAAACTGCATTAATATTTGTATCCTAGATACATTTTACTAAATAGTTATTTTCTGTAGAAAATGAAGTTAGCAACTTAGTTACTAAAATTTGTATCTAAGGTAATAATAATAATTACATACTTTATTGCCTAACATGCGAACTTAATTACAAGAATAATGTTTATAGCACATACAAAAAAGGACGACTTGCTACACTGCTTCAGCAGCACAGGCTATTAATTGGTGGATACTAAAAAAACACCCTATATGTTATAATGCAACGTTTTCTGAAATAGTAAGTTAGTTAATAGATTAAAGAAAACCGATTCAACGTGACACAACAATAGTAAATAAACACTTCACTGTTACAGTCAAATAACTTAAGTACTTCGACGTATTGTTCCTCTATATCCATTCCAATTTAGTGGGAGCATAAGCGACTAGCCAGCTCGAACATTCAATGCTTCACGAAGCACACATAGTCAACGCCACGGCTAAGGATAAAAGGGGGGTAGTGAGGAAAATATTCTAGAAGGTTCGGGAAAATAATGTTCGATTCTCACGTAGACAAAGAATAACAACGTACAGCTGCAGTTCATCTATCAGTGCAGCGAGAGTGCGACAGATTCTCGTCGTGACTCATCGCCTGTGCATACAGATGTAATAAAAACTCCAAACATGATAAGATTCGCTTTCTGCGACTTATATAAAAGACTCTATTGAATCGAATAAGAAATTATAATATTGGTTGGGGGTACTGAAGAAAATATTCTAGACAGTTCGAGAAAATATAGTCCGATTCTTACGTGGCCACATAATAACCACGTGCACCTGCAGCTCATCTATCGATGCAGCGAGAGAGAGACGGATTCTAGTCGTGACTCATTGCCTGTGCATGCAGATGTAATAAAAACTCCAAACATGATAAGATTCGCTTTCTGCCGCTTGCATAAGCAACTTTATTGAATTGAATAAGAAAATACAATATTGGCTGTGAAATAAACGAATATTTGAGACTATACTAACGCTACATTTTAATACCTACTTTGATAATTAAAATTTCATTTTCAGTATTGAAACATAGGCTTATCGTAAAAGTACATAGAAAAAACGCGAAATATTCTGGTCATATTGCAACACTGTGTCTATATTCTTTTCTAAGTGAATATGGCAGCTTAGTCATCGAAATATGTATGTATTTGTGGACGGCTTTTGTTACTTATTTACTACGGTATCTAACGTAATTTGCATTGTTTTTATTAACTTTTCTTTTATCGATTTACAAAAGTGATAAGTTTTAGTATAAAATACAAAGGGTACTGGAAAAGTTCTGCAATACAGCTTTGTTTACTTAATTTTTTCTTCACGTGCAAATGATCATGTAGAATCAGACGAATTGCTGGTGCATTTAGGCCTGAAGTACCCTCTATCTGCTGGTACGTCACTCGTCTCTCCTCGCCAAGCATTTTTCTCACAATAATTACGTTTTCCTGCGTAACTGACGTTCGTGGCTTTCTCGGCCTCTCAGCATCCTCCACAGTTAAATTTCCCCTTTGGAATTCTCTATACCACCTGAATATCGTTGTGCGATGTGGACAAACATCACCTAGTGCAAGAGTCATTTCTTCGGAGCACTGGTCTGTGTTTAAACCACGCACGAAATTATAACGCAAAACTGTCCTTATCTCATTTCGTGACCACGACGCCATCGCAAGCACTTTACACTCTCACTACTAATGAATAACTGAGCCCATCGACGTGAACATGTCTCAACATACAGCAACAAGCAGCTTCTTACAATTCATTGTTGCGTCACATTGCAAAACTTTCCTAGTACCCTTTGTATAAAAATTTTATTTCATGTATGTACACTACATAAGAAACTATTCCTGCCTTTACATAACTACTCCCACAATACAATTTTGCTTCAATCATTTCATGTTGATATATTTTATTGTTATTAAACAAATGACTTTCAAAATACAGCCTTGGCCATATGTCTGAAGCACCCCCATAAACGTGCAATATTACCTGAACCCTAAGAACGTAATGAAAGGGGCCATTACTAATGTGTATATAATGACTGTTTACCAGGAAAATCTCAAGAAGTATACAAATATTCTGTAGTTTTAAGGTTTATTGCTGTTAGTTGATCTTTACTGTTCAATAAGTGAGGTGTATTAGAAACGATATTGTGTTATAAAATTGATTTAACCAGTTGTATTGAATATTGTGTTTTTGTATAGTGTTGTACATTGTGACAACATGCCTAGAGAACGGGAGTTAGATGTAATAGAGCGAAGTAAAGCAGTGTTATTACATACTCAAGGACTATCGCAATCAAAAATCGCGAAAATAATGAAGCGGTCGCGCTATGCCATCCAAGCGGCAATAAAACGTTTTAAAGAGACAGGTTCTTACGAAAATCGACCGAAAAGTGGACGAAAACGTATTACAACGGAGAGAGATGATCGATTTTTAACGCGACTTTCTCTGAAAAATCGTATGAAATCATCAAAAGATTTATCTGCAGAAATAAATGAGCGCCAAGGAACTTCTGTATCAGCGAGAACAGTGAGAAGACGACTGGTAGAAGTAAATATACATGGTCGTAAAGCTCGCCGCAAACCCTTATTGAGCGAGGAGCAGAAGAAAAAACGGTTGTTGTGGGCAAAAAAACACAAAAATTGGACAGTTGAGGATTGGTCCAAAATCATATGGTCCGACGAATCCAATGTAGAGGTATGATAAATTAATGCAGTTTTACTTTTGTGTTACATAAATATGATATTTTGAATGTGCTGAATAGTGAATTGGAATTTTTTGAACAGCTATTAATTTTTCTATATCTTACGTAGATTTTGCCAACACCTGGGGCTCAGTTTGTTCGTAGAAGACCGGGGGAAGCGTTTGAGCCACATTGTATTGTGCCTACAGTAAAGTATGGGGGTGGTAGCGTGATGATATGGGGATGCATGACCACTAAGGGTGTCGGCGAAGTGTACGTCTGTGAAGGCAGAATGAACAGCAGTAGGTACATCGATATGTTAGGAGAAGTACTAGAACCGTCTATTGTAAAGCTGTTCGATTCCGATGAAGAGGCCTACATTTTCCAGCAGGACAATGCACCCTGCCATAAATCCAAACGTACAATCGAGTGGTTTAGCGCAAATAACGTGCCCATATTCGAATGGCCGGCACAATCGCCGGATTTGTCGCCCATAGAAAATTTGTGGCGTATTTTAAAGAGAAATGTCGCAAAATATAGACATAAAAACAAAAACGAATTAAAAGCGAGGATATTTGAAGAATGGGAAAAGATTTCACCCGAGATATGTAGCAAATTAGTGGCTACAATGCCTAAACGGATACAAGCCGTTATCAAATGTCGCGGTGGTGCTACAAAATATTAATGTATATTATTAAATTTGCATTCAAAATGTATATACACTTGTAGTTTAATTTTTATACCTCCTAATTTCATTTTACATCCAAAACTTGAGGGTGCTTCAGACATATGGCCAAGGCTGTATATTCTATGTAAAACTAGTTGCGTATTTGTATAAAAAATTGGGAGGAAATTGTTGGAAAATTTCTTTTAAATGTGTAATATTAACAATAATTCAAATGCACTAACATTCTAAGAAATATTGCATGAAGTTTGTTTAAAATAATAATTTGAAGTTTTATCTTATTTTTAATAAAAATAAAATATAACCTTAAAATATTTAAAGATAAAAATGACGTAGGTTCGAGAATTTTTTAAAAATTCTTCCATAAAAAAAAACTCTAAGTAATCAAGTTTACCTCCGATCGATCTGCTGTCTAGGCACGCATTGCTAACTCAGTTGTCCGAATGATCCAATGGAAAGCAATTACTAGTTGTCAGGGTTAATTCTCAAGGCGATTTAACCACTGCCGGATGGGTTGGAAGGCCTTGCCAGGAGCCCGAGGTTAAGTGTTTCGACTATAATTTACTTACAACTTCGTATTTGATTAGACAAATCGATTTTCTTCCCTTGTATTTTACTACTTTGAAAAAATAAGGTCGTAGTTTCTGTTGGATACACTTGTTGATAGCTCCCTATGATCCCTACCATTAGCCATTCTTAATGTATTCATGAAGTTTAATTGCTTGAGGGGTCTAGATATGGCTGAAGTGAAAGGCGATCTTTTTTTCTCTCCTCAGCGAGCTCTGTTGACGGTTGCGACAACATAATTAACTAAATTATGAAACGCCTCGCGTATTTTTTTGCTTTTGTTGATGATCAAATTTAAAGTTTTAGCGTGTCTGCTTTTATCCGTTCGCTCTGATTTAAAATTTATTTGCAAATTATGATCCGGAGAAATGAAAGTAAAAATATTTTAAAAATTTACAGAGAACACGTTACAGTAGGAGTTTCTTTCTATATTTATTATTGTTGTGTTCTATACAATTATGATGTGGTTTGAAGTATTATTCGATTCAATTAACCCCTTGTGAACCAAATATATTGGGTTGGCAACTAAGTACTTTCGGTTTTTACTGATAGAGAGCGTTGCTTTATTTTTTGTATCATATAACGTATGTTAGTGCTGTACTTTACCGTTTGTCGCGTGATACTAGTCACATTGACGTAACTTCAGAAGCAAGTAGTGCGTGATTTTTATTAAAGCTATTAGTTGTGGGTTAATTTTAAATGGAGTGCAGAAACGAACATTTTCAACATATTTTACTATTTTATTTCCGTAAAGGAAAGAAAGCTGCTGCGGCTCACAAAAAGATATGTGAAGTTTATGGTGCTAATTGCTTAACAGAGCGCACGTGTCAGAATTGGTATATAAAATTCCATTCTGGAGATTTTTCCCTCAAAGATGAGCAACGTTCTGGTCGGCCTACTGAAGTTGATGATGCCCAAATCAAAGTCATAATTAAAGAGGATCGTCATATAACTGTACATGTATCGCACACAATAATTGAAAAATATTTAAAATGTCTCGGGCTAGTTAAGGAGCTTGATATTTGGGTACCTCACGAATTGAAAGAAATTCATTTAACACAAAGACTGGGTACCCAGTCATAAGAGTTTCAAAAATGTTTTCTGTTCTAATAAAAGGGATGGGCTTGTTTATTTTTGATCAGTTCGTGGAATCTTGGTGTTATTTTTGATAGAGCAATACGAATTTCATCTTCGATTTTAAGGTTACCTCTATATTTAGCCTTTGGGCGAGGCTGTCGCGGTGCCCCTGGAGACTCTTTGCGGCGCCACCCGGCGCCACGGCGTATACCTTGGTAACCCCTGATATAAAGGAATTAACATCATCCACCAACATCATTTTGGTGTATGGAACTTGTCGGTTAGATACCACGTAGTCCAACCTCAAGCAACTGAGGTGGAGTTTTGTGTACTTTTCGCTTCAGTTTTGAATATATTCACCATCATACATTGCAACATTATATGTCGTCCACATGCCACTTTGTCTGGTGAAAGGAGAGCGTTGTGCTGACGTTGAGGTCATTAGAAAGGCATCGACAGGGATCTTGAAGGACATCTTTAAAAATGAACTTAAAAATTCATTCGACGTGTCAATTGACCATGCAAAACGTTGTAGTCAAGCCCAGGGCGACTACTTTGGATAAATTAAATGAATTTTACCAAAGTAGTAAGCTTTTGTTTTTATTTTTAAAAAGTTCGGTTTCTTTGCTACAGATTGTGTAAGAGCTATAAAATGTAACTAATCCATACTAATTACTTAACCAATTTAATATCCTTCTCTCTATAGAATCTTTAAATTGCTTACTTAGTATTTAAAGAAGAAAAGCTATAAAATAGAAAAGGTTTCGATAGACCTAAGACGATTATTTCTCCCACCCAACTGTATATTTTACGAAAGCTTACTCTTATGTATTATCTAAAATACGATTAAGTTTCTAGGGTTAATCTTTTAACATTTAGGTAAAATAATCACGTACTATATACACGTGTAAGTACATACATCATTTGTTGCGTCTGTTTTGTTTGTTTATCTGGTCGAGCTGGTTGTTTTGGAAAAGTTGTGCGACAAACTTTTTCTTTCTTTTTCGACACCCCTAAAGCGACATCGCTGGAATCTTTAACTTTCATAAATATCAATCGCGGTGAGGAGGTGTTATCGGAGTAACACGTAACGCCCGTATTACAGTCACGTAGGAAAAGTTGGATGAAATGTTCTGTTTCGATTTGGGACCGACTGCAAATCCCTCACAATCTTACACATCTCTGGCAATCCAATATGGGAACAGTTGATCCCTGAACAGAACAAAGCCAATATCGGTCCTCACTGATACGCCCCCGAACGTCTCACACCGCCGGTCCAAATACCGCCCCGACCCTTCCATATTTATTCAAACACATTGGAGGTGAGAAGTGTTCTTTTTTCCCTCTTCGTTTCGCTTCTATTTTCGCGCTGCGTCTCTGTAGTTTGCGGCCCATTCTAACTGTTGTTGAACGGCTATTTTGTAAACAAATTACCGCTCAGATAAAACTTTTGAAGGAAATCCTTTTATCGCCTTCGAATGAATAATGCAGCATCTTCTCAGTGAAGTTGTGGATCTAGGCTGTCGTTTTTTTTTTCCTTCCCCTCTAATGGGGAGTAGGGAGTAGATGGATGAAAGTGGGTGGTGGGGGACGAATCGATGCTAGTGTTAGCGAGGTGGTATTCACATCAATCATCGACTCAAACTCTCGTTTATTATTCTAATTTTGCCGTAGTGAAATATCGGTTTCAATTAGTTTTTGTCTTACTGTTGAACGTCATTAATTCATGTATTTTAAATTTTAATGTTCGTAAGAAAAGATGGTTTTTGTAATACTACTATACGCGGTGTAATAAATTGTTTCCGCGTTAAATTTCAGCAAAAATATTTATATGCGTAATATATTTTATTATCAAAATACTACAGGCTTGTGTGGTAAAACGGATATTTTATATAAATCAAGTTCTTCGTCACCATATAACATTGTTAACTGAGGTTATGCGATTCTATCGAAAACATTGAACTTTTTTCTCCATTCTATAACAAAATAGGAGAGTGGTCCCAGAAGAACCCGACTCAGCAAGGAAAATACAAATTTTGGAAAGAAATATATTTATTTTCCACATAATCTAATTTCAGCTCTGTACACTTGTTCCAGCAATGTTCAATAAGTTCGATACACTTTTTATAATAAGAACTGTTTTGCTCCTCAAAATAACCATTAACTGCCGACATCACTTTTTCATCGTTGGAAAATTTTTTGACCACTGCGCCACTTTTTCCAGTTTAGGAACAGAAAATAATCCGAGGGGGCTAAATCTGGCGAATAGGATGCATGAGGTAGCAATTCAAACTTTAATTCATTCATTTTTGCCATTGCAATAACGGATTTGTGAGCTGGTGTATTGTCTTGATGAAACAACACTTTCTCCTTGTCAAATGCGGCCGTTTCTGCTTAATTTCTTCACTTAAACGTTGCAATAAGTTCGCATAATACTCGCAGTTGAGAGTTTTTCCTTTTTCAACATAGTCAATGAAAATTATTACACGTGCATGGCAAAAAACCCATCCCATGACTTTGCCTGCAGACGAAACGGTCTGGGCCTTCTTTGGAGCGGGTTCTCCCTTTCGAGTCCAGTGTTTTGATTGTTCTTTTGTCTCGGGTGTGGAAGTGATGGACCCATGGTTATGAAACGGCGCAAAAATTCTGCTTTATTGCTGTGAACTTCGCTAAACACTCAATTAAAATACCTTCACGACACTGTTTTCGCTCGAGTGTTAGCAAACACGGCACCCATCTTACACACAGCTTTTTCCTGTCCAAATTTTCAGATAATATGCGATGTACTGCATTTTTCGAAATGCCTACTATGTCTGCTGGCTCGCGCACTTTCAGTCGACGATCATCCAGTATCGCTTTATGGATTTTCTTCACCATTTCAGGAGCTGTCACCTCATTTGGTCGACCACTGCGATGCTCGTCTTAGCAACTCGTACGGCCTCGTTTAAACTCTGCTACCCAATATTTCACTATTGTAAACAAAGGAGCAGGCTCACCCAGAGTAGAATTCAGTTCAGTTTTTATATCGGTTGAGTTGAGGCCTTTCAAATAAAAGTATTGTATCACATAACGGTGATCAATTTTCTTCATTTTTACAACAAACGTTCGCTATTGATGGCTGCCAAACAAATACTAAACAACGTGGCGCCTTCAAACTTGAAACATATGTTTTATAGTTTGTGTACTTTCTAATACAGTGATATTTTTCAAACAACTAGCGCCATCTCTAGCTCAGGGGACCACCCTCGTAATATTAGATACATCTTTAGAAAAGTTAACTTTGTGAAATTATAATCGGATCTACTCCAAGTTGACTGATTTTTCTTTGCTGGTTTTACTAGTACCGATGAATGTCTGGCTCTTTTCTATACAACACTTTAATATGTTTTGAATTTTTCTATACCTGTGCAGGAATATTTTTCGAATGAAACTTATCGACCATGGTTTACTAAGAATGCAGAAAAAGTATCTTTTATTAAAGCATCATTACCATTCACTTTAGAATACTCATCTTACATTTGTAGCGCGTCTTCTATTTCGTAGTTTCTTGGTAGAATCTACGTATGATTTCTTCAATCAGTCTCATATCACTGGTCTATCTGTTGAGCTCACAATGCCCTATTTTTTTTCGAAAATTTGCTAAGGAAGTATACAGCTAACACTGTTATAGAACATAGATAATAATATAATAAATGCATATCATAAATTCCGGCATAGAATTTTGATAACACATTGTATATAAAGGGTTCTTGAAATTGCGGGTTTTTTTTAAGAACAACTAAAATATAGATGGCGCACTGAATTTATCTGGGTATGTGGGCATTTAAAAAGTGTGATGTATGACATTTATAAAAATGGCTTCGTACATGGTACAACAACGCGTTCAAATTGTTGAATTATTTTATGAAAATCTCAAGGACTTAGCTCTGAAGGTATTTAAGGTTCAAATAACACAGGAACTGAAGCCATTAGATCATTTAAAACGTCGTTCATTTGTTAATTTCGTCAATGAACAATCAACTGATTTTTCTTAAAAAATAATGTTTTCCGATGAGGCACATTTTGAACTTGGTGACTATGTTAATAAACAAAATTGCCGTATCTGGGGTGAGGAAAATCCACGAATTATTCATGAGAAACCTATGCATCCTAAACGAGTTATTGTTTGGTGTGCATTATGGTCAGGTGATGTAATTGGACCTTACTTCTTTGAAAATGCTGCTGGTGAAGCTGTAACTGTCAATGGTGATCGATATCGTCGGGTGTTAACCGAATTTTTGTGGCCTGAATTAATGAATATTGATCTAGAGGATATGTGGTTTCAACAGGACGGCGCTACACCTCACTTTGCACAGGAATCAATTGATTTATTGAGAGAAACATTTCCTGGACGTGTAATCTCAAGAAACGGTGATGTTAATTGGCCACCAACATCATGTGATTTGCCACCGTTAGACTATTTTCTTTGGGGTTACGTGAAAAGTCATGTTTATAAAAATAATCCACAATCAAGTCCTGCTTTGAAAGATGAAATTATTCGTGTCATTGGTGAGATAGAACTTCAGTTATGTCAAAATGTCATTGAAAATTTTAACAAAGGAGTGAACGTCTGTGAAGTTGCAAGAGGAGGCCATTTGGCAGATATTATTTTTCGCATATAAATATCATAACTGATACTTCAATTACCAATAAAACGTTTTTGAAAGTGAATGCAAATTATGTGTTTTATTTAATCTTTAAAAAAACCGCGAAATTTGAAACACCCTTTATATTGCATGCGCCCCCACTATCATATTTCCTATTGTAGAACCTATTCTAATCACGTTCTGAACCAAAATCTTGTTATTCTTGTTAAGCAAATATACATTTTATTTGTTCGTTTGTTGTGCAATATATCACCAAATAATAGACTGCTGCAGGAAACACTGCCAAGGATGATCTGAATACGAAATTAGCTTTTAATCGATTCTATATATTGTTGTGTATGTTAGATGTAGAAAAGGATGGATAAAGACGTATTGATAAATTCTTAGCCTGCTACAAGAAACAAATAGTGATTGGAATTAAAAAGATTTTTATTCGTCCACAATTTAGTAAATTAATTGTATTGCATGTACACTTTAAAACCTTTCAAAATAAAAAAATTCGTATTGCTTTGCGAACCAGGTCTCTACAACTGTAATCAATTCTTCTTTGGAAAGAAACGAAAGGTTATACTCGCAGCTTGTGATTTTAAAGGTGTTTGTCGAGCGTCCGCTATAACTTTTTCGATAAGTCAATAATTTAATAGATTATTTTAATATATAGAACTTTAAAGCATGTAGTATTTTTCTTCTTCCATATTTACTTTCACTCTCGTTTCTTCAAGATTCATTTGTAGGTCATTCGTGTATTATTCTGGTACATTAAAGTTATGTACTGTTAATATATAACAGAAACATATATAAAACGACAAATATGAGATGTTTCCTGTGCTTATTTTTCTTATTTCTTTACATTCGTCTTCCACATGGAATAAGATATCCGTGATTGACGGAACTTTTACGTTAAAATTGGCAGCGCTATCAAAGCAAAACGAGAGATGACAAAACAAATGGACAAAATAGAAATAAGCTCGTCGAAGATAAAAGGAATGTCGTAACACATATAATGTGGAAATAGCTGTTACAAAAATGTTTAAATGTAATACCCTACTTCGGGGTGATGGTGAAAGGACCCATCACACAAACAAGAACAAAAAAGAAGTTACTTCTGACTCGGAGAAGTTGAGAAGGGAGAGGTTGGGGCAAGACAAAGTATCCGTTCGTTGTTTTCATTTTTTATTTGAGAAGTTAAGTTTTTTCTGCATGTAATCAACTTTTTGTCGTATTTAACGGATTGTAGGGCTTTAAAAGTACACATTTTTAAAAGCGATTAAAATTTTGGTTTCTGTAAAATAATGATTTATTTTGCAAAGTGAGGTAAACGCAATTTGTATTTCAAATTTATTTTAAAGCAATATATAGGGGCAGTTTTCATGAATTCATCAATATTGAAAGTGCTTTTCACAACTTCTTCATTTATTAGCTTTAATTTAATAAATCATACTTAATTATTTGAGGTAATTTTGATGGAGCCTGTGGTTGATTAACTTAATCACTTAAGGTTGATATATAACCCCTTTCCACATTAATTTTCGTATTCTGTATACGTATTTCGACAACTGATAATGACAAGTTAGTTGCCGAAATATATATAGAATGCATAAATTAATGTAGAAAGGGGTTATATATCAACCTTAAGTGATTAATTATTTCATATGCCTGAGATTACAATATAGTCTCTAGAAATAAGCTACACAAATTTTTAATAAAATGTTTCATTAATCTTGAGTTCTTAAATATAATATTAATAAATTTATTGTATTGTAACTATGACTTAATCACTAAGGTTGATATATAACCCCTTTCCACATTAACTTTTGTAATTCTGTATACGCATTTCGACAAGCAAGTTGTCATCATCAGCAGATAACCGCAAAGTGTCGCACCTGGTAAACCACGGCGAAAAATATCTGTACGAAAACACACTCCATACGCGATACACACCGTTTGAGAACCTAAATGTACACGCAGTGTACATTATATATCAACCTTAGTGATTAAGTTAATCAACCACAGGCTCCATCAATTTCAACTTGTAACTATGAAATTTCCATTTCTTTTTATTCTACTTTTATATAATTCCAATAGACAAAGACAAATTATTACTATTCCAAGAAATTCGGCTTTCAAATTTCGTAAAATATCATTACCCTCATGTATACAAGGGTCTCGACTATAGTTGAAACTGCTAGCGTTCAGTCAGTAACGCGTGCTTCGAAGAGGTGCAAGGGGTTTAGTAATTAGTCAATGCAAGTAACTATTTACTTTTTTAAGCGCCGTTGTTATTATACTGTAACCTGATGCTGAAAATATTTAATCGATCTTATCTATTTTGTGTTAAGCGTTTTATTTAGTATCTGTTAAACTTCTTGAAGTTTTATAAAGTACATACTCCCAATGCTAAGTCTAGTCACAGTTAATTCACCTGCGATGTCTGTGATTTTGAAAAAAAACACGTCACGCGAATGATGTAACTAAGTTTTCAATATAGATATTTTAAAATGCGTATTTTCATTTGTTAAGATCAGTTTTTTTAAATTTTGTAGTTATTTTATTGTGAAAGACGTTTTAAATTTATAGAAAATTAATAGAAAAAACTATTTTTGTTTTGAAATTTCTAAAAACGCATTATTTACTAGTAAGACCAGTAGATAAATTTATTATAACTGCTCGAAATATGCAGCTTCTACTTGTCTGTATGCAAACATCGAAAAGCGAAAATGGTAGTTAATAATTCTTTGGAGTTTTCTCTAACGACATCAGAAACCTCGACTATTTTGCTGTGTAATTTGTCCGCATTTGTAGCTTGGCTTTGATAGAAGAAATCCTTGGCTTGCCTCCGTAGGAAAAATCTCATCAAATTACCATTTCACATCGCCCGATTTAGTTAAAATAATTGTGTATATATCTTCTTATATTAACCCCATAGTGGCACATAGTTTAACTAAAACCAAGTGCCAATGAGCATACTGTCAGTTATTTTTGCCCAAGCTTTGACAGAAAATTTGGGAAACTCATGAATTTCTCTCCATCTTGTGATGAAGGTTATCGAGATTTGAAACCCTTCTGCTTGTGAAGCAAGCTTCGCCACCCAATATGATATATGAGGGGAAATTCAGGTTTCTTGCTTGTATTATTAGCTATGTATAACGTAAGGATCAACTGGTAGTAAATCTAGTCTTCGATAATAAAAACAATAAATTGTTTCAAATTTTCGTGTACTTTTTGATGTTCTATGTTCTAAGTTGACGCGATGGGCACTTCGAGACGAGTTCATAAATATTAATTCAAGCACATTATCGTAGATATTTAAAACTGGTAGATTATGGTCAATAGAGAGGTGCTATAAACCTCTAAACAATCTATTCTCTTGTCCGGTCCAGATTGGAATATGCTTCAGTTGTGTGGTTCCCGCTTTACCATTACCAGCAGTTACTCCTGGAGCGTGTTTAAAAGAGGTTCCTCAAATATTTATCCTACAGGATTGATGGTCATTATCCTGCCTTTGGTTCGACGTATAAGGGTTTGCTTGTTAGGCACAATATTGATTCTCTTGGTATACGCAGGGAGAAAGCCAGTGGCGGTTTTCTTTATAAATTAATAAATAATTTTATTGATTCTTTTATGCTGTTGTCCCAGGTTGATTTCCTCGTGCCTAGTTTTGAAGCTAGATCATCAGCAACCTTCTCAATAGCTAGGACAAGGACCAATGTTCTCTACAAGGCTCCATTGGCACATATGTCCAGAAATGCCAATGTATTATACGAGGATCCCTTTCGTTAATTTGCATCTATTATTGTTCGTTCAGATTTTTTTAAATGACTTGGATTACATTATTATAAGTGTGTATATTTTTTTGTTAATTGAATTCTTATTTTTCTTTGTATTACATTAACTGCACCTAGTTTTGTTTTTAATTTTAATTTTATTTTTAAGTGCACTATGTCCTGTAAATGGTCTGTGTAACTGTTAGGCATTAAAGATTATTATTATTATTATTATTAATTGTCAACGATTAAAGTATCTGTTGAGGTACTCACAAAGTTGCAGCATTGTGGACGCAGAAACAATATACTAAATGATTATGTGCATATTTTTCGTTAGTAAACATTCTTTATTTCACACAAACTCAAGTCAAATAACAAAACCAATGGACCTAAATATTAAAGGCAATAAGTAGCCCCAATACTAAAATAATCAGAATATGAGACTCAGTCAACGTATACAAGGTAACAGGTGTAGTGCGACTGGTCAAAAACCAGGCAAACTCTCCACGCTTTGCACTTCTCTCCTAAATAGTCTACGGTACGTAGCCTGAGAGCATGGCACAAAAATGTATCGGTTCAAGTAAGTTAAAAAACGGTAATATGTGATGTATTTTGCAAAACTAAAACGCGAAGCCTCCACAATTATTTTGTTTCAAATAACCCGCAAAAAACACACTACATGCGGTGACACGTGCTTTAAATATTAATGGTATGTACTTACATACTATCATTAGTGTTTAATATAAGAAAAACGATACATGAAATAAAACAAAAGCAAATATCAACTTACCTTCAATTAACTAAGAATATATTAACTTAGATTATCGAAGAAGTTTGAGTCTAGAGGTTGGGTGTCAGTATATGTCGGGGAAGGGTGTGGGTATTAATAATAAAACTTCATTTGTTTATTGCAAAATCTATAAATAACTTTACATAACTCACTTGTCCATCAAATAATACCAAATCTAATTCGTATTTCAAATTTACCTCGCTTCAACTAAAAACTGTCGTTTTACATCCTTAAAGAAGTTGTATAATGTAGTGGTGGTAGTTGGGAAAACAAAAAAAACGCACAAAATTTACTTTATTTGTTTATTGTACATTTTATAAGTAACTGTATTTATTTACCTAATCTAGAAGGGAATAAATGAAATGAAAATTTCTCAAAAATTAAATGCAATTAAATTCATTCAGGAATTTAAATATGACAGCTAACATTTACATTGCATTTTTGTAACAATTACTTATTACAGATTTTAAAAATTTAGCCCATTTCTTTCCGAAGAAGTCAGATTTATTGCAGATGCTGCAACTCGTACATATAAATTATATTAAAATATCGCAAGTAAACATTCTCAGGTCGCAATCTGCAATCACAAAATAAATAATTACTCATATAATTGAATACATATTCAATATTAACCGACTTGGTTGTTTTTGGATTTGAAGTTAGACTAATTTATATTCTAGCATACAACACACAATCTTAAGTCATGCGTAAAATGGTCTTGACTTTGCACTTGCGGAGTTTCAATCACCTCCAAGTTTAAAGGCAACGAAGCATTAAATTTTAAATTGGCTGTGGTAGCTTTTCCGTGTAAAATAGTTCCATACTTCCCATTGTTGCTGATTAATGGCAGTGAAATGAGTTAAATACAAAGTGTTCATTGGGAAAGTGGCTAGTAACAAATACAGTTTTCAGTAGGGTAAATATTAACTTTTACGCCGATTAAATTTGCATTAATATTTGTATAAGCATAAACAAATTTAATGCGGTCGATTGGAATTTAATAAATCAAATGAAATAGATTAATACATGTTCCTAAATTGTTAAGAGTTTAATAATCATTTTATTAAGAGTGCAATACAATTATTAACTTAAATATAATTAGTATTGGGTTGGCAACTAAGTACTTTCGGTTTTGTAGTATAAAATAAAACACTTTTTTTTAAACAAAGAATAGTTTTTAATCAATTATATATTTTCCATTTTGCTCAATGACCTTTTGCCATCTTTCTTTCAGCTGCATGATTCCGCGCTCATAAAATTTCTGGTCCTTATCAGCAAAAAACTGAACCAGGTGCGAGTGACGGTCATCGTCATTTGTGAAAGTTTTACCATTCAAAGAATTCTGCAAACTTCGAAATAAATGGTAATCAGATGGTGCTAGATCAGGGCTGTATGAGGGATGTGGCATCACTTCCCAGCCAAGCTCCAATAGTTTCCCACGAGTTGCCAAAGATGTGTGAGGCCTTGCATTATCTTGGTGGAAAACTACACCTTTCCGATTTGACAATTCTGGCCGTTTTTTTGATTGCTTCATCCAGTTTTATTAATTGTTGACAGTAAACATCAAAATTGATCGTTTGGTTCCTTGGAAGCAGCTCAAAAAGCACAACACCTTTGTAATCCCACCAAACTGACAGCATGATCTTTTTGGATGCAATTCAGTTTTCGATGTGGTTTGAGCTGGTTTATCGTGTTTGCTCCATGATCGTTTTCGAACTATGTTACTGTACAGGACCCATTTTTCATCACCAGTGACGATTCTTTTTAAGAAAGGGTCGGTTTCATTTCGTCTAAGGTGCATATCGCAAAAGTTGATTCTTTGTGTTAAATGAATTTCTTTCAATTCGTGAGGTACCCAAATATCAAGCTCCTTAACTAGCCCAAGACATTTTAAATGTTTTTCAATTGTTGTGTGCGATACATGTAGCGTCTCCGGAACATCTCGAACTGTTATATGACGACCGTCTTCAATTATGACTTTGATTTGGTCATCATCAACTTCAGTAGGCCGACCAGAACGTTGCTCATCTTTGAGGGAAAAATCTCCAGACGGGAATTTTTTATACCAATCCTGACACGTGCGCTCTATTAAGCAATTAGCATCATAAACTTCACATATCTTCTTGTGAGCCGCAGCAGCTTTCTTTCCTTTACGGAAATAAAATAGTAAAATATGTCGAAAATGTTCGTTTCTGCACTCCATTTAAAATTAACCCACAACTAATAGCTTTAATAAAAATCACGCACTACTTGCTTCTGAAGTTACGTCAATGTGACTAGTATCACGCGACAAACGGTAAAGTACAGCACTAACATACGTTATACAAAATATAAAGCAACGCTCTCTATCAGTAAAAACCGAAAGTACTTAGTTGCCAACTCAATATATTTCCAAAAGAAAAAACAGTAATCCAGATTAAGTTCTCAAAATAAAATCAATAGTTAGATTGAAACAGACAGAGATGAATCATGCGTTTCTGAATTTAAAAAAAGCTTCCGATAAAGAAGCACAACGTCAGACATACAAAGAAAACTACGAAGAAAACAGACTAAAATCAGAAAACTGAATTAAAAGTTTATTAAATTTATTTTAAAAGATATTTTTGGGAAAAATGTGGAAGTAGAAATATTTCAACTTAAGAAACGCTCGTTATTAATAGAGATAAAACTATACTTTTATGTGAAAGTGAACCACAGATGCTAACTGAAGAGGAAACAATCAAATTGCAGTAGTATCGAAATGCATTTCCTAAGTGGAATTAAAGGAAGAAATAGAAAAGAAACACAAGAAAAATATTAACACCACATGCGTTTTGGCAATAACAGAGGAGACACAACATAGTGTTGACATTTTAGTAGAATGAAAGACCACATAATAACAAGAAAGAAATAAGAACACGAAAAACAGGAAACAGAAGAAAATATAGATGGCGATTGTGTAAAGACGAAGCAGGAGAAGTTGCAGAAAGAAGGAAGATATAGGAAGAGAAATAAATATAAGTTCGGAAAGTAACAGGGAGGAATTATGAAATTTTTGACGCACACTACTACACATTACGGAGATTGCGTTATCAAATAAGAACATCTAAAAATATATAAGAGAAATAAATATAAGTTTTGGAAAGGGACAGAGAGGAATGGTGGGAGTTTTGGAAGACTGGGCCACCTTCAATTCCAAAGCAGTTGACACCATGAGCTGTTGAGATTAGGTAATCAAGTAAGATAATCTAAAGAAATATTTGAGAGAAATATATATATAGGTTTGAAGAGGGATAAAGAGGATTGGAGAAAGCTTTGGAAGACCACACCTTGAATTCCAAATCAATAGATCCCATGAATGTAGATGGATTAGATTACACAGTCTAGTAAGATAATTTCAAAAAATACTGTTGTAAAATGTGCATGCAAACATGTAAAAGTTATAACTGAAGAACTGTAGATTGATGAAAAAATTGTGATTGATTTCTCTTTAATTAAGTACCTATTTCCAATACATGAAGAAGCTACGGTGCTCTAGTTTTGGATCTATTGTTTTCGAAAGATAAACATTTTAACAAAATTACAAGCATTATGTAATATGTTTAGAATAAAATTTAAATTCTGTTTGCTTCATCTGCCTATTTCTACTACTTACCTGTTACGTTACAGTATCCCGTGGATACGTGTGTTGTAACGTCATATTACATCGTAAGAAAAAGTAACCATACTTCCTTATTCGATTACATCTTGAAAGAAAAATCTTTATATTCAACGTCGAAATATACGTTTCAGAATTTAGAATTGTATACATGTATATGTGAACGCCTTTAAGATACACATCTG
The DNA here is from genome assembly GCA_031893035.1 of Dermolepida albohirtum. Taxonomy (NCBI): domain Eukaryota; kingdom Metazoa; phylum Arthropoda; class Insecta; order Coleoptera; family Scarabaeidae; genus Dermolepida; species Dermolepida albohirtum. The sequence goes on from JAVIWB010003126.1 coordinate 112,706, forward strand.
CTGTCAATCTCGCGTAATTTGTAACCGATGTTGCGTCTTGATCGTCCATTATATCCTCCAGCTTTTGTGATTTCACCCTCTATTGGGACAGATACACTGCTTTTCTATTACAAGACCGTTCCGCCGTTCTTTTCGAAGCTATAAACTACCTCCCATCATCTCTTTCTTTATTCGTTTCAGGGATTCGAAATACCTCTAGTGAAAATTGCACGTTTTCCGTTATCGATGGTTTATGGAAAACGTATAGTACGTAAGTGTCTGGGTAAATATTTTATGTGAAATGCGACAGATTTTGCCTATTTTTTTCTTTAGTTACGAATGTTGTGACTTGCCAATAATATTAACTTAAAAAACAGCTTTTAAGTTTTCATCGATGATAGACATTTTTTTTTCAAATACAATTCAAATTTGCAAAGCCAACGAAACGGGGAATAGAGATGTCAATTTGCATCTAAAGGCAGCTTTCTTTTTAAAATCTACTTGAAGGAAATTGTTACGGTTTCGCAAATTTAAAAATTCAAAATTAATTGTCTACCACTTGTATATACCTTCTTTTAATATTATTACTTGCTATATTATATTTAAAATGTAAGATAGCACGAGTTCTATTTCTTAAAGTATTAAAAGAAAAGAAATGAATTGTAGCAGAGCGTTAAAAAATAAAATTTTAAAATATTTATGAAGAATGTCTTGTTTTAGTACTTATTATTGTTTTTAAACAAGTTTAAACAATTTCTAGGCATCGCTATGACTTGCACGGTCAAAACCCTTTTTAGAAATATCCTTGTAACTTTCAAGCAAATAGTTACTTACTAAAACTCGCTTAGTTATATTTAATTTATGATTCTCAGGGTAGTTTCTCTTACGAAATAGGATCTAGCATCGAAATCGATATTTTACAAATAATTAGATCAAATTTAAAATAAATCTCTTATTTATTCACAGTCAAAAGTATTTTGATATTAATAAAAAAATATTTGTATGAATACATATTAAATAATTAAATTCATCACAAAAATTGTGTTTTTTTTAATTACAGTTTCAAAAAGAATTGGAGAACGAACTTTCTTTATTTAGAATACAATTAAAATACAAAGAAAGTACCGGTGAGTTTAAGGCCTTAACTAAATATTTATGAATCGAATCACACGAAATAAATACATCTGGTTAACTGTTGATACGAATACGTATCGTATCAAACAGCAAGCATATATTATATCATTGATTAAAGATCCTTTAACCGGATTCTCGATTAAAGAAACTGAATACGAGTCTGAAACATTAAACTTCGGAGATATCTATCGCCATTCTTTTCTAGTTCCGGAGATATCTGTCACCTCATTTTATTTGATACACCGGTCTCCATATCCAAAATCAAGATCAACTAATGATTATTAATGATGCTGACGTTTTCGACGGTCCTAAAAACGATTCTGGAGTTAAAATTCACCTGACTCTTTTGGTTTAGTCCAGGGAGAATGAAGAATCTTGAAAAGTCGTAGCAAAATGTGTAAATGGATTATCTCTCTAAGTATGAACGATTTTGGTAGGAAAAGAAGTCAGTTTGTACTCTCCTAGTTCATAACCACTGCTCTACATAGTATGAAGCCCAAATTCGAAACTTTATATTTTGACAAAAATCGCACATAAATTGTCATTTTTCAAAAGTTTTCAAAAATTAATAGAAATTTGTGTGCTTATATTTTCAACGCTCCTAAAAGCGATTCTGAAGTTGAAATTCACCTGACTCTTTTGGTTTAGTCCAGGGATTTTGAAGAAGCTTGAAAAGTCGTAGCAAAATGTGTAAATGGATTATCTCTTAAGTATGAAAGATTTTCGTAGGAAAAGAAGTCAGTTTGTACTCTCCTAGTTCATAAACACTGCTCTACATAGTATGAAGCCCAAATTCGAAACTTTATATTTTGACAAAAATCGCAATTTTTTCAAAAAGGTACACGCACAAAAATTGTCATTTTTCAAAAGTTTTCAAAAATTAATAAAAATTTGTCTGCTTATATTTTCGACGCTCCTAAAAGCGATTCTGAAGTTGAAATTCACCTGACTCTTTTGGTTTAGTCCAGGGATTTTGAAGAAGCTTGAAAAGTCGTAGCAAAATGTGTAAATGGATTATCTCTTAAGTATGAAAGATTTTCGTAGGAAAAGAAGTCAGTTTGTACTATCCTAGTTCATAACCACTGCTCTACATAGTATGAAGCAAAAAATTCGAAACTTTATATTTTGACAAAAATCGCAATTTTTTCAAAAAGGTACACACACATAAATTGTCATTTTTCAAAAGTTTTCAAAAATTAATAGAAATTTGTGTGCTTATAGTTTCGACGCTCCTAAAAACGATTCTGAATTTAAAATTCACCTGACTCTTTTGGTTTAGTCCAGGGAGATTGAAGAAGCTTGAAAAGTCGTAGCAAAATGTGTAAATGGATTATCTCTTAAGTATGAACGATTCTGGTAGGAAAAGAAGTCAGTTTGTACTCTCCTAGTTCATAACCACTGCTCTACATAGATGAAGCCCAAATTCGAAACTTTATATTTTGACAAAAATCGCAATTTTTTCAAAAAGGTACACACACATAAATTGTCATTTTTCAAAAGTTTTCAAAAATTAATAGAAATTTGTGTGCTTATAGTTTCGACGCTCCTAAAAACGATTCTGAATTTAAAATTCACCTGACTCTTTTGGTTTAGTTTAGTGGAGATTGAAGAAGCTTGGAAGTCGTAGCAAAATGTGTAAATGGATTATCTCTTAAGTATGAACGATTCTGGTAGGAAAAGAAGTCAGTTTGTACTCTCCTAGTTCATAACCACTGCTCTACATAGATGAAGCCCAAATTCGAAACTTTATATTTTGACAAAAATCGCAATTTTTTCAAAAAGGTATACTCACAGAAATTATCATTTTTCAAAAGTTCTCAAAAATTAAAGGAAATTTGTGTGCTTATATTTTCGACGCTCCTAAAAACGATTCTGAAGTTGAAATTCACCTGACTCTTTTGGTTTAGTCCAGGGAGATTGAAGAAGCTTGAAAGTCGTAGCAAAATGTGTAAATGGATTATCTCTTAAGTATGACCGATTTTGGTAGGAAAAGAAGTCAGTTTGCACTCTCCTAGTTCATAACCACTGCTCTACATAGTATGAAGCCCAAATTCGAAACTTTATGTTTTGACAAAAATCGCAATTTTTTCAAAAAGGTATACTCACAGAAATTATCATTTTTCAAAAGTTTTCAAAAATTAAAGGAAATTTGTGTGCTTATATTTTCGACGCTCCTAAAAACGATTCTGAATTTAAAATTCACCTGACTCCTTTGGTTTAGTCCAGGGAGATTGAAGAAGCTTGAAAGTCGTAGCAAAATGTGTAAATGGATTATCTCTTAAGTATGAAAGATTTTCGTAGGAAAAGAAGTCAGTTTGTACTCTCCTAGTTCATAACCACTGCTCTACATAGTATGAAGCCCAAATTCGAAACTTTATATTTTGACAAAAATCGCAATTTTTTCAAAAAGGTACACACACATAAATTGTCATTTTTCAAAAGTTTTCAAAAATTAATAGAAATTTGTGTGCTTATAGTTTCGACGCTCCTAAAAACGATTCTGAATTTAAAATTCACCTGACTCTTTTGGTTTATTCCAGGGATTTTGAAGAAGCTTGAAAAGTCGTAGCAAAATGTGTAAATGGATTATCTCTTAAGTATGAAAGATTTTCGTAGGAAAAGAAGTCAGTTTGTACTCTCCTAGTTCATAACCACTGCTCTACATAGTATGAAGCCCAAATTCGAAACTTTATATTTTGACAAAAATCGCAATTTTTTCAAAAAGGTACACACACATAAATTGTCATTTTTCAAAAGTTTTCAAAAATTAATAGAAATTTGTGTGCTTATAGTTTCGACGCTCCTAAAAACGATTCTGAATTTAAAATTCACCTGACTCTTTTGGTTTAGTCCAGGGATTTTGAAGAAGCTTGAAAAGTCGTAGCAAAATGTGTAAAGGGATTATCTCTTCAGTATGAAAGATTTTCGTAGGAAAAGAAGTCAGTTTGTACTCTCCTAGTTCATAACCACTGCTCTACATAGTATGAAGCCCAAATTCGAAACTTTATATTTTGACAAAAATCGCAATTTTTTCAAAAAGGTACACACACATAAATTGTTATTTTTTAAAAGTTTTCAAAAATTAATAGAAATTTGTGTGCTTATAGTTTCGACGCTCCTAAAAACGATTCTGAATTTAAAATTCACCTGACTCTTTTGGTTTAGTCCAGGGAGATTGAAGAAGCTTGAAAAGTCGTAGCAAAATGTGTAAATGGATTATCTCTTAAGTATGAACGATTTTGGTAGGAAAAGATGTCAGTTTGTACTCTCCTAGTTCATAACCACTGCTCTACATAGTATGAAGCCCAAATTCGAAACTTTATATTTTGACAAAAATCGCAATTTTTTCAAAAAGGTACACACACATAAATTGTCATTTTTCAAAAGTTTTCAAAAATTAATAGAAATTTGTGTGCTTATAGTTTCGACGCTCCTAAAAACGATTCTGAATTTAAAATTCACCTGACTCTTTTGGTTTAGTCCAGGGAGATTGAAGAAGCTTGAAAAGTCGTAGCAAAATGTGTAAATGGATTACCTCTTAAGTATGAACGATTTTGGTAGGAAAAGAAGTCAGTTTGTACTCTCCTAGTTCATAGCCACTGCTCTACATAGTATGAAGCCCAAATTCGAAACTTTATATATTGACAAAAATCGCAACTTTTTCAAAAAGGTACACACACAGAAATTGTCATTTTTCAAAAGTTTTCAAAAATTAATAGAAATTTGTGTGCTTATAGTTTCGACGCTCCTAAAAACGATTCTGAATTTAAAATTCACCTGACTCTTTTGATTTAGTCCAGGGAGATTGAAGAAGCTTGAAAAGTCGTAGCAAAATGTGTAAATGGATTATCTCTTAAGTATGAACGATTTTGGTAGGAAAAGAAGTCAGTTTGTACTCTCCTAGTTCATAGCCACTGCTCTACATAGTATGAAGCCCAAATTCGAAACTTTATATATTGACAAAAATCGCAACTTTTTCAAAAAGGTACACACACAGAAATTGTCATTTTTCAAAAGTTTTCAAAAATTAATAGAAATTTGTGTGCTTATAGTTTCGGCGCTCCTAAAAACGATTCTGAATTTAAAATTCACCTGACTCTTTTGGTTTAGTCCAGGGAGATTGAAGAAGCTTGAAAGTCGTAGCAAAATGTGTAAATGGATTATCTCTTAAGTATAAACGATTTTGGTAGGAAAAGAAGTCAGTTTGTACTCTTCTAGTTCATAACCACTGCTCTACATATTATGAAGCCCAAATTCGAAACTTTATATTTTGACAAAAATCGCAATTTTTTCAAAAAGGTACACACACAGAAATTGTCATTTTTTAAAAGTTTTCAAAAATTAATGGAATTTTTTGTACTTATATTTTCGACGCTCCTAAAAACGATTCTGAATTTAAAATTCACCTGACTCTTTTGGTTTAGTCCAGGGAGATTGAAGAAGCTTGAAAAGTCGTAGCAAAATGTGTAAATGGATTATCTCTTAAGTATGAACGATTTTGGTAGGAAAAGATGTCAGTTTGTACTCTCCTAGTTCATAACCACTGCTCTACATAGTATGAAGCCCAAATTCGAAACTTTATATTTTGACAAAAATCGCAATTTTTTCGAAAAGGTACACACATATAAATTGTCGTTTTTCAGAAGTTTTCAAAAATTAATAGAAATTTGTGTGCTTATATTTTCGACGCTCCTAAAAACGATTCTGAAGTTAAAATTCACCTGACTCTTTTGGTTTAGTCCAGGGAGATTGAAGAAGCTTGAAAAGTCGTTGCAAAATGTGTAAATGGATTATCTCTTAAGTATGAACGATGTTGGTAGGAAAAGAAGTCAGTTTGCACTCTCCTAGTTCATAACCACTGCTCTACATAGTATGAAGCCCAAATTCGAAACTCTATATTTTGACAAAAATCGCAATTTTTTTAAAATGGGATACGCACAGAAATTATCATTTTTCAAAAGTCTTCAAAAATTAATAGAAATTTGTGTGCTTATATTTTTGACGCTCCTAAGAACGATTCTGAAATTACAATTCACCTGACTCTTTTGGTTTAGTCCAGGGAGAATGAAGAGACTTGAAAAGTCGTAGCGAAATGTGAACTTTTGAAAGTGTAAATGGATTATCTCTAAAGCAGGAACGATTTTGATATAAAAAGAATAATTCAAAACTACAGCTTTGCGTAATACGAACAACAAGCGATTATCTAAACTCCAACTTTAAAGGTATCTTAAAATCGTTTTTTAAAATTCCAATTGATGTGTGTCATCAAGAATATTCCAGGAATGCTTTTTCTAGTGCAGTTCATAATTTAAAAGACCACAAAAGTAGTGGTCATGTTTAAGTTTTTTTTTGTTTTTATAATTTTTGGAGAAATAAGGAATGTTTTGTATTTGGAATTAAAATTTTCGAATGTCTCCTTAGAATGTTGTTATTGCATTTCTTTAGTTTTGTCCCAATTTGCCCAGAATTTCATTCCATAAATAATTGGAATATCTAGGACCATATTGCGAAATTCACGTTATTGACAATCAGTGCGATATTCCTGAATTTACGTGCATGTTATCGTGCATATAATATAATGAAAATTTAAAAATCGAAATTAAAAATTTTTTTATTAGATTGAATTCAGCGCGAACCCTCATTTTCATAATATATTCAGAGGATACCTCCAGGAAAAGAACTAAGTGAAGTGAATATTGCTGAGAATTTATTCGCTCATGTCCTAAATGGAGGAAAAAACGCAAAAGGATCAGTGGATATTCGTTTTTGGACCCCCCGTGTCGAAGTGCCCTTTCTTGCTCGACTCAACTTCTCTATGTCAGGGAAACAGCGTGGAAGAAGCGGCGAAAAAAACCTCAAGTGCAGCAGTAACGATATTTTACAACAAATAAATCAAGATAACGGTGTGATTTATAGATAATATTTCCTTAATGGTTCGCCGGATGTTCGCCGTTCGTCCTCTCTTTACCGCCTGAAAACTACCGTTCGATCCGTTCTACCGTTGAAAACTCACCAGCCCCGTCTTGTAAACACGAACTTCTCGAATGCAACCTGTCTGTGACGTGACGTGTAAACCATTACTCATACCTCCCAAAGGATTAGATACTACCTGTCACCCGTTATAAGATCAATTCTTTGTAGGGGATTGGACCGACAATACATTTGCCTCTGTACATGTCAAACTCGAATAAAATATTCCGACAAAAAGTCGAATTTTCGAATACGTTTTGTACTTGTGAAAAGAATCCAGTCGATCTCTCATAAAATTCTGAAATTAGTTACATAAATTTGATTCACGAGCTGCAAAAATCGACGTGTAACAAAGCTAAACTTTATTCAATAAATTCCTCGTTGGTATATCTCCTGTCCTTAGTTTTCTTTTAAATGTATTCTTACATAACGAACAGATCTGGTTAGGTATTATACAACGGATATTCTTCCAAAGAATAACGATAGGAATGAGGTCATTCTGAGCGGTTGCGATTCGAGTAAGCTTTATGACCCCATACAATACTTATACGAAAACTGAACATGTATGCAGTGAGAGACAGGTGGTGTTCTGGAACAATCAATGCTGCGATGCAGTACCAGTTAGTCGAGAGGTTCCACAGGACTTAACATTGAGTCCAAAGGACTCTCTTTTTGATTTATGTCCACGATATGCTTTATAATATTACCTTGGGTAAGGTTTCCCAATTTTCTGACGACACGTCCATATTGGTGCGTGTCCAATCCAGAGAGGTCACAGGAATTTATATAGGAAAAGCATTGAGGGAGGCTGGTATAGTAATCTGCTAAAACTTAAACATATTGAAACACAACAGCAAGCAGTTAAATAATTACATTTTTTTTTAAATTCAACGAAGTTAAATGTAATCTAGCTTGCAGTAGGTTTAGTTTATTTCTACTTTCGTATAGGATACTGATTAATTAAAAACCTTCGAGACTTCTTCGAAGATAAAGTTGGTATTGTCTCGAAACATATAAACCAAATGAAGAACAGGTTTCTAGATTTTCTTCTCATTATGTAAGTTTGATGATAGCAGTCCTAGACACATAAAACCATATACCAACGAAAAAGTTTGCTTAAAAAGCTCTCTAGTCTTCAAGATAGTGAACATAGTTTGACAAGGGTGTACTAGTTTTATCTAGATATCGATAATAAAAAACACATTATTAGACTAAATTGTGATTAACGTAAAACGAAACACGATAACACGACAAATTCGGTTAGAGGAAATATATACAAATCTAATCAAGATTGCACAAATAAAGCGATGACCTCGGTCACACAGAACTCGTAAAAGTACAAATTTCGAAATGATCGTTGATGCTGAGGTCTAACCAAACACACCACTTGGATCATGGAACGGGAATGATTATTTTTATGTAAAAGGGAAATGCTTATATACATGACGCTTCTAGAGTATCGCTGACAATTTGAATGTAAACAACGAAGATACACTACAAGACCTTTGAAAAGAATGCACATACATACATATGTTACATATGTAAACATTAAATTGAAAATGCAATGGGAAAAAACACTGTATTTATTATAACTAAAGGATTAAAAAATCTGGAAAAATATAGAAATTTCGAAATAAAACAATGTCAAGGTTAATGGTAATGCAATCAGATGAGATATAGTATACAGGGTGCGTGATTTAAAATTTTTAAATGTCTTGGTAAGTCTTTCTCTTCCAATGAGAATTGTTTAATCTTTTGGGATGCTTAGGCAAACCAAATATAAAAATATTCTGCAAGTGGAACGTTAAAAGATTCATTCAAATGTTAATAACACCCTGTTTACTATGCGTTTCAAGGAAATCACTTTTCATCAGGTAAACTTGTGTTATTAACGAACGATTCTTTGTGAGCCGTTGTCGTATCTTTTCGATACAGAAAAATAATGAAGAACCAATACTTTTCTATCGTTCAAACACACGGCATTTTTCAAATTTGTGGAAATTCCTTTAAGTACTTAAAAAATTGGTATTTGGCCAGTGTCAAGAACGCCATTTATTAGATCCTGAAGGTATCTGAAAGACGATGGAGAAGCGTCCGCAAGTGAATAAGCAAATCCAAGAATTAATAAGGGTTCAATTGCAAGTTAATTTTAATAATCTTAAAAATTCTACGACACAAAAACGGGGAAATTTCCCTTAAAAACAATCGATCATATAAGGTTTTCCAATAGGGATGATATGATTTTGAAGTGACATTTCAGCCATTTGTAATATGTCATGATCTGTCATTTGTTTTCCATTGTATTGAGTAGTGTTTACAATTTCATCATGGAGAGATATACGCAAGAACAACGTTTACAAATTATTCAGTTTTATTATCGAAATAATCGTTCTCCAATTGCAACTTTTCGTGCACTTTTGCCATTTTATGGTCGTAATAATCGTCCAACTGTGCTCGCTATTCGTCGAATTGTTAAATATTTTGAGGTCACATTTTCTTTACATAATTTTCAAGTGCCAATAAGACAAAGAACCGCTCGAAGTAATGCAAATATTGCCACCGTTCAGGCAAGTGTTACTGAAGACCGTAATTTGTCGATTCCAAGACGTTCTCAACAATTGCGACTGTCTCAAACCACAACCTGGCGGATTTTGAGAAAGGACTTGGGTTTGCATCCCTATAAAATTGTTCTCACTCAAGAACTGAGGCCATTGGACCACCGTAAACGTCGTGAATTTGCTGATTTTGCATTGGAACAACTTGAAAACGATTACGATTTTTTTAAGAAAATCATCTTCTCTGATGAGGCTCACTTTCATCTGGATGGTGTGGTAAATAAACGAAACTATCGATTCTGGTGCGAAGAAAATCCACAAATTATTTATGAAAAACCATTACATTCACCTAAATTGACAGTTTGGTGTGGTTTTTGGTATGGTGAAATCATCGGTCTGTACTTCTTTCAAAATGAAGCTGGTAACACCGTTACTGTCAATGGAGAGCGGTATAGATTGATGATAACCAACATTTTATGACCGACATTGGAAGAAGTTGATCTTGACAACATTTGGTTCCAACAAGACGGAGCTACGTGCCACACAGCAAATGCAACAATAGAATTATTGCGAGAAAAGGTTGGAGATTCGATTATTTCAAGAAATTGTGATATTGAATGTTCTCCAAGAAGTTGTGATTTAACACCATTAAACTATTTCTTGTGGGGTTATTTGAAGTCATTGGTCTATTGAAATAAACCAGACTCTCTTCAAGCTTTACAAGTCAATATTGAACGTGCCATTCATGACATACGACTAGATTTAGTGGAAAAGGTGCTCGAAAATTGGGTTCATCGAATTCGTTCCTGCAGAAGAAGTCGTGGAGGCCATTTGAATGACGTTTTATTTAGAACTTAATTGTATCGATTGTACTTCACATTAAATAAAAAACTTTTGAATTTTCTTAACAATAAGTGTGTTTTTTTTAAAGAAATCATATCATTCTTATTGGAAAACCTTGTATTATTTTATGTTTTACTCTATATTCAGAAGCATTTATGTCGTTTCTAATTTTTAAAAATTTAATTTAATGTTCGCGTATAAATTAATCAATTAAGGTTAATGTAATCCCCTTCCACAATAATTTTCATATTCTATATACGTATTTTGACAATTAAGTTGAATGTTTGGTTTTCGATGGTGTGAGTTTAGTACAGACTTTGTTTCTGTGCGAGTTTTGCTGCGGTTTCGGGTGTGACACTGCGATTAATTATAATTTTCAGCAAGTGACACAACACGTCTTATGATCGTAGATAACCTCGCTTATTGCACCGTTACAAGACTCTGATCGTTTGACTGCCTCCCGCATCGATTTCTCATTTGTTTCCGTATTTAATTTGCATGTCGAAATCGTCGCACTAAATATAGCAAACTTCCGAAGAATCCAGTGCTTTAATTTTAATTCGCCCTAGGGACCTAATTCATTATTATGCATGAGCTCCCAGATCTCCGGTCGAAAACAGATTGGTCTGCATACAGAGCAGAAGTTGGAATAACGAGTGGAACACTGTGCCCGTGTAATCCACGTCGACGAATGTACCTACTGTACTAGCGACCCGGCGCGACATTCTCCGTGTGTACGGTTTCTGTGTACGACTGAGGCCGCGGGCGTCGCATCGCTTCGAAGGTGCAGCACCGTGAAATGGAAAGAACTCAACATAGCCCAAAGACAAAAAAACAATAGACGTCCCATTTACGATGAAAAGGAAAATATTTATGGTAAAAATGGGAAATCATCGAAATAGAGAGAAATATAGGAAAGAGAATAAATAAAAGTATCTAGAACCTTCTCAAAGGTTACGGCTATAATATAAAGTTGTATTTGAAATTCTTGGTATGGTATATACATATTTATCAACATATATCTAGCTTTGCCTTTTATGTATTTCTAAAGGCAAATGTACGAAGATTACGAGAAACAATATGTCTATCTTTATATCTTCAGTTCAACTATTGTACTTGGACGTATTTTGAATCTTAACTGTCAAATAAAACTCACGATTCTAGTTATATATTTGGTTTTTATAACTTATACTACGTGACAAAGAAAAATGAATCACTCAATAAAGTATATGTTTTTAAAGCAAATTTTGTACAAAAAGTTTACCTGTTCTTGTCTAGGTGAATGAATTATAGATTCGTCATTGTTTTCTTGAAAAAATATGGGGAAAAATGAATTAATATTTTCGAATTTACGAACGTATACGGGGGTGGTCCCAGAAGTACCCGAGCCGACAAAGAAAACGCAAAAATTTTGAAAAGAAATTTATTTAATTTTCAACATAATCTCCTTTCAGCTCTATACTTTTTCTCAGCGATGCTCAATAAGTTAGATACCCTTTTTATAATAAGAACTGTCTTGCTCCTCAAAATAGCTATTAATTGCCGACATCACTTCTTTATTGTTGGAAAATTTTTGACCACTGAGCCATTTCTTCAAGTTTGGGAACAGAAAATAATCCGGGGGGTCTAAATCTGGCGAATATGGTGCATGAGGTAGCAATTCAAACGTTAATTCACTAATTTTGGCCATTGCAATAACGGATCTGTGAGTTGATACATTGTCTTGATGAAACAACACTTCCTTCTTAGCCAAATGCGACCGTTGATAGTTTTTCCTTTTTCAAGATAGTCAATGAAAATTATCTCACGCGTATTCCGATGCCATGACTTTGCCTGCAGATAAAACGGTCTTCGCCTTCTTTGGAGCCGGTTCTCCCTTTTCAGCCCATTGTTTTGATTGTTGTTTTGTCTCGGGTGTGAAGTGATGGACCCATGTTTCATCCATGGTTATGAAACGGTGCAAAAATTCTGCTTTATTGCTGTGAACTTCGCTTAAACACTCAATTAAAACATCTTCACGACACTGTTTTTGCTCGAGTGTTAGCAAACACGGCACCCATCTTGCACACAGCTTTCTCATGTCCAAATTTTCAGATAATATGCGATATACCGCACTTTTTGAAATGTCTACTATGTCTGCTAGCTCGCGCACTTTCAGTTGACGATCATCCAGTACCGCTTTGTGGATTTTCTTCATCATTTCTGGAGTCGTCGCCTCATTTGGTCGACGACCACGATGCTTGTCTTGTCAGCTCGTACGGCCTCGTTTAAACTCTGCTACCCAAAATTTCACTGTTTATGACAAAGGAGCAGACTCAGCCAGAGCAGAACCCAGTTCATTCAGCTTTTATATAGGTTGGGCTGAGGCCCTTCAAATAAAAGTATTATATCACGTAACGATGATCAATTTTCTCCATTTTTACAAATTCACTGAAAACGTTCACTATTGATGGCTGCCAAACAAATACTAAACAACGGGGCGCCTTCAAACTTGAAACATATGTTTTATAGATTGTGTACTTTCTAATACAGTGATATTTTTAAAACAACTACCGCTCTCTAGATCAGGCCGGTACTTATGAGACCACCCTCGTAATATAGGATTAAATTTTGTACATGACAGTACATATTATTCAAGATTATTAAATAAGAAATGATAGTATAGAGTAAGTTCATTAACAAAATACTGCCACAAAACTTATGTTAACATTAAGGGCAGAGTGTGTGATATTGAAATGCATTTCTCTAAAGCTATTTCTGCATTGCAGAGTTTAATATAAAACTCCTCGAATGAAGGAACATTACAAAAATTCCGAACGAGCATCGTTTAAATTATACATTGCCAGAAACATAAAAGTAAGAAACTCTTTCGTCTAAATATGCATTACAGTCGAGTTAATAAAGGAAAAAGTCGACTTGATTATTCGAATTTTCGCCTTTACCGTTATATTTGAACACTCTGACAAAGTTGAACGTTTTAATCACCCATGTCTTTGCAGCGTGATGTGGAATGTTTCCCAACTTCTGAATATCTTCAACACATTATAATTAATAATTCCGTCTTTCAAGTCTCCTCCAAGTTCGGAACATATACGACAAAGTAATGTAATTACCTTAAGCCTATAGAAAATTTAGAATGGAATATAATTTATTCAGCACGCACCTCCCATTAATTCTTGTTGTGTTTTATAATAAATACTTCTCTAAATAATATGATAAACGTACGTAGGCTTTGATTATGGAATACGCTCTACAAATCAGTTAAACTGAAACTTATATACTTATATATATAAGTATATATCTATATATACATATATAAAAATGAATGTTTGTCCGGATGTTCTTTATAGAATCGTAAACTATGCATTTGATCATGTGATGATCTTTAGCAAAGTTGTTGTGCATGAGCCCACGAAGGTTTCTAAGTTGGTGCGACCAATTTTCGACAGATGGCGCCACTGCCATTCCAATGAATTCCATATATTGCCGTGACAGTTCATGCTGATTTGAATTGAAACGAAAACAGCGAACGAATGATGACGTTTCGAGTTGTGGGTGACGCAAGAATTTATGTAAATTGTGAAATTCATGTCCGTCAAATTATCATATGGGACGAATGTACAATGTCTCACAAGCAAGCATTGGAAGCGCTTGATCGTACACTGCGAGATTTGAGAGGAAACGCACGGATCTACGGTGGCGCATTCATTTTATTGTCTGGTGATTTTCGACAAACACTGCCGGTTATACCACGTTCAACACCCGCTGATGAGCTTAATGCATGTCTCAAATCATCAGTTTTATGGCGTCATTTACAGAAATTGGCTTTGAAAACCAACATGCGTGTACAACTACAGCGGGATGCATCAACTGGAAATTTTGCAAAACAATGGATATTGGAAATGGGCGAATACAAATTGATGAATCTATGCAATGTATCACCTTGCCAACAAACTTCTCTAAGATCACAGAAAGCACAGACGAATTGGTGCAAAAAGTTTTCTCAACACAGCACAGAACTACAAAAATCATCAGTGGCTCAGAACGCGTATATGATGTCAATAACACCAACTTCACCATTCAGAATGGAATACCCAGTGAAACGACAACATAAAGTCCATCGATACTGTGGTGAATCAAGACGAAGTTATCAACTATCCAACTGAATTCTTGAATTCGCTTGATTTGTCAGGCATGCCACCGCACATTCTTACATTGAAAATTGGCGTACACATCATTCTTCTTCGAAACATAAATTCACCACGACTTTGCAGCGGAACTAGACTCTCAGTCAAGAAAATGATGAACGATGTTATCGAGGCAACTATTTTGACTGGAAAATTCAAAGGTATGAAGACGTACTGTTGCCACGTATCCCAATGATCCCGACAGATATTCCATTCGAATTCAAACGTTTGCAGTTCCCGGTACGACTCGCTTTCGCAATGACTATCAACAAAGCGCAAGGACAATCGTTGCAAGTGTGTGGATTAAATTTGGAGAATCCATGCTTCTCACATGGGCAGCTCTATGTGGCCTGCTCACGCGTCAGAAAACCTTCTGATTTATTCGTTATCGAATGGCTTAAATTGAATTGAATATTTGTGTAATGTCTTTCCTTCAAATTTATTTCAGTTGGTGGCGTAGCTAGTATATATATATAAATGAGGAATTTTTACCATAAAAAATTAATTCATTTACAGTGAAAATTACAATTTTTTTTCTATTTTCGCTTTTCCTGTAACTTTTAACTGTAAAACTCCTTACTAAATTTTAATCTCTTATTCTCTAATCGTCCAACTAACCCTATCTATCGTTTTAAAATTCTCTTTTACAATTTACCGCTAATATAATTTCTTTTGACTTCAACTATATCAAATCTCTTCATGCATATACTTTCAAGATATATAAACGATACTTAAACAATCTTTTTACTGTACATTGTGTCATTTATTTACAATTTTACTCCATAATGTTCAAGATTTCTTCTCATATCTGCAAATAATGATATATACACGGGTTTTTTTTTAATAAGATCCGTTTGAGAATGACGCGCGATTACACCAGTGCGTATGAACGTCTGCTCCCAGCATGCTATGAGCGCGTTTAGTTGCCACTTACCGGACGGTCGATGAGGCAAATTTGTTTTTCGTTCAACAATTCACAAATCTTACGGTTTTGTGAGGTGGTGCATTATTATGCAACAAGAACAGTCATTTCCTCGCTGGATATTTAGACCCATCTCGAAGAATTCTCGACCACAAACGATGTAAAACACCTAGATAGTATTCTCTATTAAGTTTGATTTTCTAAACCATGTTCTTTGTAGACAATGGTCAATACGAATCGTAAAAATTAATCAACATTTTCTTGAGTCTTGAGTTTTGAAAATGCTATATCTTTGGTTTTGTCTTGCCCTTCGACTTTGCTTCTGCAAATTTATCCTTAATTTTTAGAGTCATATTTGAAGCACCATGTTCCATCATCAGTTAGTATAGCATCTGGATTGCTTTCGACAGTTTTAATAATGTCTTTACAACAATCTACACGAATGATTTCTTGATCTTCATTTCACTGATGTAGTGCCAAAGTGCACAGATCTTTCTTTTATCAAAATCTTCAATTGTAATTGCCTAAATGGTAGAAGTGGTTGTATTTAATTTCTCAACCAACATTCTCATAGTTACGCCAGAGTTATTTCATAAATAAAGTGCGTTTATGAGTGAGAATGAAGTGCGAATGACACTTTACGTGCGCTTATTCGTCATTTGGACTAGTTTCGTCTGCTTGTATGCTGGATTACCGAAGTTTGATATGTTTACGAAAATTTATTCAGCCGAGATACGATCTATAATTCGATTCATGGGTGCAAGAAACTGCCTACCAATAGAAACTCACAGTCAAATTTTTGAAGTGCACGGTGGTAATGCTATAAGTGATGGTAACATTCGAAAATGAGAAAATGAGAAAATGTTCAAGGACGGGCGGATTAATGTAGAGCTCACACTTAGGCTGATATTCTCTAATTTCTGACGATTTGGTTCGTGATGTGGACAACAAAATTCGAAACTGACAATTCACGATTTCAAAGTTATCAATTTTGTACACTATTGTTTCGGAGAAACTGAAGTATCGGAAATTGTGTTGTCGATGGCTTTCCGAAAATTACAAAACAAAAAGATTTGGACGTGCTCGATCGTTTCTGATTCGATTCGATCAGCAAGGAGATGAATTCTTGGACCACGTCGGTACAGAAGATGAGACTTGTGTTCCTCACAGGACTCCTGAATCCAAACGAGGATCCGACATTTATTATTGTAAGCCACAATGTGGTCTTCATTATTTAATTTTTTTAAATAAATTTTCGAATTTATTTATACAGTATTCCAAAATTCAAACGAACTACTCGAAAAGCTTGATAAATTTTTGGAAACCTTTTTATTTCCAAAAGCTTCACCAGAATCACATACATACATCAGCCGAATATGAATTCAGTTTTTTGCTTATTCATTTATTTTTATTTGGAGCAAGAATGTTGTAATTGCAAATAAATTAGCAAACCAGACTTCTGTTTATTTTCTTCCCCTTCTCTACTCATTTAAAAAATTACATTAAAAAAATTTGCATTGCGCTGAATAAACTCCACTTTAAACAAAACGGAGACAGAGAAAAGAGTATTTTTTCAACGGACTTGTTTTCAAATGAAACCGTATAATCCGTAGAGTGGAAAAAAGCACCAATGGGGTCTATACCAGGGGACCGAGATAAACGACGGGGATGCTATCGGCTCAGACAAAACCCTTTTTTTCCCGGCGTCCGTTTAAGGGATTCAACTGAAACGGAAACAGTCCAGAAACAAGAATTGAACGCCAGCACCAGTCAGAGATAATGTTTTCAAAACTTTCAGCCCCGGTTCGACTTATCTATTTTCGAGGTTTTGTTTGATTCCCCGTGTGATGTTCGATTGTTTTGGGTTGAAGGTTTTATACTGGTTTTGTTACTTATCGAAATTCCTTTTTTCCACTGATCATTTTAAAAAATATACGGAAATTGCTATAGCCAGATAATGCGTATCTTTAAAAGCATAAATATTCAGTACAAAGTCTTGTGGCTCTGCCTTAAATATACGTTTCATGGCATGCTTTTTTATTTTGATTAAATATGAGACAGCAGTAAATTTCGTTTGCATAGTTTAGATCAAAGTTTAAAATAGAAAAAATTGTTCTTTTCGTTTCTTTAACATTACCATAGGAAGCACGTTAATATCATAAACGATCTGTACACGATCTGTACCGTTGAAAGCCAAAATGCACACTGTATATTCTTTTACATATATATATATATATATATATATATATATATATATACAGTGTGTGTTTTAGCTTTCAAGGGTGCAGATTGTGTGCGGAATGTGTTTTCGTACGGGTATTTTTTGCCGTAGTCTTCCAAGTGCGACACTGTTTAACTATCTGCTGCTCATGACAACTTAGTTGTCGAAATACGTATATAAAACACGAAAATTAATGTGAAAAGGGGTTATACATCAACCTGCAGTGATTAAATTACTTTATTTAATTAATTTTCAAATGCATTAACAATTCTTTAAAACACGCCATCTAAAAGAAATGATAGATTATTGTTGTATTCTAGGACATTATTTAAACTTACTTAAAATGCAAATTTTTGCTAAAATGCATTACCTGATTTATTCAATTCATTTAACAAACGTTCTTCCTTAAAAGCTTCTTACAATTTAATTTCACTTTACTTTTCTATTTTGTATTGATTCTATTCGTGTTTTGTAAGGAATTTTCAATCGTAACACGAAACAAGAATATCCATCGAACCTCTTTTTCTAATTTAAATACTTTATGTGAAAAAGTAACCATTTCTCTTACAAATAGAGCGCCAATGCAAGATGCTCATTTAGTTGATGACGTTTTTATTTGTCTTTGAGAGAGCCGCGCCGAGAGAATACGTTAACAAACTACAACAATCACTGCAACTTGACAATTTACTCTGAAATACACTTTTAAGTATGTAACTACTGTAGTTTGAGACAGTGAATTTGAATCTGGCCATAGACACAGTAGAATAGATCAATAAGAGAAAGTTTGCCTATGTGTAGGTACATTTACATAGAATCAGAGCCTTTTTAAATTATATTACGGTGATTTTTAAGTTTCCTTTTCTTTTAAATTAATTTAAACAAAATCTATTAGATTTTACTCCATTTTTTAAGTTAGTTATTAAATTGTTATATGAAATAGATTGTCATAATTCCGTACCAGAGTTTATTAATGCCTTGTTAAAGTAGTGAGACTATAAGTTTCTCAACTTCTTCGTTTCAAACCAACAAATTCGACTTTACCTTTTACTACCGCGAATAAGTACATATGTGTATTACAATCGATGAAAGCCATTTGCTGGGTAAACCTGGTGTACCGTTTGATTCCAACCTAGACCCACTACATTTTGCCAAAATCTATTAGATTTTACTTCACTTTGTAATAGTTATTAAATTGTTATATGAAATAGATTGACATAATTTTGTACCAGAGTATATTAATGCCTTATTAATGTAGCGAGATTATAAATTTCACAACTTCTTCGTTCCGAACCAACAAATTCGACTTCACCTCTTTCTACCACAAATAAGAACATATGTGTATTACAACCGATGAAAGCCATTTGCTGGGTAAATCTGGTGTACCGTTTGGTTCCAACCTAGACCCACTACATTTTGCCATTTTTAAAAATAATAATAATAATTTATTAAAATCCCAATAGATGAAACCCGGAAGTGGACAAGGAACAATACAATTATAATAGTTAATATACAACTAAAATCTAAACCTTACATCAAATACTCGTACAAAAGCATATCTGCAAATGTCAATGTCAAAGCAAATCCATCCCAAGAATACCAAAATTGCACGCTGAATATATCAAGAGCCTTTAACCAAATGTTAGTTCTGGTTGTAAGGATATAAATCATTCTGATTCTGAATCCCCGGTACGGAAACAATCAATATTTATCAACGTAATAACAGCATAAATGGAACACTTTTAAAGGAAATATATTTCTGGATTCTCTTTAAAAGGTTAGTCTGAATACCATTGAAAGGATACAAGGCTATGAATGCTTATTCGAACTTAGAAATGCCTTGAGCAAAGTAAAGGGTTTTAATGGTGTCGACATTGCCAAAGTATCTGTATGTAGAAATTATAAATCCAAGAGATCTGAAAGTTGTAGTCGTCACATTAAGGATATAATCAGAAAAAATTAATTTTTCATTTGTCATACTCAGATCTTTATCAATGACTTAGGTGAACCCCAACATTGTTACTAGTATAACAGGAATAAATTTTAGATGTCTTTCTAGAATAATACAGCAGGAAACACTTACTTGTGTTTAGCTTTATATTATTGCACAAGCACCAGTTATAAATTTCGTTAACATTAGTTGCAAGAAGTTAACAGCAGACAACGAGTCAGTTCTGTGTCAAGTCTTGTCATTGGCGTAAGCTAATACAGAACAATCAACAGATTTAATCAGATCATCTATGGAAATGTTAAATGAAAGTGGTGTAAGGTTTGATTTCTCTTTGAGCTTTTGTTGACGATTTAAAAATATTTTCACAAATGGAATAACAGAATTCAGTTAAACAATAAAATAAAATTTTTGTTCAGTACCTGTCCCAGTCTTAGACTTTACCGTACGAGTTGATTTGGAATCTTCTCTGCGAGTTTTATAAGTTAAACATTGACAGATGACTTGACTGATCCGTCGAAAAGAGAAATTTCTAAAGCTAGGCGATAAGCCACAAGTCCAATTATTGTCTTAGTTATTTTTTATTCTATTAGTCTTTGGTTTTTAGACAAAATGATATGCTTTAAACTTGTGTCGAAAGAATTAATGTCAATTTTAAACCCCCATCCATTTCAAGGATACACAAGAATGTACTGCCGAAGTCATTTCAAATCCGATGGTATACAATACACTGGAAAACTTTGAACTTTCGAAAAATTAATCGTCTTAAAGATGATTGTGGTAACTTATCACAAAATCCATGCCTTACATCTTGTAGCAGAAACGAATCGACCCGTTATCCTGAAGTGAATGCTTTAATAGACCATACAAAAGATGCATTCCCAAAATCTCTTATATGTATTCGAGAATTGCATGGGCACGTTCCCAACATCCTTCCACAAATGATTTGTACACACTTAGGAACATTATTATAGGCAACATTTTATAATTTTCTGCGTTTCCAATAAATTAAGTCTGTAGTTTTACAATTCCAAGAAAGAAATTCTAAGATGTCGCTTGATTGATAAATTACAAAATCTTTTAATGCCATTAGTGAATTCTCTGTAAATACTAGACGATATACAAACACAGCCAGATGCTATCAGCGACAACAAAATAGTAGTGTTACAGCCAGAGTAAATAATGTACTAAGAAACGCAAATTTTACCGCATGAAATGAAATTTTTATTAATAAACATTCTTTAATTGTGTAAATATTACATCACTAGATGTCGAAGAATATTTTTTCCTCACGACGAACGCGATTTGCTGAAACAACAGTGGAAACACATCTGATGCTTCAAATATTTAACCGAACATATCTTGTTTGTGATTAAATTTAAATTGTTGCTTGAAATAATAATATTATAGTGTTACGTTATGACATTGACAATTCCAACAAAGGCATTTCACACATTAATTTTAAAACGTAACCTCTTAATATTTTTGTTATAATAAATGAGTTATACGAAATAATTCAAAAAATTAAAGTAAATTACTTTTGATTTAGAGTCAGGATTTAATAATTTTCGTACGAAAAAAAATTTTAATAAAAGAAAATTAAATCGATTGATGATTAATTACTCCAAATGAATTTCTTAGGAGCAGCGACAAAAAAATATTTATCTTCATCATCCATTCCACGCTCCAACTAACATATATGAATCTTTATGAAAGTCCCGGATCTGATCCGGCAGCAATATTGCCGTGTGTACGTTCAGGAATGAAATCCGGAGCAATATTGCGAGTCTGTATAAGATCCTCACACCCCATTCGCGCCGCACGGAGTCGAGATTCAGACCGTTGGATTTGCGTTCTAGTCCGGAGACTGCCGTTACTTGCACGCTCTTCCAACCAAAACTTGCCCGTTCAATTCATGCGGCAACCACTCTAGACACAACACGGGCGTATTTAACATTTTGAACAAGATGCTGTTATTATAAGTTGCTCTAGACAAATGAGAAAATAAAAACGGAAGTGGAAATAGTATCGAGTTAACCGCAGAACCGTACAACGTGGAGATAATTTTGAATATACAGTTCGTTTCTGAGTAAATAGACCTTATTAGTACCGTAAGATGTTAAAGTATTACAATTTCATTTAATTTATAACTCCTTCATTTTTACACATAAATAAACTTAGTCGGTTTTTGTTTGTTTCTGGCCTTCTTTGCTTCTTTCTAATTTAATCCACATTAAAAGAATGTTAAAAGGAATCATTCTATTATTAATAACACCCTATCTACTACATATGTTTCATGGATAGACCAATCATCAGGCAGATTCTGTGTTATTAATGAACGATTCCTTGATAGCGTCTATCATATCATTACGATACAGAAAAATAGTGAATAATCATCATGCCTCCCTCTCACGTCCAATGAATTGAACGAAAAAGCGAGAGTGCATCTGTCTCGCAATGTCGGGATTATACGCTCTGGAAACTTAGTTCCCGACATTGCGAAACAGATGCACTCTCGCTTTTTCGTTCAATTCATTGGACGTGAGAGGGAGGCATGATGATTATTCATTAATCCACATTGTTTCAGAGTGTCCGCAATAGCATTCTTTCAGGTTTCCTTTGGCCTTTCTTTAGTGCGATTTCGTATAGGATGTGTTTGTCATATAATTTTTGCTTGCTGTTTGTCTGGTGCTCGTATTAGGTATCCAAATCATTTTAATTGTCTTCTTTCTAGGGATTCCACTTCCAATTCAACTCGGATAACCTCATTTCGAATTTTGTCCAGTTTGGTGACTCCCATTGCTGCCCACAAATATTTTATTTCCACTGTTCGTAGTCTTCTTTTTGCGACTTTTGTTAAAACCCAGCAGATAGGAAAGAAAATAATTTTATATACGATCATCTTTGTCTTTCTATATTTCTTTTTTATGTACGAACACGCGGCTTAATGCATAATACAGTTTAAAGGCATTTTCTGTTCTTCTATTTATCTCTGCTTCATTTCCATCATCCTTCTGTATCTTGATTCCCAAATATTATGTCTCTACTTGCAAGTACGTACTCTTCGTGTATGCGTATTAATAGGCTTCTTGTTTCTTTTGCTCTTACCATTGCTTTTGTATGGTAAATTTAAATTGTATTGCTCGCGCTTAAAGCGTGGCACATTTGAATTTTTTTCTGTTGGGTAGAAATAAAACTTTTATTATTGTTATCATTTAATAAACGATTTAAGTTATGAAATATAAACGTATTTTAATAAAAAATCGAGGACATGATTTAGAAGAAAGTGCGGGGGGGGGGCAGGGGCCTATTCTTACGGGAGGGTATTATGATTTTTGTACGCAATATTGTGTCGTTTTTACTATATTTTAGAGAAATATTTATCTTCATTATCCTTCTAGTAAATACTTAGGAAAATTTACGTGAGACACCTGTATATTTATTATTAATTATTGATCCGTCCTGGTGTATGGTCATTTCTAGAATACTATTTATCAAGGAGAATTAATTGTAGGGCAAGTTCGGTCCTAAATATCGTAAATTTTGAATTGTATTGTTCGTGTAGGAAGTAATAATACAACGTGTGGGTTGATTAAAGCATAGCACATTTGCTGGAATACTCAAACGTCGCTGCATCCAGTAATAACTGCTTCTACTTTTTGTGTTTCCCCTAAAACAAATTGCAAGAATAACGAAAAAAATAGGCAGTATGCCAATGGAATTTTTATTCAACCGGTAACAGTTGAAAAAAGAGGAAGCAACGACTTCGGATGCATTATTAAACAAGTTCCGGATGTAATTAGGATATCTAGCAGTCGGCGGTTACTACCGTGGGACGGCAATCTTATTCCCTCGCTAGTCTCTGCCGGAGTTGTAGCACGAATTTGCCGGTCCATTTCTCACCGTCCTCGAATGGTACGTGGGGTGTGAGGTCGGGGCGCAGTGGGGTTGTGAATTCGGACTCAGACGCAGCCGATACGGGGTCCCGGACTCCCGGGAGTGTGCCACCTCATTAATAATTGACACCGGAAACGGATTACTCCAGCGACTCCAGATTGTTGCCTTTCGGGGTCATTATTGGTTTTGACGGGTGGCGTGGGAGATCGAAGGGTGGCGGTACATGCTAGACGTGTGTCTCACACGCGTACGTGATCAGGGTAATAGAGGGGCGGTGGATGGCGGACCGAGATGGTGTGAGATGTTGTGGGACAACGAGAGGCAAAGTGCAGTAGTCGAGAACGATACTGGCGAGAAGGGGAAATGGCGGATCGGTTCCACAGGAATCTGTCCTCGCGACTACATCTAAAGGAAGAGGACAGGAAATTAGATTTCCGAAGGTCAAACACGATAAGAAGATAGATGAAATCCGATCAGTCTGATCCAGAACGAGAAAAGCAAGGTTGGATGCCGTGTAATCTAATAAAACTCTGCCTCGGTTTGCTTTCGAAATGTATATGATTTAATATGAAAGCGATATATTAAACATCCTAAATTTTGTGTTCGAGTAACGTAATACCGGAAAGGAAGACTAATATTAAATATTACAACATGGTGTGACAAATTATATATCCAGAATTTTTCATAATAATAATTTCCACTTGTACAGTTATAACTACAAAAAGGTCTACGATCTAAATTTCAATTTTTGAAAATGGTTTTCAACGTAAAAGAAAAGGTTTCACGGGACTTAAAGATTAGATGTCATTCGATACATTCGTCGAACTAAAAAAAGAATTTAAAATAAACTGCGCGATAAATGAAGCAAAGATATACATACATATATACATATATTGAATAATCTATTATTTCTGTTAGACAGTAAATCCCCTGTATCCCAACCGATTACAGATGGTCTATCATGTCTAAAAAATTTTTATTCGTTTGTTGTTAATGTATATTAAAATAGGCACAATCATAATCACAAGCATTACGATTTAAATTTCAACTTTTGCTCGATATTTTTAGGTCGAATCGTAACCATATCAAACTAGAAAGAGTTCTTGTATGTTTCATTTAAAGAAACAAACGAACAATGGTTATTGGTAGAGCAGCGACGAAAGTGGCAATACCATAGGCGGTACGGTAGAACGGGCAATTGGTGCGCAGTGAATGAGATCATTCACATCAAATACAATACGGTTCACGGTTGGTGTTTAAGTGTAAATTATAAACTGCGGCGAAAGTGTCCGTAGCAGTGCCGTGTCTAGACTTATTCTTACACAATTAGTGCTTACCTAGTAATATGTAATTTCATAACCCTGGTAATGTGTTGTGGAAGTAACTGTACATATGCATCATTGCATACGTCTCTACGGTTGCTTCTGTAAATGACGTCCTTCGCGACGAGAAAATGTTTTTGTATAGAGAAAAAGATCGCTCGGCGTCTATTGATGTAATTTTGGCAGAAAGAAGCTGTTGTTCAAAATCATTCCAGGGCTCACTATTTGCACATTTGTCATAAATAGTTCGTAAAACATGCAAGTCCGGATTTTTTTTTAAAACACTTAATAATTTTTGATGAGCTCGTACACCAGCAGCGTCAGTTAAACTATGCAAATGAGCGGTCACATTTTGCACTATGCATAGTGATGCGTCTAAGGGCAGCGAATCGTTTTCGTTTTGAAGTTTTGTAATTGCTTCTACTAATGGATGGTAATTGTTATATATTGTATGCAGATCTTCCAGAATTTTGGGGATCTTCAAATTGATGTTGACTGTCTCTGATTGCTTGGGATTCGGTTGGCTTAAATTTTGATATAACGGATTTAACTTTGTGAAAATTCTTATGGTAATAAAAAGCTGCATTTAGCCACGTGCCCCATCGTGTAAGAATGGGTTCCGGTGGTTCCGAAATATCTGGACAAGTTTTATGAAATTCTTTAAGTCGTTTAGGGGATTTAAGAAATACTTGTTTGGTGGATCCAATCAAATGATCAACTTTTTATAACTACTTCTAACATTTTCATCAACTAAATGAAGAGCATGGAGTACACAAGTTATGTGTATTAATTTAGGAAAAGTTACTTTTAGTAAACGTCCGAGTAGTAACATAGTAGCAGCACCATCTGTTACAAGCATGCAGACTTGAGTACTATGAATGTGAAATTTCTTTAAGGTGTTCATTATTATTTGCCGAATATTTGCCGCAGTACATGCTTATATAGGTTTACAGGCTAACAAATAGGGCTGTGAAAATGTGTTGGCTGATAAAATACGTACGATTACGTTTATTATACTATTTTTTTTAAATCAGTAGTCTCATCTACAGTAATCCACACATTTTTATTATGCAATTCTCTTCTTGCTATATTTTCAAGCCTCTCTCTTAAACGCGGCAAATGTTTCTGTAAAGTTCTTCTTGCAGGTAATTTATAATTTGGCAGATATTTATTCCAGAACACTTGAAAAGGGCGTTTGCTGATTAAACGAAGCGGCAAATTACATGCAGTCAACATAAATAAAAAATCATAAAGGAATGTTGCATAAGGTATTTCATTTCTTTTGTTCAGTTTATGTATTGCACTGTTCACATGTTTTTTACAATTGTCTTTCTTCCGTATTATAAGTCGCTTATTACAAACCAAACACAATACTGCACATCCATCATACTTTAAATCGGGAAATTCTGCTATGTATTTTCTAACCGACGTAGCAAACGGCACAGACTTTCGCGACATGTTTGTGTGAAGTTATTATAAACACTAACCGTGAACCGTATTGTATTTGATGTGAATGATCTCATTCACTGCGCACCAATTGCCCGTTCTACCGTACCGCCTATGGTATTGCCACTTTCGTCGCCGCTCTAGTTATTGGTTTGCAGTCATTATCATGTATAACTTCAAAATTATTACCGATTAGGTCTGACGGTAAAACGTGATTTTCCAAAATTTCTCGGTAATTCTCCTTTCTTATAATACCATCTATAATATTTTTATCAAATCTCCCATTCCGGCTAATGAAAATCAACCGCAGATTAGAACAGAACCACCCCCATGTTTCACCGTTGGAGCTGTGCAATCTGGCAACATTTTTTCTAGCGCCGATCGTCTGACGAAAATTCCTCTCTTTTGCCTGAGCACTTCAAATTTCGATTCGTCACTCCACAGTACGTTCTTCCACTCATCGATTGTCCAATTATGGTGTAATCTTGTCCACTGAAGTCATTTCTGCTTATTTCCACGTCGTAATAATGGTTTCCGCGAGGCAACGCGACCGTGTAAATTTGCTTCCACTAATCGTCGTTTCACTGTACTCACAGAAATTTTTTTAGCACGGGCTTGATTCAATTCGGCTGCTATTTCAGGTGCTGTTAATTTTCTATTTCTTTTGCTAATTAATTTAATTCTTTCGTCATCAGCTTTGGAAGTAACTCTCGATGGTCCCGGCCGATTACGGTCTTCCACACTGCCAGTTTCTTGAAACCGACGAATTGTGAGATTCGATGTCGATTTTTCCACTTTTATTTTTTCCCCAATACCGCGAACTGAATACTCCTCACGATGCAACGTAGGTATCGCTGATCGTGTTCCACTATCAAGCGGTTTTCCTCGTGGTATTTTGTAAATAGAAATTACACTATTCGCTCACAAAATAGATAACTTCACACAAGCACGTTCAGTGATCTACTGATGGGCACAAAGGGGTAGTAATAGTGTAACCGTCCCTTTTTAATGACTGTACTACTAATCCTGATTATATATAGTTGGAATCATCGTACAATGCTATTGAGATGATATCAGGTAATTATAGTTATTGTTAGATCAAATTATTTCTATCATATTATTTGGAGAATATGCACAAATACAATATCTATTTGAATTATAAACCTTCTTAAGAATAAGGTATAATAATACTATCGCTATTTATTGGCATTAATATAATTTTTATGATCGTTATATAAAACTTCAATCAAGTGTCCATACTTCCATGAGCGGGAGTGTATATATGTACTGATATATATATATATTGATTAGAATATAAACAAACTCTTTATTGCGTATTCATTGATATGTATTTGCAATTATAAATATTAATCCTTTATCAAATCCAGTAAAAACAATTGGGCTGGTATTCTAAATTTTAACCAAATATATTCATCACAAATCGATACTGTGTTTGTGTGTTTGTGTGCTTTAATAAAAAGTCGTGCAGTGAACAATATAACATGAAAAGGGGAAAATAATAATTTTTCAACAAACCTTTGTTCGACATGATCACATATGTGAAACAAAACACCGCATGTGAATGCTGAAATTAAAAATTATTTTAATAAAATCGTAAAATTCAATGAAACAGATAAAATTTCGCAGGCATTCACGATTGTTACGATTAATATTGTTGTTGTTCCGTGTTTGATTGTGCGGTTTTTGTAATAATATTTTACAGCTGAATAGTAGGCTTATATCGTTAATAAATAAAAGATATTTTTTTTAAAAATATGTTTATAACAAAAAATTGGGAGAGGGTGATTATGCAAGTTTTGGAACTTGGAATTACTTTGAAGTATTAACGAAGATAACTGGTAAGATAATTATTGCAGGAACTGATATAGTTTCAATTCTATGTGTAGAAGTAATATTGGACAATAAAGGTAAGGAAGAGGTTGCAGTTGAAGGAATATTAGAGATTAATAGGATCTATAAATGAGTTTCTAAGGTGCTAACCTCTGTCCACATACTCCGAATAAAATTCTATAAAATAATATAAAGACTCAATATTTGATTTTTATACAAAATACATGATATGAATAAGAAACGGAATTATAAAAGTTGAATGGGAAATAAATGTTTATAGCACTGACGTACACTATGTGTATGAAAAATAAATGAAAATTAGACTTTCCATCTTGGCTACCAGGTTGGAACCGCCCCCTCAGAACTTCTGTCCAAAGTTTCATCGTGACTTACATGAGATATTCTCAGGTCTTAATTGTTACTACTTCTTTTATTATTGCACTGGAATTGCAATTAAGTCCTAGGATGTCACATGCAAATGAAGATGAAACGTGGCAGCACACGTACCGAGAACGCATTTCCAACTTGGAAGGCGAGAAGAAAGTATAAACAAAGACCGTCGAAGTCCATAAACTAGAAAATTAAATGGAATTTGATTGATTCGAATAGTGTAACGGAAAAGGAAGAAAAATCCGAGGAAATCCTGGTTAGATCCAGTGGGAGAAGACTAAGAGAAATTAGAAATTGGAAAAATTGGAAAAAGATATCCAGTAAAGGATCTAATCTAATCTAAGTCTGTGAATAGCCAATATTCGGGTTTTAAAAGGGACCATGTTTCATATGGTGGTGCTCTAAAATCAAGATAAGTCTTTCAAAATATAGGTGTTTTTGACTATTATTTATGTTTTCGCCTTTAATATTCGAGAGACAAAGCAGAGGTAAATAAGGTTAAAACTTGCGCAGGAATTTCTTTTGTCAAGATGTGATTTTACGCAAGAAATTGTGGTGGACACAGTTGTCACAAAGATTGAAGAAAAAATTTAGGTGATGTAGAAAAAAAATACAGCTATTCAGAAAAAGAAAACGAAATATCCTCAATCTGAGGGGTGTGCTCTATAGGTTGAATATCACTGTTATAAATTATTACTTTTTATATATTTTGCTTATGTTGCACAGTGGCAAAACGACCAAGAAAAATAGAAAAAAGTTATTGCTTTACAACCAGCTCAATAGTCAGCTGAAATCCATCTATTATACAATACTATAAAGAAAACAGTTTTGAGATTGCCAGGCAAAGAACAATCTTATCAAAATAAGTAAGTCAATCAATAGTTATACAATAAAAAATTTAACAACTATAATTCTGACTTGCAGACTTTCTCGTTACCAGTAGCTCCACTGCCGATGTTTCATTTGTACTTACATGACATACCTTACTTGAAGATGTATCATGTAAATGAAGACGAAACATCAGTCACTTAAGCATCGACGGCACGGTTTTAACTCGGAAACCAAGATGCAGTAACCATTAATGTTTATTAATAATACTCGTTCTACGTAAATTTGCTTAATTAATATTTTAAAAATGAAGGTGTGAAAGTTTTATTTTGTCATAAAGTATCATGCTACATTTCAATGAATATCCCAGTTATATTTTGTAGCAATTTCCCAGCATATTAAAGCACTATAAAATACAAAATGCATACAGAAAATTAATAAATTTCAATGCATTTCATAAAGTTGGCAATGTAATTTATTTAGAAAATTTTATGGATATAGTCCAAAGGTTTTACAAACACGTAAAACTCTGTACACTCTAGGACTATTTAATATTCTTCTTTAATGTATCATTGTAATTTTTGCACCGTAACTTTGTGTTTATCCCCAAGTTGCTAACTCATGAAAAACTATTATATAAGTTTTGAAAACACAAGAGAAACTTTAAGTTTCACAACTAACTTCTTTGAAATATTCTACGTGTTTGTACTAAATATTACAATAACTGTGGAGAACGATGTTTATTTTGAATTTGTTTATTTTCCCTCTGCCACTATATTTACGGAAAATACAGCTAGGCCACTTAATTAAAAATAATATTAAATTGAATTACATTTAATTAGCGAAATCTGCAGTTTAATATCTAAATTCAATACGGGAGTATTACTTAGGGTTGTAATCTATCTTAACGATCTGTAATAGAGGATTCTGATATGCTTGAAAGACTAGCCTGCAACGATGACAGCTTAATTTCCTCGAATCAAACGAAAACAGTTTGAACATTGCAAAATCCCGCTTTGTCCGAAGATTTAAATCCATAAATTTCGATATGATTTTTATTGTATTAATTTTATATTCATATTCTCGTACTTTAGACAAAAATACTAGTAGTACTAAAAGTTAATTTTGTATTATCCACTTGAAAAAATATATTACATGAAATAGAACTTGCGAAGTTTCCGAACGATTACATTAGTTAACAGAACCAAAATTTGGCGATTAAGAAACCAAATAGTCCTGATTTTGACGTATTTTTGACAATAACACTCACACCAATTCAATATACACTGTGTTTCAAAAAGAATGTACGTATTTCGAATGCACATATTTATTAAACTTTAAGATATACGAATATGAAACTTTACACACATATTTACGAACCCTTTCAGTTCAGATTACAGATGTTCAATATGTATCAGCGACACGAACAATATCACATCGACACTCAAATTCCTCCCATACTCGGGCAAGTATGTCCTTCGTCAATGATGTTATGGCAGTATGGAAAAAGAATACAGCTATTCAGGTTCTTCACTTCTTCCAGGTTCTGTGGGAGTGGAAGAAGTCACAGGCCGTCAAATCCGGTGAACGTGGAGCCCAGCTGAGACATGCTAAGTCGCTAGTTCCTTGACGACCAATCCGATGGTTCGGTAGAGTTTCATTCAGATATTGACGCACTTGGAGACTCCAGTGAGGGGGTGCCCCGTCTTGTTGAAAAATGAAGTTGTCTTTGTGAAGCCTCGGAAACAAGCAGTTTTGTAACATAGCGAGATACTGCTGACCGTTAACTGTGTTTCCATCAAAGAAGAATGGGTCGTAAACCGATGATCGCATAAAACACATTGATTTTAGGCGAATCTCGTACATGTTCAATGGCTGCATGTGGGTTCTGTAGACCCCGAATTCGAACATTGTGTTTATTTACTAGACTACTAACATGGAAAGTCGCTTCATTACTGAACACGATGCGAAAGTGTTATCATTGTCAATAGCATCATGAATTATTCCTTTTTCACATTTTTGACTAACACTTTGAAATACTCCAGCGTTACATTGGAAATATGTCGATCAACACCAAAAAATGGGAAAACCAATTTTGTGCTTCAACTTTTTTGTCAAACTTTTGTTATAACTGAATCATTTGCCAGAACCACAGGAATATAGCCAAATTTTATCAGCTGTAGTGAAACACCGCCTGACACTGATAGAGAGTGGACTTCGCTACTCTTCCATTAAATTTTTTAATAGTTTACCGGAATCATTAAAAGAAATTAAGATATTCTTAATATTTAAAAAAAGAGTTCGTGACTTCTTAATTGATTTAGAACCATACAGTGTATTTGAATACATAAATCGTGGTTCTCTACAGCAAGAATGTGATGTATAAGAATATGTTTTTAACGCATGTAATATTTTGTATTTTGTCATGACGTTTGCAATTTCTTTTTCTCTTTGTATAATTAATTGCAATAAAGTTATTATTATTATTATTATTATTATTATTATTGTACACTAGATGAAACGATCCATTGGTAAATTTAGTGTTGATTTTTGCCATATGGTTTCTTTTTTGAATTGTAAATTTCAGTTCCTTTCTAACTTTAATTCACTTCAATTCTTTTTGAATTGGAGTCAAATTTATGGGAAATTCTAGGGAAACATGATTTACGTACCCCAAAATTCTTGTGTAAATATGGTATATATAGCTTCAGAGTTGTTTGAATATTTTCTGTTCTCTTAAATCACATTCTGAGCAAAACCAACATTCTTTTTGGTGGCACTGGTTTTTGAGTTAGAAACTCGAAATGTATTTAAAGGACAGCAGCCTTGAAATTCATTGTGCAACTACATTTCAGTAGCTGAGGAAGATAACCTTTCATCAAATACCAGACACCGGACTAATTTATTGAAAACGTTCCTTAAAACTTAAACCACGTTTAAAATTGTAAAAGAAGTCACAGCTCGATAATGTTCTTCGTTTCATTCCATTGTATTTTATGCAAATAATTACTTTGAACCTATGTAACCTACGAGTATGTAACCTATGTAAGAATATTGAAATATATTTTTACGTTAAAATGCCAAACAAAATTTGTAAAATAATATCATGACACACTAGAAAAGCGCAGGGGAAATAGTGAAGTCCAATGTAGATATTCTTATGTCAATTCGAAAACAATTGAAACATCAAAGATACAGATTTTTCATAAATTTCTCCTGGTTAGCGCTAAATTTTTTGTCATTTTGAACATGTTATAAAGTGGCCGAACTACCAGCAACACTATTTCCCAGACTTCAACACCCAAATTTTCATTTTCAGTCCCTATGTATGTATATCATTGTGTAAGGATATTTTGAAAAAAAAATATTCAATTTCACGATGGGCTTCAGCATTTATTTAAATTAGTCTAAAATACATAAGTATTCAATCGATATTTATTCACTAAATCGAGGCGTTACGTAGTTTTGAATTTCTAATATAGTGACTACAGGGCATTTTCATAATAATTTCCTCTTACTGAGCGATTTTTTTTGTTAATATATACATTTAACCTATACACCGTTATTAAACCAAGTAAGCAATATACACACCACGTTTATACAATATTTACATTCAGTCTCTTGTAACGGTCACACTGACGTCCCATGTAGCCGGTATGACACTGATGATGACTCCGAAAAATTCGAAACACCGGGCGATCACCTCATATCCTCGAGCAGAAGCAGAAGTAACAAAATTGGAAGAGTCATGTATATTCGATGCTTCAGGCATCCACTGTACGCACCTGGTGGTTGTTTTATTATTGGTGGACGATCGGAGGATATAAGTCCTTCATCATCGTATTCATCGTAATCTGTAATAAAAAAGCATCATTTTAGTTGTGGGTTTTGAAATACGAAACTCGATAGGATATAAGGAGATAAGAAATAAATTGAATGTAAAACCATTGATATAATTTATAGAAGAAAAGACATTGGGATGGTATGGACATCTGGTTAGATTGGGGAACGATAGACAAACAATAAGATTATGGGAAGCAAGAGAAACGGGGAAAAACAGAAGAGGAAGGCCGTGCAAGACCGGGAATGAGTATATTGAGGAAATGCTGAAGAGGAGGGGTAAAGTATGGCAAGAGGCTCAGAGTTTGGCCAGCGACAGGAAAAAATGGAGGGAATTTGTGAGAAAATAAACACGCACCTCGACATCGCGAGGTAGCGCAGGAAGGATTATGATGATGAAGTTGATAGGATTGATAATGTCTATCCAGAACGTAATATCAACTATAGTTCGTTGTTATGAAGACATGATGTGCAGTCTTTACAGAGTCGTCGAAAGTTTCATGGAGCAAAATTTCTGTGGAAACTTTCACGGCTTTGTTGGCTCCGTACAATTAATTTCCTCTATTAATTCTTTTTGTACCCCGTACATCCTCACACTTTGTCCTACCTTTACCTTACCATTTTCTCGAAGTAATTTCGTTCTGCGTAGTGTTGCTCTCAGTATGCTGGAATGCTTTATAATATCTCTTTTAATTCTGTTAATCAACTGCAATGAGTTATTTTTTTAAAGCTTTTCTTTTTAATAATTTTTCAAAGTTGTTTTTATTATAGTTTCTATACGTTTTATTTTACGTGTTCTTCATGGATGTGGCAATAAAGGTTATTATTATTATTATTAACCTATTTAAAAAACAAGCAAGATGTCAGGTCCCGCCTGTGGTTGGTGAAATTTGTACCCATACCTAGCATAAATTTCTAGTTCGCGAGAAATTACTATTCAAAGTAAAAATTTGCTTTAATTTGTATTTGTTATTTAACTGGCAGTCAAGATCAATAACGAAGAATAAGAATTCAAGCGGCTCTAAATTCGAACCCTGCAGAACTTCAAAAATAGGCATTCAACATCTGTTTATTACGTGATAGCCAGACTTGTTTATTTCTTTTTATAATTGCTTTTTAATTGGTCTAGAAAATATGAATTTTAATGTAAATATTTTTAACAATTTCTTCTCAAAAATTACATGAAAACTTAGGAACATAAATCATGTTAGTAATAATCGACAGGTATTTGTGCAGCATTCGAATTTTTCCTCATATTATCGTTTATCGTGTAATGAAGGATCTCCGCTACTCCGCAGGGAGATATCGACGAATTCTTCTTGGTATTCATCGTACGGATGACGACATGCCGTGAAGGAAGCGATCCTTGTTTGGAAGAGATCGGTATGATAAAATTAAATTGCCGCTGATAAAGACGCATGTAAAAGAGACGCGCGGAACTTCAGTGTAACGGCGACATAGACGCTGAATTGGACGAGGCGAACAGTTTGTTTTTATTAAATTTCCCGGCGAGATGAGGGGACGATACTATCAAAAAGGGATAAGGAAGGGACAGACCCGACTCACCTGAAACGGTTGAATTTTCTATTGGGCAGATCTAGGTATTGTTTGACGTATTTTTATTTTTATGTTCCGAATATGAAAATGCAACGCAACAGTTTAAAAATATTTGCAAAAATAAAAGAAAATTTGATGAGCATTTTATGGGAAGACGTTTCGAAAAATTAGAGAAACATTTTGTTTCGGGAATTACTTAATTAGCAAGTGCAAGAGAAGTTAAGAAATTTGTTTTCCAAAAAACAGCTGTCCGCACTTCATTATCTTCAAGAATTGCTTTCATTCTATATATTTTTTTAGGTTATTAAACAGAATTTAACCCTGAACTACCACCTACTAATCACGGTACTCTACAAACCAAAGGAAAATTATCTTTCGGGTCGCTCCAATAATTGGATTAACATGAGAAACACGCGGAAATCTTATTTTGTCTTCATCCCTCACTTTTACACCAAAGAATAGTCCGTATATCCTTTTAGTTAAAGAAGTCGGAGCTTCTTCAAGTACATTGTGGTATAAAAATAGAATTTTCCTTGAGTACGAGGTGTGGCAATTAAATATCGAGACTGGTGTGAGAAATGTCATTTATTGCAAGTATATTTAACTTGTGTCCCCTTCAACCTACTCTTCGCCCCTATCTATACACAGCTGTATACGCGTCTTCCATTGTTCAAAACAATGCAGTACTTCACCAGTTGTCAGCTTCCTCAGCAATTCTACCGTTTTCGCTTTTATATGTTCAACAAACTGAAAATGTCTTCCCTTTAATGCACTTTTCACTTTTGGGAAAAGGTAGAAGTCACATGGTGCGAGATCGGTGAATACGGAAGATGATCAAGCATAGCAATGCGCACCCCTGTATACGTGTCTTCCATTGTTCAAAACAATGCAGTACTTCACCAGTTGTCAGCTTCCTCAGCAATTCTACCGTTTTCGCTTTTATATGTTCAACGAACTGAAAATGTGTTTCCTGTAATGCACTTTTCTCTTTTGGCAAAAGATAGTAGTCACATGGTGCAAGGTTGGTGAATACGGAGGATGGTCAAGCATAGCAATGTGCTTGTCCGCTAAAAACTTCTTCACAGATAGGAGGCATTGTGAGCTGGGTCGTTGTCCTGGTGCAGAATCCACGAGTAGTTCTTCCACAAATGCACTCTTTTCTTCTTTACTCTTTCCCTCAGTTTAACTATCCTCAGCAAATATGGAGGATAATCAAGCGCAGCAATGCGTTGGATGCGCTAAATACTGCTTCACAGATAGAGTGAACTGATGCCGAATCCAAGTTTTTCGTCCTTACTATTTCTCTCAGCTTGATTAGGACTTTTTAGTATTTCAGATTAATTTGACCCTCAGTCAACAAGTCAGTCATAATAACACTTTTGATATCGAAAAAAATGATCAGCATTTTCTTCAATTTCGACTGGCGCATTCCTGCTTTTTTCTGTCTTGTCTTTCGCACACGAGACGTAACATTATCACCAAACACCTCCTTTAACATTTGTGAACATTCTCTAGGCCATTTTTTAAATTTTACAAGGAATTTCAGGTCAATTCGCTGCTCGCTTTTTTTATGTCAATCATTATCACGGCACTAAGTAACAGTGTCCTCTACAATTAAAGTTTTAAAGTAAACTAAAACAGACAGAGAGACGAAAATACGAGTTATTGCTTGGGAAGTATCAAAGTCAATGACATTCCAACTACAGCCTCGCCGTATACGGCTGCGCGATGGAAAGAGCGTAGTCTCGTTATTTAGTTTTCATGCCTCGTATATTACATACTACTAAACAACTTTATTTAATATCTTTTGCAATTTCATAGAGAGACAGTCTTTAACGCAAAGAAATTTTAAGTACTTTCACATATGAAATATTTGCAAACATGTATGCATTTAAATATATACATATTGGTATTGATATTTATCGATGCTATGGCTTCCTATTAATATATAAGTACTTGCTAATGCTAATATTTGTACATTAATAGCTGAACTAATACCGTTATTATGTAGCAAAAGCTATTTACGCGGATGATATTCAGGTATTTAACACGAGGCAGAATAGATGTATGCATAACATTTATCGTTATTAGACTCCTCTAGTGTTAGTACACATTCATAAGTAAATATACACGTATATTTGTGCGTGTATTTAGTGCATATGTAATAGCATTAAACACAGATATAACTAGTTTCTCTAATGTTGCACCTACGTTCTTCGTATCTGATACAAATTAACGTTCCATCAGGATGATGATGATCAGATGATTAGCATTTGCCTTTACACAAAATACTCTTTTCCGCGATTATGTGTAGTACATATTCTAAGACTTTTTATTTTGATGAATAATCATAACTTTTTTAAAAGTTCCTTTTTTAGATTGTATATTAACAAATTAGTACAATATCTACAAAGGGTTATACGAAAGTTTTGCAATATGACGCAACAATGAATCGTAGAAAGCTGCTTGTTGCTGCATGTTGAAACATATGCATATGTGCATAGTAGCCGCCGCGCCATGTCGTTGGGCTAAGTTATTCATTAGCAGTGAGAGTGTAAAGTGCTTGCGATGGCATCGTCTTCACGAAATGAGATAAGGGCAGTTTTGCGTTATAATTTCGTGCATGGTTTAAATATAGACCAGTGCTTCGAAAAAATGACTCTTGCACTAGGTGATGTTTGTCCACGTTGCACAACGATATTCAGGTGATATAGAGAATTCCAAAGGAAAAATTTAGCTGTGGAGGATGCTGAGAGGCTGGGAAAGCTACGAACGTCAGTTACGGAGGAAAACATTACTACTGTCAGGAAAATGCTTGGCGAGGACAGGTGAGTCATCTACCGACAGATAGAGGGTATTTCGGACCTAAATGCATCAGCAATTCGTTCGATTTTGCATGATCATTTGCACGTGAAGAAACTTTGTTCTCTCTGGGTGCTGCATCGGCTGACTGAAGAGCAGATGACACGACGTCTGACTTGGTGCCGGGAGATGCTAAAAAAGTTTAATAAGGAACAATCTCGATATGTGAACCACATCGTGACAGGTGACGAGACTTGGCTGTACTATTACGATGTGCCGACCAAAGCTCAAAACAAAGTTTGGGTCTTTGGTGATGAGGACGCACTCGTAGTTGTCAAAAAATCCCGATGTGTAAAGAAGAAAATGATAGCTGTTTTTCTCAAATCGGGTGGAATCGTGGAACGCGTCGTTTTGGACACACAGAAGACAGTTACTCTATATTCGACAGTGTCTGCCTAAAGTCACTGGATCTATGAAGAACCTGAGGCTAAGTCAAGAATGGACACATCATCACGATAATGCTCCAGCTCAACGCGCCAAAGCCTGCACCGAATATTTGACCACGAGAGGATTGAAATTTCTCGAACACCCTCCCTACAGTCCACATCTTGCTCCATGCGACTTTCCACTGTTCCCGCATGTGAAAATGAAGCTAAAATGGAGGCGGTTTTCCAGTAATGACGACCTTCTGCGGGCTTGGAACAATGAGCGTGCTTTACTAACTAGTGAAACTTGGCAGAACTGGTCTAAAGATTGGTTTCGGAGGATGGGGAGGTGTATTGAGTGTAGAGGAAATTACTTTGAAAAAATTAAATAAAGCAAACTGTATTGCAAAACTTTCCTAGTACCCTTTGTACAATTAGGAACACGGGGCTTGTTACTTTTATCCAGGAGCATGACGAAACGCGGGCACTAGATACTTTTAACAAAATTAGAAATATTTTTTTCTATATTCTACCTATAATATACACTTCAACTAAAATTGTATATTATTCGTTGAGCTTTCACATATTTTATTATCTGTGTTTAAACCCTAATAGCAGGTACCAGATTTAAAACCGATAACAAGAGAATATTGCTAATAAAATCGTTGTTTTCTTCTAGTTTTAATTGTTCTAAGATTCCATTTGAAAAACTAAATCCATTTACAATCGAAAATTTGAAATATTTTTAAACACAAATGGTATTACAAACTTCTTGATACGCAAGAGCTGCGCTAATTCAATCGCCGAGTGTTGTATATCAAATATATGATATGGAAGGATACCATTGTGACAAGCTGTGTGTATATATACACACCATAAAATGAGCCTTATTATAACCGCGCGGCGAACAGATGCGACGGTTTACATCTAACTGTAATTGGTAACAGGGCATCGAGTGAAATGCGAATTTTTAATTTTCTCACACATTCTAGCAAGCGCAAATTACTTTTATCCCTCTCTTTCATAAAAATAAATTACTTCAACCGAGGACCACTCAAGACATTCGAGTGGATGTGTTCGAATAACAAACAAGATAATTAGGGCCTTTACTTTCCGTTCTAAAATTAAACTATACTGCCGCTTTTATTTGGCCTTTTGCTTTGCTAATTAACGTTATGTGTTATGTGACTGAAAGAATTTCTGTTGTGAAATCAAATTACATATTCTATTACGTCATTTATATATACTTGGGGAACGGAAAATAGCAGTCTAATTGGTGTTACTTCCTCTACGATGTAATATTAGTATCCACATTTTTTTCTGTAGAAAATATTTATATTATTTTAACCGTTACGTATGCAAAATGTAATTAAAATCTTCAACAATTACAACGGAATTTATTCTGCCTCACCACGATATGGGAATTCCTCAGGGTTCATATCTTGGTCCAGTTTTATTTTTGCCACTGGATAAAACACAACTGGTACAAAAAAAAGATCCAAGAATAATAGAAAGTGATAGATTGGAGGTTAAAATACAAGGATGATGACAGACTTAACTCTTTCAGGCTTGGTGGTCGGTTATCTAACCACCTATTCAACAGTTCTTAAAACCACTTTTTATGCCGTCTTGTGCCAATTTTCTAAGCAATTACTTTTTTTAAAGTCATTGTTGATCGTTCAATGCGAGACTTTCATTCTAGGCCGCGCTGGGTGGATTAACAGATTTATTTGAAAATGTGGTAATGTATTGTTTTTCAACGGGACTTTCCCGAATGTAATAAAAAATGCTCAGAGTGATTATTATTTAACGAATTCGGTGTTACTCTATGGTGTAGTATCTGTTTAATTATTTTATAACAAAAGTATTATAATATATTATATAATTTACGATAAATAAGGTAAGCACAGTGGTTAGATTACTAACCACTGTAACTATAGTAGGTTTCATATAATATACATATTCATGTTGCATTATAAGGATGCCGCGTGTGCTTAATGAACGTGATATAGAAGATATTTTGTTGGAAAGTATACCTTCTGAATGCGAAAGTGTGTGCAGTCTTGAATCGGATGAAGAAGAAAATTATGAGATGCAAACGGACCCGATGGCGCTCGGTGACATACCTTCTGGGCTCCAGCTAAATCTGAAGAAGAATTTGACTCGAACGGTGACATAACCATTTCAAATTTGCCTGACACTACTGGTAGTGCTACTACGAGTGCTTTGTCTACTCAAACTGTTATGAGGGAACTAAAATAGAAGAAAATTTTCAGAATGGGAAAACCGGAAAAGTACACTGGTGGCGGGGGTGTACCAAACGATGCAATAGAGTTAGAGAATATCACACCCACACCTATTGTTTAGATTTATACTGGCTAGGATAGTGCCAAAGTAAAAACTGATCTCGGTGGTAACGTTGTTCGACAATTTTGCATGGATTTGAAATCGAAGAATCACAAAGTCTTTATTAATAATTATTTCAATAGCTATGCATTGCAAGAAGATTTGTACAAAGATAACATATTTGCTTGTGATACCGTAAACTGAAATCGTAAATATTTACCTAAACTAAAAGAAGACAAAGCTCTAAAAAGGGGAGAGCACGATTACAGGGTCAGTGACAGTGAATATCGCCTTTCTAAAGTGGAAAGGCAAAAGATCAGTTTTCATGCTTACAAACTACATAGATCTCAGAAAGACTGGTATTATTACTCGCAGGGAACACAATGTAGGCCAAAATGAAATAGCTTGTCCTGAAGCTGTGATACAATACAACAGTTCTATGAACTATGTGGACAAATTCGACCAGCTAAAAAGCACTTATAGACCGAAAATCACGTAAATGGTGGCATTAAATATTTTTTCACTTTTTAGACTGTGCTGCCACAAACTTCTACATTGTGTATATGGAACTCCAGAAAAAACATAATCCTGAACTGGATCAGCTTAGCAACAAAAATTTTCGAAGAAGTGTTTACTAAGGGACACTGGCACCAGCTCAGGTGAAGAACTCCCAATTATGCTCTAAATGCTCCCACAATAGCTATACATCTTCTCCTGTACAAATAAAGCGGTATAAACCAGCAGTACTAACAGAATTACGTCTGGAAAGTAGCATGCATCTGCCAGAGTGAACAACTTCTCGAAAATGCGCAAAATGCAGCATTAAGAAAAGTCCGGTGCGTGCTATATGGCAATGCGGAACCTGTAAACTCCCTCTTTGTAAACGAAAAGATAAAACGTGTTTTTCAGATTTTCATAGAAAATAAATTTGCTTCTATATTATACTAAACTTTTCTTAATGATTTATTATGCAAACAGCCATTGTGGTTAGTATACTAACCATACTCATTTGTAAAAGCCCAAACGGTTTTTTTCTTTTTTTACATGTTTTTAATAATAA
Source organism: Dermolepida albohirtum (assembly GCA_031893035.1). Classification (NCBI taxonomy): domain Eukaryota; kingdom Metazoa; phylum Arthropoda; class Insecta; order Coleoptera; family Scarabaeidae; genus Dermolepida; species Dermolepida albohirtum. The sequence goes on from JAVIWB010003126.1 coordinate 154,226, forward strand.
ATAAACGTTAATTAACCTAAAATTGTTTTTATTCTGAAGTTATATATAAGAAAGCGTGGCCGAAAGAGTTAAAAGAAAAACAATTAGGCATAGCCTACAGAAAATGGATTCTATAAACCCTTGATGTTATTTATAATCTACAGGCATTGAAGTGATTGATTTTTTTTACAATAATTTGTATCAGTTAATATTTCAACTGTATGTTAATCTTTTTCAGTATTCTTTTATGTAAACTATTAATCAATTGTTATTTGAAGAATAATGCTAAATTCACAATCAGGTAATAGAGGAAATCTAGAAGACCAAATAATCAAACAAAATAATTAAAAAATTTAGACTTGCATTCAATGTAACGAAATAGCAATTTCCAAGAAAAATATTCCCAAATAATTAAAATTAGAGATTGTTGCAAGGATAATAGTTAAATTTTATTAAAGTTTTATAAAATATGAAAAAAAGGGAAGGTATTCGAATATTAAATTAAAAAAAGTTGCTACTATTACGGAATGCTTAGGATACAGGCGTAAAATATGTATAAAGTTCTTTTATTGCAAAAGTCAAAATACTTATTTCAGTTAAAGTTTTGGATAATTATATTAGTGCGCTAGGTTAATAGAGCAATGAAGATAACGCAATTACAACTGAAAGTTTCTTTAGGTCCGTCCTAATCAAGCTGCCCCATTTCGACACCAAAAACCAAGGACCGAACCCACTTCACTTGGTCTATATAATTGTAACCCACTCACTAAATCAACGAGGGCTTTGTGAATAATGCCTACAAAAATAAAGGTACATACCATGGACTTTCCATTCTGTACTTTGTAGATAACAAGTTCGTTGCAGAAGGCATGGCTGAATTAAGCTATATGGTCGCAAATATTATGATTAACACAACACAAATGAGTTGATGACATTGATAATTATCTTCTTCTGGGCTTCCGGGCTGGAACCGCGTCACTGGTATAACTGCCGATGCTTTGTACCCATTCGTATGGGACATCTTCAAGGCTCGATTACTGCTACTGTTCACCAGTTTCAGTGCAACAAACAGTAGCAGTAGTTGAGCCCTGAAGATGTCCGATACGAGTGGGTACGAAACGTCAGCAGTTATACCAGTGACGCGGTTTCAGACCGGAAGCCCAGAAGAAGATAGTATGGACCGCGACCGTGGAAATCTACATACCAGATTGACATTGATAATTCTTCTCTGAAAAAGGCTTGGTCATGTATTTGATGTGGACAAATGGAATGGAATTACAGTTTTCGGGCAAAGAACTATTGAAGGTAATTTAGCCTATAAATAAAGCCAAGAAGCGACGATTCGATGCCTAAATTCATTTCTATAGAGTGACGATATTTGTATAATAGAGGAAACAAGAATGTACCTGCACAAAGTAATTATTTAGGTGAAGTATACATAGTCTTAAATGAAACTGAAATTCGGATCTTCAGAAGAAAGAACTTAGCCTAACTGGATTTTTGAAGAAAAGCTTTAGGTAGTCAAAAATTTAGGAGACAAGAAATAAGGCTTTAATGGAAATAAACACAAGCATAGTGGAAGAAGTGGAGGAGACGTTATAAGAAATCAAAAATAGAAGAAATAAGAAAAGAAGCTGTAAGAGCAGTGGAAATGAATCGAAACAACGCACAAAAAGTTGAGAGAAAGCAAGAAATATGGTATAATGTGACGAAGTTGGAAGAGGACCAATAACCAAGAAGAGCGTTTGTGAGGATTTTAGAAGAAAGACGTAAACGAAATGTCCCACGATCGAAAATATTAATTTGGGAAGCAGAAATGGTGACAGCCTTAGAATTTTGTTAAAAGAATAAAAGAAATTTTATCAATAAATTACTATATTTCCCCCCTTTAATGATATGTTTAATAAATAAACCCACTAAGTAGGAAGTAATGGTTAAAAAACGCTCATAAATCTGATGATAGCGAAGATAGATTTTAAATTAAACAAATCACCGTAATTATTAAATCAAGTTTCAATCAAGTCTGGATATATCTGTAGGTTCATCAACTGACAATAAGACGAAGTTATAATTATTATTACGCCAGACACATAGAGCATAATAACTGAGCCAACTTAATCGAGACATCTCCAGTGCGAGACAAGAAATTGTCGTCAGTTCATCATCACATAACAACGACTACATCTTACCATTGTTGTCTCCAGTTTCCGTTCTTCCTGCCACCACCCGATTCTCATCGAACCCTTCCCGTTCCAGTTGATCAGATAGCCTTGTTCGCCCTGAAAACATAACAAAGACATATCCCTTTTACTTTGCGGATGACCAGTTTACTACCAAATGGTTTATTAGTAAACCGGTTTCGCGATAACAGCGCATAATTTATAAAGGCGGAAAGTTTATTTCTGGCAGAATACTCTTTCGAAATTAACAGCTTGCGAAATAATGTAGTGGAAATTGAAATTAATATTTTACTATATATTACTATAATTAATAGTAATGAAAATAAAGTAAACAAAATTAAGGACTGTAACGGGAAATAATGAAGACGATTTATCACAATTTTTGACAATGATAATAAAGGAAGATTCTTAGAAAATTGAAGGATGGAAAAGGTATTTCGATTGCAACAAACAAAAACAAAATAGACAAAGATCAAACGACGAAATATTAGCATCGGTTGCAGATGATTAATACAAAGATAAAAGAATGATAAGAATTCAGAACAAAATATGATAAAACAAAAGTATAACAAAATTACAAATGCAAAAAGTAAATCCACTCTTAGGTGTATGGACAAGTGATAAAGATGCAATCTAATAAAATAAGAATGGTCGTAATAATATTCACAAAATACAGAGAAATAACATTGCTGGATGAAAGGTTTTGTTAAGCATATGATTTGACAATTTTGAAACATCAAAGAAATCAATAAGCATGTTAAAATGACAGAGAATAGTAAACGAAAAATTAAATTCAACAGCTTTCAAATTGATACTGCAACAAAATAGGAAGTTCCATCATCAATTACTTTACCCAATATAGTTGACGGAACTGTTGGTAAAAAAAGGAAATAAAAATTTTGGTATCAGAAAAAAAAAATAGTAAATATTAGCGAAAGAGAAGTATTATCGTAGACAATCAAACTTTCACATGTAGGAGCTTTATAATTGAAGTGAAACTAGTAAATTTAAATAAAACTAAGTACACGAAAATAGGCATATTGCGGTTTAAACATTGAAGAAGGAGGAGGAAGAAGTATACCGTTCGAGCAAGTTAAAAATTATATATATCTTGGAGTGGGAATTGTTAGTACAAAAGAACAAAATGAAAAGCAAAAAAATGGAACCTAAACATGTATGTAAAACAATAATAAGACCAGTTACAACACATGGCAGTCAAATATGAATTCTAAACAAAATAAAGTAGGTATATAAAAAAGGAAATCTTGCGAAGGATCAGGTAAAGAAGAGAAATGGATACATAATAAAGAAATACAAATGAATGTAATGAACTTAAATAAGTTAAAGTAGATTGAGGAAGTTTGGACACTTACAAAAGAAACAAAGACTAGGATGACAAAAAAATTGTAGATACATATATGCAGGCAGACTAGGACAGACCAAGAAAGAGATAGTATGAAGAAGGGTGGAAGTTAAAAGGTGAAAAAGATGAACCTTTACGAAGAACTAGAAGCCAGTAGTTAAAGTCATGAAACTGAATTGATTGGAACAGTTAGAAAGAATGCTAAAATGGCAGAGAGGCAAAGAAATTGACAGGACACAATATCTTTTTGTGACACAATAGGTAATAAATTATATTATTCGCACTAAATTGTAAGAAATTTTCAAGACGTGGTAAAATTATTATAAGACAATTTACATATTTTTAAAATCAATATAATAAAAGTTTGCTGATTTCTCTCCCAAGGCGTTTCTGCTTCCCCATTGACTATGGACGTAAATGTGCAATGCAATCGTTTCTAAAGTTAATTCGCAGAAACAAAGAAGAACCAAGCAAGAAGGAGCTAATACTGACCAATACATATAACAAATTCCTTCTCTAAAACCCAATGATGCCAATGTACTTTAGAAACAGTTTATCCTTGGGTGTATAGTCTGTATAAAGAATTTTATAGTTTTTGAACGAGTATAGTCCAAAATTAATGATTTAGGAATGTGTATGGGATACAAAATTATAAAACTTGTCCAATTTTCTTTAATATCTAAGCATAGCATAATTATTTAAACAAAGCATGATTTAAATATTTGGAGATGCGCATATATATTCTTTTAACTCCATAGTAATAAGCTACTGATTTTGTTAAACAACTTGAGGATCCACACTATACTAATATCATAATTTTGACTAAATAATTTGACTAAATTACCAACTATACCAAACACGGCCCACAGTACACATCACACACTACCTCAGTTTAGTCGCAAAATCTGAAGATGAGATTCTTTCCAGACTCACCGCCCCCCTTTTTGATTTAAGTAATCTTTTAGCTAGCATTTTGAGCTATCACATCTTTAACAGAGGCAATAGAAATATCAGGGGATACTCGCTTCAGTCTTTTCACCTCGTCTCATGGCTTAAACAATTTTTTAACCACCACATTGAGATGCTGAAACCGTAGTACATCATGATATTTGATGCAATATTGAACTTCTTTACACATCTTTAACACATGTAATAGAAATATATCGCTGGAGATGCGCAAAATACACTCAAGTATTTTGAAAGCTCAGTCGTTGTTTCTGACATCGTAGAAGGACTTGGATAGTGTAGAAGAATGAGTATCCACATCATAATATTTGTTCCCATCATTCATCTAATGGGTTGAAATGCTTTAAAGTTTATCATCGTTGGTAGACATAATTTCTGAATTAATTTTTGGTAATGGAACCATAAAATACCACAATAAATAAAATAAATAATGAAAGAGGAAAATAATCTCGAGGGAGCAATAAAAATGGCAAATCACAGAAGAGATTGTGTAAAGACCTAAAGAAGTATTCGTTTGGAAATGGAATTCGGAATTTAAAAGTCAGGAAAAGGCGTATATTACCGAGCTGTGGGTCTAAAACGTTTTACTGTTCATTACATTATTTTGATTATTATGCAATATCGTAAGATAAATGCTACAGTTTCTTGCAGAGCGATAAAAATATATTTGAACTGATCCGAAATGAGTTTACAATGAATAAAACCTTTTAATTTAAATTCGCCTTTATTTTCATCTTAACGTAAAGTTTAAACAGCACCACTGTGATTCAATTATTTTTATTGATGTAACTCTACCTTTATAACAAAATTATTAAGCCTACAGCATGCGGTTTCGACCCAAGAGACGAATTTAATATAATATAGTGTTCCCTTACCTTTCTTTTTAGGCGTTGAAGTCGGTTGAAGTGTCGTCTGTTTTATCGTGGTGGGGGCGGGGATTTCTGAAATTAATAAGGTGTCGTTGTATTTTTTTAAGGCCTCCCCGCTTCTCTTTTTTTTTTAATTAAAAAAGATGAATTACAACGTTACCTTCGAGCTTTATAACTCCATCAGTTTCCCCCAAGGAGTTTTTAGCAACGCATTTGTAGGAACCGAAATCGGATAGGCCGACGTTCCGTATCTTGAGCATCATGTATTTCTTGTAACCGCTGTCCATGGACACGGCTTCGTACTTGTCACCTATGGACATATTGTCTGTGATGAAATAATGGAAAAGCTCTTCCGTCGCTAAGTTAATAATGTGGTGTTAGAGTGTTAATGTAGATATATCCCATTGATAATAATGTATTTGTTCAATAATAATTTTTATTGTCCACATTGACAAAATTGCAAACTAGAAATAATACCCAAAGTCTACAAAAAAGAGCTCATCGCTAGTGTAACACTTTTTCTCTTAACAGACAGTTCTTTAGTCGTTTGTTAAAAATACTAGTATTGGGATATGATTCACGAGGATAGTTTGACAAGTAGTGAGAATGACATATAGGTGGCGCTCTAATTGGTAAAACAAATGCACTGTAATTTAGGTTGCCTATTTACATATATGTTTACATTCCGATATTTAGATAAATCGGTTGATTAATTTATTTTTGACAGCTGATTGAATAAGAAGCAACACGTCGTTTTGTAAAAATGGAAAAAGCAGAGTACCGTGCTGTGATTAAATACTTCGTTATTAAGGGTATGAAAGCTACCGAAATAAAAGATGAGTTACGGGAAACATTAAGTGAATCTGCTCCATCATCCGCCACAATAAGTAGATAGGTAAATAAATTTAAACGTGGTAGAACAAGCTGTGTTGATGAAGCGCGCTCTGGAGCACCCAAAATCGTAACTTCTAAGGAAATGATTATAAAAATCCGTAATATTATTACGCAAGATCAACGACTCAAAGTGAGAGAGATAGCAGACATGGTAAACATTTCAACAGAACGCGTACACCACGTTCTAACGAAAGAATTGGGCCTTTCCAAGCTTTCGGCAAGATGGGTGCCGCGATTGCTTACGACTGATCAAAAGTTCACTCGTTTGCGCATTTCCAATGAGTGTTTGGACCTTTAAACGCGGAATCCGGTCGATTTTTGTAGGCGATTTGTTACTTGCGATGAAACTTGGATACACTACAGTACACCCGAAACTAAACAACAGTCGAAATAATGGTTAGAACGTGGTTCGGCACCTCCAAAGAAAGCGAAAACCACTTTATTGGCAAACAAGGTGATGGCATCAATTTTTTGGGATTTAACGGACAGTTTGCTGGTTGATTACCTTCAGAAAGGTGCCGCAATAAACGGACAATATTATGCAGAACTTCTACAAAAATTAAATGTTGAGATTCGTGCTAAACGGCCAGGAATGGCAAAGAAAAGGATTCTGTTTCACCAAGACAACGCCCCCTCGCATACCAGCACAGCTGCGATGTCCAAAATCCACCAGTTGCATTTCCAATTAGTACCGCATGGACCTTATTCGCCGGATCTAGCCCCTTCCGACTTCCACCTTTTTCCAAAATTGAAAACGGCACTAGGTTGAAAGAAATTTTCGCCTAACGACGAGCTTAGCATCTTCGTAAATAAGTATTTTGCAAGCCTTCCGGAATCGCATTTTAGAGATGGCATAAGGGCATTGGAGCACCGTTGGAATAAATGCATTGCTCTTTTAGGAGAATATATTGAAAAATAAAAATTATTTTGTATTTAAAAAATTGGTTTTTCTTTTCCATTCTCACTACTTGTCAAACTACCCTCGTAAGGTAGTTATCTAATGGTAAATTTTAATGGAGACTGATTGATTAAATTAATCAATTTAGGTTAACCCCTTTCCACAATAATTTTCATATTCTGTACCAAAATTTTATCTTTAATTCATCTATCATGGAAAATCCGAAAAAATAAAGCTTAGAAAATAGTATGGAGTACAGAAAATTGATGATGAAATGTATTCCAAAACTCATGTAATTGGTTATTATAGAATTGGCTTGCTTTGTCGCGGTACCTGTCTTTGGTACTGCGAAAACCAATATCAAAACAATGATAGAACAGTGGATTTAGAAAAAATTCCTCAGAACAGAGACAGACAAAACAATCTCTTTGGAAATAATCGCCAAATTTTATACTCAACCTATTCTATGGAAACAAAAAATCTGTCAGGGTGACAGCTCAATAAGCGAATACAAAATACGAGCTTGGGAAAAGAAACCATAAGCAGATTCTATCAAAATGAAGAAGAAATCGAAAGAATAATAATTATCTTTATTTGTCCAACAGCTAACCAATTTCAGGACAAAAAAAATTAAAAGATGCAGTAGAAAAAAAACAGTAAATGTAAGTAATTACACAGGTACCATGTACAAAACAAAATTGAAACTAAATTTAACTAAATAAACAGAAATCAATAAATATTAAGTTTGCAAATGACCAATTTATTGAAATTAAAGCTAATGGAATGGATATCATATAAGGCATTAGCATCCTGACTTATATGACAAAGCCGAGTTTTATATAGAACATTCGTTCGTTCTTTAGGAACTACAAAGAAGTCATCCGATTGACTTGAACCTCGAGAAACACGAAAATTCATCTGAGGTAAAATCGACGATAAGTCAATTGTATTATTTGATCAATAAGGTTGATATATAACCCCTTTTCCACAATTAACTATTTGTAAAAATTCTGTATACGCATTTCGACAACTAAGTTGTCATCATCAGCAGATAATTTCAAAGTGTCGCACCTGGTAAAACACGATGAAAACCAAGATGTGCACATCTTGGTTTTCAACGGTGCGGATCGCGTACGGAGGTTATTTTTCGTACAATTTTTTCGCCGTGTTTTACCAGGTGCGACACTTTGAAATTATCTGCTGATGATGACAACTTAGTTGTCGAAATGCGTATACAGAATTTTTACAAATAGTTAATTGTGGAAAAGGGGTTATATATCAACCTTATTGATCAAGTCAATCAACCACAGGCTCCATCAAATTCAACTAATTGTATTATTGACGAATTTTATTACAAATTAGACACTCAGTAAATGACGCTTAGCTGAGAACAATTGTAAAACAAAATCATGAAACAAACTTTCATAGTCAACTCCACGAGGAGCATACTCACCACTAGTTCTAAGAGCAAGATGTTTCAATGTTTCTTTTGGACTCTCTCAAGTTCCAGATGTAAGTACACATGGTGTGGATATCAAATAATGGAGGCATAGTCAAGTTTGGAACGTACAAATGAATAAAATAATTTTATTATCTGAATTTAATATAAAAATAAAATAAATGATAAATATTATACCAATACGCGTTTGACGCAGCTTACATTAGCGATTACATAGACTTTGGGAAACGTCTGTGTTAACACGCATATGACAAAAAATGGTATTAAATGTGTTCGAAGTGATCCCTTCTATTGTGAATAGATTGCTGGAGTCGATATTTCCACTTTTTAAACATATTTAAGCCCTTGGAAAACAGGTTTTTGAAGATCTAATTTTAAAATTTCAGAAAAAAGGTATTACACAATGGAACAATTAAAAACACAGTACTTGAACGAAAGTACAGAAAAGAAAAGCGATCACTATACTAAACTGGATGAATTACAATTCTACCTAATTGAACATACACTGTATTGGGTAAACTTAGCTCCTGTTGAATTCTTCCTTTTTCCAAAACCCAAAGAAATGATTATTTGAAAGAAATTCTTTCTTTTCATTCAATATTCGATGAGTACTGGAATTATGAAGACTATAAATGTATATGGTCTTCGAAAAGTGCTGAACTAAATGTGTACTATCTTCCCCTAATAGCTTTCTTTCTGATCTACTTTCGTAAATATAGTATTGAAGGGGACGGGGTATGTTAAACCATCACAGAGCGATACAACGAACTCGTTATTTTCATGCTGTGATTATTTGATCAAAATCTTTAAATAGCTTTAATTACATAATTAAAGACACTCACATTGAGTAAATACAATTTAAACTTTTCAAAAAAAAATAATAGATTCTCTTTCAAAGCATTTTAATTTAAAATAAAAGCTATCGAAAATGCGTTGCTTCTGCCTTAATGGAGTTTTACAGAGTAACGTAGACATCCAAGACCTCTCTTGTTTGTCATAACTTGACTCTAATTCTTTTATAACCAAGGAGGTACATATGTATGTACATAGCATCAGAACTCAATTATCTTTTCAACGTATTTCAAAAAAAAAAAAAGTTTCGCGAACAAACAGTCTCCAACAATCCAGAAAGCTTGTCATCAAACCCAACTCGATCCCGTTGTCCCCTCAAGTACAGAATTAATAGAGAGCTAATTGAAAGTCCGCCAATTGACTTGTCTCTTGTCGACAATATACCCGTTCTTCACATCAATATATCCAGTAACCCAAGAACCAGCCCTCTACAAAGTGGACTTACATGTTTGCAGAGTGATTGATCAATAGTTGGAGAAATAAATCAAAGTAGTCGTTAATCATGTCGAGCATGTTCCCCCAAAAACAATTGTTTGCATTGGGAAGGGAGGTTCATTCTTTTTTTTTTGTTCTTCTCGACGTTGAATTTTGCCCCCCCCCCCCCGGGCTGACGTTTTTCAAGCCATGGTCTCTTTTAAATGACCTATCTCGGTCGAACTCGAAAAAGTGAATGGAAAAGCTTATTAATTATGAACGTTGTTCGAGTTTTTCTCATTTTCAGCGGGATGTGGCGTATCCTCTTTCCGCGGAAACTTTAATCAATTTTATTTATGTAAATAATTACTGAAATGACATTAACTTTATCTTATACGAAGGCAGTTTAATAAGTAACTTAAAGAAAAAGCAAAATAGAGTCTAGGTTTAATTAAAATTTATTTTTAAATAATTCTTTTGTTTGAATACTATTTTCATGCAAAATAGTCATTAAACGCCCTCACTATAGCAAGGAAATTTCTTTTTTCCGTGTCATTTCTCCATGCTAGGGGACGGATGGGAGTCGAAGTGTTATATCTGGAGGGTAAGGTCGATTGCCGAGGCAATTCCAATTTCAATTCAACCATTAAATTACGTAAAATCAATCGAAAACTATTTTAACAGACAACTGGTTGCCTTCCCGAGAAATTTAACATTTGAAATCAGCGTAATAATTATTCAAGAGAACGAATTATAATATACATATACAGTACGTCACATTTATAAGTTTCACATACATACTTCTCAAAATGTTTTCAATTTAATTTTCTCAAAAATAAAACTAATCATTATCTTTGAACCCAAAGCTAACTGATATGCCAAAAGAAATAGAAAATATTTAAGTCGTAAGGAGGATTTTTATTTGGAAACTTTTCAAACAAAAATTATTCAGAATTAAAAAATTTTAAATCTGAAGCTATTCAAAATTAATATCCAGAAACTAAACTTCTTTGTCGTTAATTTCGTAATGATATTTCCTTTCAAAATACAAATACCAAGAGCCAAAAAAAAAGACGGCTACTATTACACAATTACTTAATTTTTATAAAACAACTATCTTTGGTAATAATTTTTTTTGGAGTTTGTACAGTGGGTGCCACAGAAAGGTTTATGATGTACACGAAAATATATCTGTCGAATTCATGTAGGACGGTCTTTATAACAATGGTATCTAAACAAAACTGGCAGTCGAAGTATGTCTCATCAAAAGCACATTATTTTCCGAACGAAGTTGTTAAGATTTGTATTTGATTAGATATCGCAATGCGCACAATATGATAAATCTTTCATCATATATATATATATATATATATATAGGATCGAGGATGACAACACATGGTATTCTACAGCGGTCCTACCCTATGTAAAAGTACTACGGACAAAATAGGGCATATACTCCGACACCGTAACATAACACCTATTTTTAAAGCTACGAACACAATAGCATCAATTCTAAGATATCCGAAGAAAAAAGTAAAGTGCGAAAATCAAGGTGTGTATGAAATACCTTGTAAGGAATGTCACGGTACCTACATAGGCCGAACCAATTGCAGAATCTCAGTACGCATGCAGAAACATGCTGTGGACGTACGAAATAAAACTACTACGTCGACACTAGCACAACATGTCATTACAACAGGACGTTCAATAGATTTCCAAAATACAAGGACAATAGCAACTATGGAAAATTACCGAGCGAGAACATACAGAGAGGCAATAGAAATTGAAAAACGACGAAACACCTTGAATACTAGGAACAACCGTCTACGCATTTGCCCCACTTGTAGACAAATAATCCTGTCAAATATCCGCAAACAAACAACACCTAATTATAACCCCACTAAACCTGGACCGATTTTTCCAGAATGCAATGAAAACTCATTACACCGAAATCGAAGCCGATGTAACAAGTGACGAGGAGCCAGTATATAAGGCAGCCGGAGAAGCAATCACAGCCAGTTTCAGGTTGACGCTTCACTACAAAACGACTCCTGAAAAAGGTGATTGAAGATGTCATCGAAACGTCGAGACGCCGATTTGACGAAATTTCTTTTTTGCGGAATGTGTTTCGTACAGGTATTTTGCCGTAGTTTTACAGGTGCGACATTGTTTCATTATCTGCTGATGATGACAACTTAGTTGTCGAAATACGTAGACAGAATACGAAAATTATTGTGGAAAGGGGTTATATATCAACCTTCCATGATTAAGTTAATCAACCACAGGCTCCATCGAAATTTTCTGAATGGATTTTATTTAAATCTTTTAATGTGAATCTTCTGATTCGAAACAAGTATTTGCTTTGGGGATTCCCCTAGAATTTTTCAAAAAGTTCGTGTAAATATTTTACATGCAATATATTAGGATGATAATTATTGTCATACACACAAATAAGCATTATTATTTAGGTCTGAACTGTTAAGTTAATATTCATACAAGTCCATTTCCTTCCTACATTTCACTCGTAATAATTTGAATATCTATAGCTCTTGGTTATTGTGGGGAACTGACATTACCGGATTGCATTAATTAGAATGACATTTCAAGCTCTCCACCATTATTGTAATGATGGAGACGCGTGTATATCAGTCAGTGTGTGTACACGAAAGTGTACGTGTGAGTGAATCAGTTTCGTATGGTAATGGTGGGAGAGATTTGTCTTTATACTGCTACCTGAGATGATCATGTCTTGTCGTTCGGTGGTCCAGTAGTTTATTGATGTTGGGAAGGCCTCCGTGTGACATTCTAGGGAGACATCCTGGCCTACATAAGCGCCCTCTAGTTGATTCGGTATGGTTAGCATAGGAGGAACTGGAAAACAGAACGTTTCAATTTAGTATTGCCTCTAACCGAAGTCCGCACACCTTACAAGGGATGTAAATTTGTTTGTGGTATTATGTAACAGCGTTTCCATTAATGAGTGTAAATTACGGTACATGATTGATTAGTTTTTAATGAAAACAAGAGGTTTTAGTGTTGTACAATGTCTCTAATTCCTTTAAAACCTTTTGTGACTATCTTCTGTACAAATTTTTTTGTATCTCAAGGTATTCATTTGGACAAATACTGATTATATTTTGCAAATCAATTATGTGAATTAATAACTCTTGGCTTACAACAAGGATCATTCAAATGTAAGCCGAAAACTTTGTTCATTCGTCTCGTGTAGCGACATAAGCAACGCAACGCGCTGGGGAATCGGTGACGGGATAATGGGGAGGGGGTAGTTTTCACACTGAAATTTTGAAGATACTCCAAGCATAATCCGATGATGTTACCATGAGTAAAACCCAAGTGTTCGATTATGCCAAGACGTTTTGAAATGGCCGTGGTAAAGTGGAAAATTGAATCAATGCCAACAGAATCACGCCACCATCGCCAATGAAGTAAATACTCAGGCCGTGGCTGAGCTTGTGGAAGATGATCATCGCATTACTGTTGCCGACATGAAACAAAGATGGGTGTAAGTGTTGGAAGTGTCCATAACATTGTATCGGACATGTGAATAGAGAAAACTATCGGCAAGGTGGATCCAACGTCTTCTTACTGAAGTACATGAGAATATATGGAAAGACATCTGTTAACGACTTCTGAATCACTTTGAAGAAACGGAAGCTTTTTTAGACCGTATCGTGACCTACTACGAAACATAGGTACATCGCTATACTCCGAAAAAACAAAAACATGAATATGGAGTGGAAGAAAGCTGGACAACAGGCATCATGATAGTCTTCTTTCAGGGAAAGTCAATACATTTCTATGAGTGGGTAAAGAAGCGAGCTGAAAAAAGTTTCGGTCAAATGAAGAACTTTTCGCAGTAACAGATCAGTACTTTGAGAGCCTAGAAATCATTACAAAAATGGCATCTTTGGTTTAAGTGACTTGTAGTTGAAGAGAGATATTTTGTACAATAATAAAGAACTTGATGTCCTAACTCACGTGCTTCATTCGTTGCCATTAGCGGGTTCTCTGCAAGTACTGAACTGTATAAAAGTAGCTACACACTATCAGGGACGACGAAAATGGTATTATATCCATATAGTTAAGAAATGTCAGAAAAAGGCAAATCTTTACAGTATTAAAACAAATTTGTAGTGATAGTGAATGCACTGACCGTTAATCATTAAGAAACAATACCTTGATTATGCAAATGTTTTATCACTAGATATCGATTTAGTGGAACAACCGTATAAACGTATCTGATGTTTCAAATATTTAACCGATCTCATCCTGTTTGTGATTGAAGTGAAAATGCCGTTTAAAAGGACGTTTCGCATTTCATAAATTATATATAACTATTTATTTTGTTTGTCTGTGGTGCTCTGACCATATTCTCTACCCTGAATTACAATGTAGTTTACGAGTTCATTTCCACTGACTGTATATATGCGAATAAATTTTTAAAACGAAACAAGTTCTAGTTAATATTCTTTTACAAAAATAAAAATAGCCACAAACACATCAGACGTTCGTAACCGTAAATATGTTATTGCAACTTTATTTACCTTTAACAAACTTAATGTTACGTGTATATGCTATAGCTGATCACTACTGTTAAAGTAATTGCTACATGAAAAGAGCAGTTCGGCATTATTTTATAGTGTTTTCTAAAAATTACACTTTTATAGTATTCACTTCGGCACAACTAACTTTTTATGTATGTACATATATCGAACGGTTGCAAGATATCTCATGCTATAATAAAAGAATAATTTTTACTGAATATCCATTTTAAACCTTCTTTACCCCATATTATAGACTTCATTACACATCTTATTGCAAGAAAATTACAAGCCTTGTAGTTGAAATACTACGAGGATAGACTGAAAAGTCCGTGGAATCTAGATAACCATTTCGTTCATTGTGATAAAATGTTTTTCATCATTTTTCTGTACCCGAAGGTACGATAAAAGAATAGTTCGTTAACCACACGAGTTTACCTGTGTGAATTTCTTGAAACGCGTAGTAAACAAGGTGTTTGAATAATTCTTTTAACGTTCATCTAATGGCAACTCGCTAAGATTTTAAAGTGTTTTAAAGTGTTCATATATTTGGGCACTGGTAATTTTGTTATCAAGATGACACACACAAAAGAATAGTTCGTTAGTAACACAAGTGTACCTGATGAGAGGTGAATTCAATGAAACACGAAGTAAACAAAGTGTTTGAATAATTCTTTTAACGTTCATCTAATGGCAACTCGCTAAGATTTTAAAGTGTTCATCTATTTGCACGCTGGTAATTTTGTTACCAAGATGACACACACAAAAGAATACTTCATTAGTAACACAGGTGTACCTGATGAGAGGTGAATTCCTTGAAACGCGTAGTAAACAGGGTATTCGAATAATTCTTTTATTGTTCATCTAATGGCAACTCGCTAAGATTTTAAAGTGTTTTAAAGTGTTCATATATTTGGGCACTGGTAATTTTGTTACCAAGATGACACACACAAAAGAATACTTCATTAGTAACACAGGTGTACCTGATGAGAGGTGAATTCCTTGAAACGCGTAGTAAACAGGGTATTCGAATAATTCTTTTATTGTTCATCTAATGGCAACTCGCTAAGATTTTAAAGTGTTTTAAAGTGTTCATATATTTGGGCACTGATAATTTTGTTACCAAGATGACACACACAAAAGAATACTTCATTAGTAACACAGGTGTACCTGATGAGAGGTGAATTCCTTGAAACGCGTAGTAAACAGGGTATTCGAATAATTCTTTTATTGTTCATCTAATGGCAACTCGCTAAGATTTTAAAGTGTTTTAAAGTGTTCATATATTTGGGCACTGGTAATTTTGTTATCAAGATGACACACACAAAAGAATAGTTCGTTAGTAACACAAGTGTACCTGATGAGAGGTGAATTCAATGAAACACGAAGTAAACAAAGTGTTTGAATAATTCTTTTAACGTTCATCTAATGGCAGCTCGCTAAGATTTTAAAGTGTTTTAAAGCGTTCGTGTATTTTAGTACTGGTAACTTTGTTACCAAGATGACACACACAACAGAATAGTTCGTTAGTGACACAAGTGTACCTGATGATAGGTGAATTCATTGAAACACGTAGTAAATTAATAATAATTCTTCTAACGTTCATTTAATGGCAACTCACTAAGATTTTAAAGTGTTTTAAAGCGTTCGTCTATTTGGGCACTGGTAATTTTGTTATCAAGATGACACACCCTTTAAAAAGAGTAGTATTATCTTTTCTTAATTATTACTGGTATATTGAGTTTTTAGTGTTAAACGAATTACCCTATATATTACGAATCGTAACGATTTATTACTGAAAATTCCGTTATGTATTATTTTTGACTTTTAGTGACTGCGGACATGGTTAGTGATTAGACTTCGTCTACGGTCGAATCCCACCAATCCATTTAAATAATAAACTTAATGAAACACTTGCTATCTCGAATCTATTGATTTCAACTCATCCTCAGTACGCCACGTACAATATCTATGACTTCTCCTTTATTCATCGAAGTTTAATAATTATTTACGCTCTTTATTAAATATCAATTAATTAAGATCATAGAGCGAAAACTTTATTTGCAACTATTCGAGAATTATATGGTGCCACAATGAACCGCCAGGAAAGCACATTCTATAAACAATAGCAAAGAGCTTTTGTATAATAAGGTAACTGTTTCAAATGTCTTTATTTTTCTTTCTATCCAGACAGAATCCATTGACAAAAGATAAAATCGGCCGCTATTGTTGGTCGATTATTATGAAGAACCGACAGTGTAAACAATAGATGAATGCTTTTTAATAAGACCATTAGAGATAAAGGAAACACTAGCGCACTTTTTCCCTTTGACGGTTGCCCTAAATCGTTAATCCAATCAAATTGGAACCGTGTCTTTGTCGTCTTTTTCTTTTATTTCATTTATTGCAGATGAACATCATTAAAATTACAAGAATTCATAATGAAAGGATATTATGAAAATAAAAGAGAATCTGTCGTCTGTTCAAGTTAATATCAAAAAGCTAACATCAATGTAAATGTTGGTTTATCTTTTCGCCTTCTCTAATTGGAAATTCTATAGTGCTAACAACGTCAATACGTTGTCGCTTACAGAAATTATCAATAAATACTGCTCAGAAATTGACAAATGAATGCTATTAAAACAACTGACGAAGATAAAATATACTCTCGACTTGTTTTTATGTATTTTACCCCAACCAATTGATTTAATTGTTAGATTGTTTTTCCTAGTCTTACAAAGGGGTACAGAATACTCTCAATTTGATACAGATGGCGAAAAAATGCTGTATGACTATGTATTTGTCTAACATAATTTTTACATGTTGGGTTGCGATAATTTGGATAAAATTAAAGTAGGAGCTGTTGCAAAGTACTTTGTTTTAATATTGTAAATACAAGTAAAGGGACTGATTAATTGAATGTATTATTAAATTGCCAGAAGTGTTTTAATTATAGAAATAATATGAATGCATTTGTAATCGCTTTCTTTATATTATATAATTTTTCCATTTTTATATTGTGATCTGCTTAATTTTAAACGAGTGAAATGATCGTTTATTTTATATAATCTTTTAATTATATTTTAGTATAGTTATTTTCAATATATACTCATTGCATCTAATATGTAAATTATCCTCGTTTATGTTGCGCACTTATAAGTAATAAACCAGGTGTGTGCAATTGTGAGCGGCGTGCATATAATAAAATAATTATCCCTCTGTGGAGACGAAGATGTACGGACAATAGGATAATCCCTTTCTGTATAGAGCGTGTAATAAAATCTACATTTATATAAATACACGGGGAATTCTAATCAATCAAGAAAGTTATGTGCAATCGATAGTCTAGACTACACCAGGTCATGCTGCTAAACAAGTCAGTATGTGTGTCATCTGACACTATGTGTCACATTCCTGCAAATAAAAATAACCTGCGAGTATTCTCTGTAAGTCCATAGAATGCATGAATCAATGGATTTGGTGAAAGAAGATCCGAAGCAGAGACATACAGTTTTAAAATTGGATAAGTGTATATATTTGTGAAATACAGAATCGATATAAGGTAAAAAAAGTACATTTGTAAATTGTAATGTTAATCTCGTTGTGTTTTCTTTGTTACTTATATCATATTGGGACGCTTATTTTATTGAATAATTGTTAATTTCATCTTCTATACTGAAATATTCTTCTAAATTGATTCTGATTATCATCGATTCTAGAAAGTTTTAACTTTTTTAAAGAGATATTTACATATACGTATATTTTTCGTAATCCGAATCGCTCTGAGTATGGTTATATGTGTAAAGAGTAGCATTTGCATGTTTTATATGAAAAGTCGTGTTTATTTCAGTTTGCTCGTCGGTGCATTCTGTTGAGCTATAATACATTATTACACCACCCCCAAGTCTTTGTAATTGTTTTATCATTTCCAAATTTAATTAAAAATAACCGAATAAAATATAAAGATAATATTTGAAAACTAAGTGAAAGGTCAGTAACAATATAGTTCACGTAAGGTCAACAAAATAAATAAATTCTTTGTTATAACTGTTTCATAATACTACATTTAATAATAAAAAAAAACATGTAGACGGACGAACTTACATATTGCGCTATATACTTCTTTTTGAAAGAAATTTAAAAGAAATCCAATTAAAATTATTAGACGCGAGTACAATCATTAGAAATAACAACGTTTTCCAACTTAAATAAAGTTTCCGTGCAGTTGCAGTTGAAACTCTTCGATTGAATAGGGTTCATGAATATTTTTGAATTCAAAATAATAAACATCCACGTCTGCATTGAAAATATCGTGTAATAAATTTTACTTACATTGTACTTTAAGCTGTATTCGTTTGCTAATAGAGGGCGGTACTCCATTGGAAGCTATACATAAATAATTGGCCATGTGCAATCGACTCACTTTAGTGATGAAGAGGACCTCTCCATCCACTACATTGACTGCGAGAACAAAAACAAAGGAACACAAGTGAAAAAACAAAGCGTAATCCTTGAAAAATTATTTATAGGCAATAAATTTCGTTCATTAATTAATCAGGGAACGTAAACAACGTACGGTTCTCAAGTAGTTCTTGTTGGGAGTCGATTTTTAATTGGAAGTACAAACTTTCATTTCGTAAATTAAGATTTCGAAAGTGTGTTTGATTTATTTTATGTAAATTACAAGTATTACTTTAAGAAATTTTCGTGGAAGTCTAAAACTTAAAAATTACATTACATTGTACAAATATTCAATGGACAAAAATGCTTTGGAAATTTTCCAGGATCGATCATTTTACGAATATAAAAGTGGCGCTATCTGCATTACGCCGACGGAACTGTGTTCTACTAGTCTGTCTAATCATTTCTTTATTTATATTATTATCACTATTACAAGAAATACTTTTGTGTAATAATAAAATATACATTTCCACTCTTAAATCATCAATAATTAAAGAAAATTACTATTATTACTGTGTCTGATTGAAGCATAAGTATTTAAATGCTCATGCCGGAGTTTTTGCAATAGCATAAATAGCAGTGATATTAACAATACGACACTCATTTCTGCGTGTAATACAAATCCATTTTTCGCCAAAACTCATTGGATATTCTTAGTGTTGAACATTATTTCGCATATTTTTTGTTTCGGAACTTTGGGTTTGAAATGCTGCTTGACTGATTACTTTATTCTTCTACTTCCGGTGTTATATATTTTTGACTGAAACATTAATTTAGTCCTCTGATTTTATTATAACTTAAACTTCTTATATAATATTAGGTCTTCCTCCAATTCTAACCTCCCCAGAGATCTTCACTGAGTCTTGGTCTCTTTATTGAATATACCTAAATCGCTTTACACTTTCATAAAATTGATAATATTTTCATCATGTGACTTGTTTTATGTTGGTCAATGGTATATTGGGTTGGCAACTAAGTACTTTCGGTTTTTACTGATAGAGAGCGTTGCTTTATTTTTTGTATAACGTATGTTAGTGCTGTACTTTACCGTTTGTCGCGTGATACTAGTCACATTGACGTAACTTCAGAAGCAAGTAGTGCGTGATTTTTATTAAAGCTATTAGTTGTGGGTTAATTTTAAATGGAGTGCAGAAACGAACATTTTCGACATATTTTACTATTTTATTTCCGTAAAGGAAAGAAAGCTGCTGCGGCTCACAAAAATATATATGAAGTTTATGGTGCTAATCGCTTAACAGAGTGCACGTGTCAGAATTGGTATAAAAAATTCCGTTCTGGAGATTTTTCCCTCAAAGATGAGCAACGTTCTGGTCGGCCTACTGAAGTTGATGATGACCAAATCAAAGTCATAATTGAAGAGGATCGTCATATAACTGTTCGAGAGGTTGCGGAGAGGCTACATGTATCGCACACAACAATTGAAAAACATTTAAAATGTCTTGGGCTAGTTAAGAAGCTTGATATTTGGGTACCTCACGAATTGAAAGAAATTCATTTAACACAAAGAATCAACTTTTGCGATATGCACCTTAGACGAAATGAAACCGACCCTTTCTTAAAAAGAATCATCACTGGTGATGAAAAATGGGTCCTGTACAGTAACATAGTTCAAAAACGATCATGGAGCAAACACGATAAACCCGCTCAAACCACATCGAAAGCTGAATTCTACCCAAAAAAGATCATGCTGTAAGTTTGGTGGGATTACAAAGGTGTTGTGTTTTTTGAGCTGCTTCCAAGGAACCAAACGATCAATTCTGATGTTTACTGTCAACAATTAATAAAACTGGGTGAAGCAATCAAAGAAGAACGGCGAGAATTGTCAAATCACAAAGGTGTAGTTTTCCACCAAGATAATGCAAGGCCTCACACATCTTTGGCAACTCGTGGGAAACTATTGGAGCTTGGTTGGGAAGTGATGCCACATCCCCCATACAGCCCTGATCTAGCACCATCTGATTACCATTTATTTCGAAGTTTACAGAATTCTTTGAATGGTAAAACTTTCACAAATGACGATGACCTTCACTCGCACCTGGTTCACTTTTTTGCTGATAAGGACCAGAAATTTTATGAGCGCGGAATCATGCAGCTGAAAGAAAGATGGCAAAAGGTCATTGAGCATAATGGAAAGTATATAATTGATTAAAAACTATTCTTTGTTTATAAAAAAAGTGTTTTATTTTATACTACAAAACCGAATGTACTTAGTTGCCAACCCAATACATTCTCCTTATTATTTTAGAATTTACATAGTATACTTCTATATGCTTACAACCTTCCTTCCCAAAAAATCTCAACATTTGTTCGTAATTTTGGTCGCATTATTTCGATTGTACAATCTAATACTGTCCATATTTCTGCTTTATGTACCCTTAGTTTTATGTAATATTCTTAAAAAACACGGTAAACTTTGTTTCAAATTCATGTCAAAAATTCAAGTGTAAGATATCAAATACAATATTATTCCACGAGATAATTGGCTTTTAATAAACTTTAATCAATTGTGATTTGATCAAATTTTAAATCGATAAATAAACCACACGGAAAATTATATTAATAGCGTACAGATGTTTGTCGAATCCTTAACAAAACTTCTGTTATCTTACCGTTTTCCCCGTTATAGCGATAGTTTTCCCCGTCTTCTCTTCGCCACATAACGTATGGCTCCGGATAACCCCTCGCTTTACAGGTCAAACTAACATTAGTGGATTCCAGGACGACCATATCTGAACTGGTTTCACGATCCACGATACTCGGTGGAACTGAAATTTAACAAAGGAACTTTAATCAGACTGCTTTCTCCCTACCGTACTGTTAAAATTACTAATATACGTCCAATGTTCTTTTTATACTGTTGATTGGTTAAATTATGCAGAATACGATAGTGTTATAAATACTAGAAGTTTAAATCGAGGGCTTCACGAATTGACTATTTCTTATATTTTAAGTTTAAAAGATATACGGAGATAAGCTGAATTTATATTAAGTCTCCTTGGATGAAAATATTAAATATAAAAAGGACATTAGGGCATCGGAAGCTTTGATAGTGTGAAATTAAAATAAAGTGTTTTATTTATTGCTTAGTGTAATGGAATTTTACAAAGTAACGATCTCAACAATCAACTATTTAAAAACATTTTCTTTAAAATATGGACAAAATTTAATCTACAATATAATCTCTTTTACAGTGACATAAGACCGTGTTAAATTCGAACATTTGATTTTAAAGCTACAGTGGTGTAAATAAAGTGTCAAAATGAAAAATAGCAAAATGCATAAATTCGCAACTCTGGTGCAAATACGATATTTAAATTTTGAAAGACCAAGCAAATTTAAAATTTGAGATGATGTGCAACAAACTTTATATGACAATGCCCCTCCGAAATCAAGAATTTGTCAATTTAAATTATTAACCCTTGATATACACTCTGGAATCCGCCATTCTTACTCACTCAGTCCTATACTATTCAACACGGTTATGGATAAGATCATTTAAAATATAAGACAAATGCAAGCATATAAGATGGGACGCGAAGACATTAATGTAGTGTGTTGTGCAGATGACGTGCTGGTAGCAAACACAGAAAATGATCTCCAGAGAATGTTGCACCAATTTGGTCAAATTAGCTAAGCTATATAACATGAAGGTATCTAAACGAAAAACGACAAAATGCCTAACTATATTTAGGGAACTTGCAAGGTGTAAGCTCGAAATAGAAAGGTGTAATAGAGCAAGTAATGACTTTCAGATACCTGCGCGTAAGCATATCAAGATTGGGAGAAGTACATGCTGAAGTGAAAAATCAGATAATTAAAGCTGCCATCTATAATATGGCGAAACAAGTATTTATATGTCAACCCAAAGTGAAATTCGAATATATAAAATCTGCATTTATGGGACAGAAACGAGCAAAGTAAGGCAATTGACAACAACAACTGGGATAAGAAGTCTAAGATGTATTACCGGAAAACACAATTCAACAAATTGTATTGCTACAGTATTTGTACAAGATATCACAAAGTTCATCAAAGTAAAAAGAAAATAATGGAACGCACATGTGGATAGAATGGACAACGACAGACTACCAAAAGTTGCCAGAGATACAAAACCACCAGGAAAGCGACCACCAGACAGACCTCTGAAATGGTGGGCACAAAGTGGCTATTGTTCGTAACAGAATTACCCCTGCGACAATTCTGAAACACTGTTAAGAAAACGAAGAGGCTATGTCCAAAAGAAGAGGAAGAAGAAGAATGATTGATATTGACACCAATCTCATTCAGAATCACATTTTCCATTAGACTAAAAAAAATTGTGAATACTGGATTGGTTTGCCTCAGTCCTTTCTTCACAGTAAACGTCTCAAACATTGCTCCATCGATTATGGATTTAAGAAATAAAGAATACTATTTTTGTTATTAAAATCTTTGTTTCAACTTTTACATATATTATCTACGAAAAAATTTTCGTTCATTTCAACCACGTTTAAGACCCAAAAAGATACGTTTTCGCAATAATATTACCAAAACAAAACATTTATATTATACTATGTGTTTGTATAATTTTCAGACCGTAACATCCATAACAAGCCATCACGAAACAAATTATTTTTCTCCGAAAATATTCAGAATATAAACTCGTTAATTTTCGAATATAACGCCGCCTAAAATATTCAAGTATTTTCGCGAAAAAGACGCGGTCTCATTTATAATTACAATGTAAAATAACATTTCCGTATCCGAAGCTAACATTGCATCAAATTTAATCAGGAATTTAACATACCGACTACTTGTAGATATCCCTGTCTGCTTCTCATGGGATCCGTGTTAACTTGACACATATACCAACCCCTATCCGACTCCTGAACATTTTTAATATGCAAATACCAAGAACGATGATCGTTGTAACTGAGCGATATCCTGGGATTTTGCGTGATGACGTTGTGATGTATGGAGAGGATGGTTTGGGTGTCCACTCTGACCCAAGCTACCTGCAAACAGGGATTTAATGTATTAAGTATTGGGTCGCTGACGCAAAGTAATACCGAACACAGATATTCAATTAAGATGTATATAATTTATCAAATGTTATAAATATTTGATTTTCCCGAGGCGGAACGCGAATGTATTACATAATGAAGTAGATGAAAGAGGGAAACAAATTACATGTTAGGAATAATTAAAAGTAGGAATAATTTGCGTGTAAATTAAAAGTAAACGCTTGTTTAAAGACCAGTTACGTTTTATGTACTCGTATATGTACATGTATATTCTCTCTTATTTACAACGAATTAGGATATTCTAGGATATCCCGTTCTATTATCCTTAGAAGGATAGTTTCTTCGCTGACGGTTCGGTGAAGTCAAATTCATCTTTTTCTTAAGCTTCTTCGAATGGTGGTTGTCGCGCTATTACATACTTTAGATTCGTAATTTCTATGTTTGTATGTTTCAACGATTAATTTGAAGTTGAAATTGATGGAGCCTGTGGTTGATTAACTTAATCACTAAGGTTGATATTTAACCCCTTTCCATATTAACTTTTGTAATTCTGTATACGCATTTCGACAACCAAGTTGTCATCATCAACAGATAACCGCAAAGTGTCGCACCTGGTAAACCACGGCGAAAAATACCTGTACGAAAACACTCCGTACGCGATACACACCGTTGAGAACCTAAATGTACACTAAATGTCCGTTTCACAAGATTTTTAAAAATTGTTTTACTTAAACTAAGATGAATGACATTGGGAAAAAAGGGAACACGGGCACGACCTATAAGTACCTGCATGTGATTTATTACTGTGTTTCTCTTCTTCGGACATTAAGCAGACCGAAAAGGGTCGTCTGAATTGGTCCATTGTCACTATTTACCACATGGCTTTTATTCTTTAAGATGTGCATGCTTTCATACGTGTCTAATTCACGATAATTATACACGTTCTTTATCAAATGTAAACAATCTATGTTAACAGTGTGGTTATTTTCTAAAACGTGCCTTGCCATACCTGACTTTTCTGGTCGGTTGAATTTTATGTGCCCAAGGTGTTCTTTATACCGGGTTTTGATCGATGGTTTAGCTTGGCCGATGTATTGTTTACTGCAATCTAATAAAAATATCATCGACATACCTAACCCAAATTCTTGGAAAATATTTAGCTTTATGTTTTAATTCAATTTGAAAGTTACTCATAAATAGGTCCGCTATGAATGGAGAAAGACAATCGCCCATTGCAGTTCCCTGTTTTTGTTCATAAAACTTCCCTTCAAATTGAAAACAATTTTGGGACATGCATGGTTTACCAGGTGCGACACTTTGCGGTTATCTGCTGATGATGACAACTTGGTTGTCGAAATGCGTGTACAGAATTACAAAAGTTAATGTGGAAAGGGGTTATATATCAACCTTAGTGATCAACGATTAATGGCAAAAACTAAAAAGAACTTTAATATTGCGGTACAGACGCTTTCTATCGGATTTGTACACATATCTACTCTTCCTCGTGCTTTGTCTACGCCATACGCAATATATTTACAGATGTGCTATTAACATTCAGGACGACATAGCAAATTATACTATCCCCTTTCTTTCCATAGAAAGTTCTCATCGCTAATCTGAATATTTAAATACCCCAAGAGTGGGGACATAATTTTACACTTAACACTGAAACTTTGGAACTAGATCGCGCCTAGACAAAATTCAATAAAATAAGTAAGTTTTAAAAGTAAGAGCCTCT
Source organism: Dermolepida albohirtum (assembly GCA_031893035.1). Classification (NCBI taxonomy): domain Eukaryota; kingdom Metazoa; phylum Arthropoda; class Insecta; order Coleoptera; family Scarabaeidae; genus Dermolepida; species Dermolepida albohirtum. The sequence goes on from JAVIWB010003126.1 coordinate 179,885, forward strand.
TTTACGCTCGCTACGGAGCTTTATTCTTAATATTGCAAATGTCACGATTAATGAACTCGATTGGAGCATTGTGTACTGGACCAGTAAAAAAAGAATATTTACAAGAAGTGTTCCTGTTTTTTTAGTCAGGATTTATATCCGACAAATGGAGCGAAATTAATGGCCGTAATCAATTTGCTTTAATAACCGCCGTAACTCTAAGATAAAGTTCTAATAAAATTTTATAGCTGCAGAAACACTTCACCCGGGTAAGGTTTCATTTCGTGATATCTGTATACTTTGGTTTTATATTTGAAATATTCCTAGTGTAGTGTAATTAAGTTGAACTATTGGTAATGAAATCTTTGATTGACATCTCTTCAGTATGGTTTAGTTTATTGTATGTAAATAATATGTATTATAAATATTTTTACGTACAGGGTCTTTCGTTAAGACCTTCCGAACTTTAAATTAAATAAAACAAAGTGTGTGTGAGATATCGAAATTTTTTATTCGTTTGAAAGGCCTATCGTTTTCATCATGTATGGAATATAACATCGTGCAAATGTCCGCCGCGGCTTCGCTGGATGGTGCGTATCCCAAACGTCCAATTTCCCATGCTCTGGTGCATAAGTCTGAATTTGACTGATGGCATGGGTAATGTTGGCTTGAAAGGCCGCTGCGGTTTGTGGCTTCTTCGCATGGATCTGCGACTTAAGAAAACCCCACATTAAAAAGTCTAACGGGGTCAATTCGCACGATCTCGATGGCCAGTCTACATCACTTCCACGTAAAATGACCACGCCCTCAAATCGCTCGTGCTGAATGTCCAATGTGGCATCAGCTGTGTGACACGTAACGTCGTCCTGTTGAAACCACATGTCGTTGGTGTCCATATCATCCAATTCAGGCATGGTAATCATCGACCTCTCTCCGTTGACGGTGATGGCCTGGCCAACGTCATTCTCAAAGAAATATGGACCGATGACGCCGCCAGCACAAAATCCACACTAAACAGTGATTTTTTCGAGATGCGTTGGACGTCCTTGGATCTCGTGTGGATTGGTATCGTCTCAGTTTCGACAATTTTGTTTGTTGACGTATATTAACTGCTATATCGAGATGTTCAATAAGGACTAGCACTCCTCCGAAGCGCAGTCTCACCATTTAGCGATCCATAAGTCCACCATATCAAAATCTTCATCTGATAGCTGCTTAGCGTTTTTTAAAGAAACACTTCTCGATCTATGAATACCAAATGCGCTATCAGCGACATCTTCATGAAGATGTGCGTCTCACAAATTTGATAGTGTCTGTAACTGTTTCGAGTCGTGACTCGTCACTGTACATGACCTGTGATTGAGAGCTTAACGACAGTAGTTTGTTTCGTTAAAACGCGGTTTCTTTGCAGGCCGGCGACATTTTAAGCCAGCAATACATAATCACTGTCGCTAGGTTCGCTCTAATATTTTTATATTAAAAGATTGAAGTAAGTGTAACAACGCTCTGATGTTGAGAGCAAATTTTCTTTGATGAATGTTTCAATTCTTATTGGAAACTTTTACCTTTCAACCAATTTCGCTTTGAGAAGACGAATCAGTCTTTAATAAAGTTTCTGTTCTATTTTTCTTTCACTATTTGCTATATCTTGCCCATGGTGAATAAAGTATAAAATTAGCCCACTATTAAACTAAAAACGATAAATACGTTATCACACGCTCTTCGAAGTTTCTAACAATTCTGAATAAATTTTACTTGTACGAACGCATTATGCCACTCCTTAGAATTTAGCGACGTAAAGATTATAGTTCGGTTAGAAATTAGCAACTCTGAGATTTAACACCAGCAATAAAATTAATAATTGTGTATGTTGTAGGCCAGCAGTCTGTATATTTAAGAAGTATGTACATTTATCTTCTCGAGGGTGTATATTTGATATATATTTAAAATCTATTCGGGATAACTGAGACATGGACGAATTTAGTTACAACTACACTACACTGCGTATTACAAACTTCGCTATGAATCTGTTACATAATAAAAACGGTTATATAAATTCCAATTCGTTGTAAAACAAAATTGGAAGTGTGCATTTCCAATTATAAACAAACAAACGCAAATTTGCAGCTCAAAATTATTTTTAATTCGGAACAAGTTTCGATTAACCATTGAAACGCAGAAAAATATAACATAAAAACGGATAAACTCCTAGATAAATATTTGATTATATCTAATTGCCACCGCGATGGGAATTAACTGTAAAATACTTGGCTGCAGAACAAATTATACTCTGACTTTTGGTGGATTGTAAATTTATACGAACTGCTGTAGCTGTATCTTAATAAAGTTGGTCATATCAAACGGCGTAAAAGATATAAAATGCAGGAGGAAAAATGCCATACTAGAAGGTAGAAAATTAAACATAAAACGAGGGACATTTTGCAACAAAATGTTCTAAATAATAATAAATTGGAAGAAAAATAAGGGATCGCTTTTAAAATCAATAATGAACGTGTGCTTTTACAGTTATATTTTTAAACTGTTGTACGTTAAATTTCGATTTTTATTTTTGAATAGAAATGTTGCGCAGTATCATGAGCTATTTATGAGAAGAATAATAATTCATAATATGCATCAATTCATCTGTATTATTATATTAATCTTTTATAGTTTGTTACATTTATTATTTCGTTCAGTAGATATAATTTTTTTTAAGGTGGAAGATGGTTGCCATTACAATTTTTTTAAAGACGCAAGAAAACTATTTAAATGCATATTGTTATGAGATGTCGATTTAAACTATTAGGTGCGCAACTAAGTTCTCGCTGTTTTTCAAGAGAGTGTTGCTTTTCTTCTTTCATTCGAAGAAAACGGCGCCTGAAGCGCATCGAGAACTCCAAAAAGTTTACGGAGATGCTGCTCTAAGTGAAACAACGTGTCGTGATTGATTCCGTCGCTTCAAAGACGGTGATTTCGTTGTTGATGACCGTTTGCGTGAAGGAAGACCAAAAACCTTCGAAGACGCTGAATTGGAGGCATTGCTCGATGAGGATTCGTGCCAAACTCAAAAAGAGCTTGCTTCAGCATTATGAGTTACCCGCCAAGCCATTTCCCAGCGATTGCATGCGTTGGGAATGATTCAAAAACAAGGAAATTTGGTTCCTTATGATTTGAAGCCAAGAGACGTTGAGCGTCGTTTTTTCGCCTGTGAACTTCTGCTCCAACGGTAAAAAAAGAAGGGTTTTCTTCATCGCATCGTTACGGGTGATGAAAAATGGATTCATTACAGCAACTCAAAGAGAACAAAATCATGGCGACTGCCCGGTCATGCTTCTACGTCGTCGGTTCGGCCGAATATTCACGCTGCGAAGGTTTTGCTGTGTATTTGGTGAGACCAGGGCGGTGTTATTTATTATGAGCTGTTGAAACCGAAGGAAACTATCACTGGGGAACGGTATCGAACTCAATTGATGCGATTGAGTCGAGCACTGCGCGAAAAGTGGCTACAATACGAGCAAAGGCACAAAAAAGTGATTCTACACCATGACAACGCTCGGCCTCACGTTGCCAAACCCGTTGAAACCTACTTAAAAACGCTCAAATGGGAGGTCCTACCCCACCCGCCATATTCCCCAGATATTGCGCCGTCCGCTTATTACTTGTTCCGTTCGATGGCACATGGTCTGGCTAATCAGCAGTTCCGCTCATATGAAGATATCTCAAAATGGCTTCATTCGTGGATAGCGTCAAAAAGACGAACACTTCTACCGTGACGGTATTCGAGCTCTGCCAGAAGGATGGGAAAAAGTTGTCGCTAGCGATGGGCAATATTTTGAATGATTCATTTGTAAACATTTTTTCACAATAAAGTTGCATTTTCATCAAAAAACAGCGAGAACTTATTTGCGCACCTAATATTAAAAGATAAAATAGTCTATTTTACGCTGCAGTGCAAACAACTAACGTTGGTTATAAAAACTTTGAAACATTCGACAGCTAGCCTTAGGGTTAACCTAAAAAAAATACTTCTCCAATTTCCTCAAGTATCAAACTTATGACTGTTCTTCAATGTGATATTCATTAATAATTATTTTAAATCTTTAACGCATCCTAGTTTATGATGACGACTTAATGATAATGTACATGTTGATGGGTTAGTTCAGGCAGTTTTTCTTCAGATTAAAATATCAACATTTAACATCTAGTACGACTATTTGGACGTAATAAGAATTCGTGGTAGGGATTTTGCTTCCCTTATGACTTCTTATTTGTATTATCTAATTATGCATTTTATAAATTTCGTATCCTTGGAATTTATTGTTCATTCCCGAGTTCCTCAAGCATCGAACCTAGGACCACTCTTCTTTGTGTTATTCATTAAGAATATCTTTGAATCGCTAACATATTCTAGACACCTTTATGATGATGACTTAACGATATATGCACGTACTGATGGGAGAGATGACGCAATTTTTCTTCAGATTATAATAGCAACAACTATTTAAAACTTAGTATGATGGTTAAAGACTTTTTGGTGTAATAAAAACTCGTTGCATGCTAACGCCCTTCGTAATTAGCAGAAAGCTGGTTGAGAATGTGAAAGCATGGATTATTGTTATTGATTTGCTTCTTTGAGCACCACTGCCGATGCTCTAAGATTGGATTACTGGTCTTTAGAATCCTACTCTGTATTATAGTTGTAAATATTTTATATGATGTATTGAGATGTGTTACGGGGCGGCAATTGTCTTGTTCTTGTATATCCCTTTCTGTACATTAAATATACGCATATATCTATACTGAAATTCCTATTTTTCTAGTTAGTTAGAAGAAAAATATTCACGAAAATTGATTGTGTATTGCTCCTAATTTTCCATCAGTGTTGTCTGATCCACATCAAATAGATTTCTTATCCAGACTCGCCTCTTTATCCTTTGCTTTAGAAAGAAAATGAGATTTATGCTGTGGTAATACCGCTGAAATACCTTGATGGCTTCACCATCTGCCAAAATTCCTCGAGTGTTGGCTAAGATGCTTTACAACTCTGCAAAGATTTAGACGGGTTATAGGGAAAGTTTTGAGTTAAAAGCTCTGAAGTTGTTATTTATGATCTTATCTAGTTTCCTCCTTGTAGCTTCCAAGGTTCCAATCTTAACCAGTATTTCTTTTTTATTTCCATGAGCATGGGTTTCTTTAGGATACGGTCGTTCTTCTTTAAATACAGACACTTGATTTGACAGTGAATTTGAGACGACCTACTACTGCATACGTAAGCTTTATTTCCTAACTCTCATCTTTCTTCTTGTATGCTTCATGCATCATTTTGTCGTAATTTTATTGTTATTATTTCAAACAATTAACGTGAAACTAAATAAATGTTTTAAATTTACACCGCTATGTATATACGTTTATTGAAGTTTTTATATTTTACCTTAAAATCAAAGAAGACATTCCTGAAATACTATGGACTCTTCGAGAAGCTCTTCTTTTCTTAGGTAAATTCACTGACAGATATTCGAATGTAATTTGGACACACGTTCGTTCGAAATACTCGGCGCGTTAAATTTGATAACGACGACAACTCGTCCGGCAGTCCATTGTCAGAACTAACTGACGATGTAAAATGTATACGGATATGGTACCTCACATTCGAAATGAAAACATGTCCTTGTGCCAACGAAAAATCACATATCCGAAGCACGTATAGAAACACTACCTAAACCCAGAGGACGGAGCGAAAGTAAAAGAAGAAGACGAGGAAGACGAAGGACGAGAAAGGACCGGAGGGTAAAAAGAAAAAAGAATCCGGCCCGCGCTGGATTCAGCTCACGAACCATGCCTCACTCTTTTGCACGAGTAGAATGGCACTTCCATTCTTGAGAGTTTTGTTTGCTTCGTACTGCTTTACTTCTAGACTATTTTATTGTTTATTTATATGTGGGTGCATTTATCTGATAACGTTGTCTGGTAAGTTACTTCACATTTCCTTGTAAAGCGAATGAGGATACAAAACGTTCAGACAAATAAGTGATCTCGTTCGCTGCTCCCATTATACGAAAATATGGATGTTTTATATTCCACGTTATATCATTAATCTTCGGAAATATAAAATAATATGTGCTTTTCGACAACTGTTTCTGTATGTATTTAAAACATTAATCACCAAAGATCGCTTTGAATATTTTTGCGCATACTAGACGCAGTTAAAATTGTTGAATACAGTTTTAGATCATTCTTGATTTTGAGCATAAGCAATAGATAGATACCATGATCGAAATTTATAAGGAAAGTTTAAAAAAATTTCCTTCATTTTTCAGTATAACCAGTAGATACCTGAATTGTAATTTATAATCTCTGGGTTAAGGAAGTTTCTTTGATTTTCAGCATAACCACCACACACCAGGATTGTAATTTACAACTTTTTGGTTAAGGACATTTCTTTGATTTTCCAGTATAACCAGTAGACACCAGAATTGTAATTTATAATCTCAGGGTTAAGGAAGTTTCTTTGATTTTCAGCATAACCACCAGATACCAGGATTGTAATTTACAACTTCTGGGTTAAGGACATTTCTTTGATTTTCCAGTATAACCAGCAGACACCAGAATTGCAATTTATAATCTCTGGGTTAAGGAAGTTTCTTTGATTTTCAGCATAACCACCAGATACCAGGATTGTAATTTAAAACTTTTTGGTTAAGGACATTTCTTTGATTTTCCAGTATAACCAGTAGACACCAGAATTGTAATTTATAATCTCAGGGTTAAGGAAATTTCTTTGATTTTCAGCATAACCACCAGATACCAGGATTGTAATTTACAACTTCTGGGTTAAGGACATTTCTTTGATTTTCCAGTATAACCAGCAGACACCAGAATTGCAATTTATAATCTCTGGGTTAAGGAAGTTTCTTTGATTTTCAGCATAACCACCAGATATCAGGATTATAATTTATAACTTCTAGATTAAGGACGTTTCTTTGATTTTCCAGTATAACCAGTAGATACCAGAATTGTAATTTCTAATCTCTGGGTTAAGGAAGTTTCTTTGATTTTCTGCATAACCACCAGATACCAGGATTGTAATTTAGAACTTCTGGGTTAAGGACATTTCTTTGATTTTTCAATATAATCAGTAGATACCAGAATTGTAACTTATAACCTCTGGGTTAAGGAATTTTTTCTGATTTTTAGCAAAATGACTAGACACTAGGATTATTTTTTACAATTTCTGTGGAAAACGAATGTTAATACCACCTTCTCAGGTTGATTCGTTTTTTAAACTTTAGGGAAATCGAATATAGAAAAGCATATTTGTTGCAAGATTATAATATAGACTTGTATTGAAAAACATAATAATTCAAAATTTCTGATGTTAATTCTCAAAAGCAAATTTAAAGATTTGTCACCAATTTGACATCTATACAAATATAGCAATTTTTTCATAAAATGTAGGTACAGGCAAAGGTTATAGAAAATGTGAAAGAGGTAACGATTGATAAATTGATAAGCATCTAAAAAATTAGTGTCTTTATACAATATATAGTATTTGAAGCAAATATTTTGTAATCGACCTACCTTAAAACCTCTGAGATTATCCACTACGCATGCTAGCAGAGCATCCCTTCCTACGGTAACTGTTACATTAGGAATAGGCTCTGCAAACCGTGGTAAAGACAAATCTGAAAAAAAGAATAATGTCATTTGATAAAGATTTCGAAGTATGTTGTAATAATAATAATAATAACAATAATAATTTTTTAAATTTATTGTGTTATGAAGGTATATTCCATTACATAAGCTACATTTTATAAATCAGTACGAATGAAACGTTGCTTTTAAAATTCTTATAAATTTTGCGCAATATTGTGCGATATTTGTGGTAAAAAAACCAAATAGTAATACGAACTTGACAAGTTCAGTTGTATATGTATTGTAGGAGGTTAACACCCGTTCCTTCATATTATTTTTTATCTTTAATAAGTTACCTACATATTAAAAATGGATCCAAAAATCCTTGCAGATCTCTACTCATATATGTACTTAACACTTTTATTCACGTATCGTTGCACTTCTTGTTTTATTATATTAGATTGTCAAAAAAATAATGACGTACTTTTTCTGTCTTTTATAGATCATTTAAAAATACAAAAAACGTATTCTCTCGTATCGTGTACAGCGAATTTAACTCGATCAATAGCTTTATATTATCGTGAACCTCGGCGTTACAAATTAAAATCACCAGTATATTTCTTTTACTTAATTTTTTTTGTTAATTAAAGATTAATTCAGATACTCAGAATGTGTTTTAATTTGGCTTAATTGGGGTAAGAATTTTTTAGCTATCGTGGCGTTCTTATTGACAGCTTTATTACTTCAAAACTACCATAACCAAAAAAAAAGTCAAAGTAGTTGTACAGCACTGTATTACGCATCGGGCAATTTTTCAAAAGATACAACGTTCACAATAGCGTTAGTAAAAATATTGAAGGATATAGGGCTCAAGTTGGAACCCTGCAGCACCTCAGATGATACGTTATAATTAGCAAAATGATGTTAAATAAATCTAGAACTAGTTGATTGTTGAGATCGTTACTTTGTAAAATTACGTTACACTAAGGAAGAAATAGAATATTGTCTAAACTTCACACTATATTATATATGTACTGCGATATACACATATATACAATATAGTGTGAAATTTAGACAATATTCTATTCATTCGTTAGTGTTTTATTTATTCTTTAGTGAAGCTAGAACAGTCAGTTGTCAGATAGTATAGCATAAAAGATAGAGGCTAACAATTCAAGCCGTACACAAATTAATTATCTCCATCCGTTACAAAGATGAATCGTAACTTTTTTAAATATGTTTCTCGTTTTATTCTATCTATAAATTATATTCTTTTATCATTGGAGTTTTAGACCCTTTTCTTCTTTCAACAATTTTTTTTCTTGTCGAATTTTGTAAATTTATAAATACACGAACGTTTTTAAATTAACAAAAATTATACCGTTTTTGTGTGTTTATGCTTATATATACTATTATATATCCTGTGTGTGTATATACTCATACATATGTACTTACTTTGCAGCATATAACTTATTTTATATCATGCAAACATGTAAACAATAAGGTAACACGCAGTGTGCGTTTTGGCTTTGGCGGTACGGTTCGTGTGCGGAATTTGTTCCCGTACGGGTATTTTGCCGTAGTTTTCAGGTGCAACACTGTTTCATTATCTGCTGATGATGACAACTTAGTTATCTAAATACGTATACAGAATACGAAAATTGAAGTGGAAAGAGAGAGAGAAATTAAACGTAAGCAATAAACTAAAGCTTTCGAGTAAAAAGAAGTTTTTTTGTTTTGAGTACGTCAGTCTTAATATATATGCGTGTGTGATGTTTGTTAATACAACTGGATCAAGTACATTTATTAGTGTCCCTTAGTTTTTAAGTTGCGTTTAAGTACTTGCCGAGAAAGGTATTCGGCATTAATTATGCAAAATGAATTATGCGTAATACTAAACGAAATACGCTCTCGTAATTTAAACTTCGTTGTGGTTACAAAAGTAACGAAATTGGGTTTCGAAAATTTGATTTTAAACGTTTTAAATAATAAATTTCGAAGTAAACGTGCTTTGCGAGCGGTTTCAAAAAGGAGAACCTTGGGTAATTTTTTTGCAAACACATACACAAACATCAAACGATTCGATGTATTTAATAGCAATACTAATAATGTATTTTTGCTATTAATACAAGTATCTATAAGGTTATTTTATACTGTCACAATATAATCCATCTGAGTACTTTATATACGGACTCTTAATTAATAATGCTGCAAAATTGATAATGAATTCAATGAATTAATAAATATAAACATAAGAAAATCGATTAATTTTTAAATTGTGTCGCACGCATTCTATGTGATGAAAAAAACCAAATCGCCTAGTAAAAATATAAATTTTTAATCAAATTTGACGCATTATTTACTGTATTGACAATAATAAATGACAGCAAAAATGTAATAAAAGTTTATGTCGTGTTTTGTTACCCTTTAACAAAATTATAAATATTATGACCTTTATTTTACTTACTTCCTCGACCTAACGCCGAAAAGCTTTTCACCTAACCCACATAACTATGAGTTTGAACTTGGACAGTATCCGGCTGATACCAAGGTGCAATTATACACTACGATTGTTTATTTTGAATCAATTTAATCTGGTTTTTCGATTCTAACAATCCCTAGTTGCAAATTAATGTATTGAAGTTCTCAGAGTTCGAAGATAACAAAATTATCTTTTTATCTAAGTGATTTTGGAAGAGGTAGTAATGCTGCATTACACAGGATGTGTATTAAAAATGCGAAAATGAATATACGAAATAGATTTTTGATTTCGAATTTCGGATCGGAAACTACCCAGGAGTTTCCGTTGTAATGGCGTAATTTTGCGAGCTAAAAAATCACCACCTTCATTTTGAAAACGCTGAGGAGGTCCTTGCAAAATTTTAACTCGTTTCTGCCTTTGTATAAACAACTTTTTCAGAACCCAACACACAATGAATTTATTAAAGTTCAGCTTTTCGTGAATAACATTTATTTTTAATTCCCGGATTTTTATTTGTTTTACAAAATTAGCTCATCGACTTGTCGAATTGTGAAGCCATTGACTACAGTCACTGGTCTAGGAGCATGAGGAAAATTTAATACACGTTCGGGATCACCAGCAAACGAGTCATATAAATGAAATATGGAGCTTCTTGAGGGAATAATCCGTTGCATTATCCAATAAAATGTTCGTCACATCTTTATAAGTAAAACACAGTCGTTGCTATTGAATATCTTGATTATTATGAGCTTAGATATAACTTGTAAAACACAGTAATTTAAGAAGTCTAGAATTGTTTTTTTTTATAATATATCCAAGGCCTGTATTTTTTACTTGCTTTAACGTTGTTTGATAAACAAATTATTATTTTATTTCATACATCTAATAGCTAACTATTCTAAGTCAAAAGCCATGGCGAGAACTTCAATTTCAGAATCTAAATGACGAATGTTGTCTTTCTAGTATTCCAAGAAATCATATTCGAATTGGTGAGGGCTTTTTATAGTTGTCTTATACTCGTATGTTCTTTTAAACGTTTCAACACATACATCTTTAACCACATCACATAATCTCTTTAATTACATGCGTATGTACTTTGACGTCAGGAAGATATTCAGAATGTCTTCCCTCTACGATATTATTTATTTTTCGAGACGTTTACATTATGCAAAAGACGAAAGTAAGATAACATTAGGTACCGTATATATGTACTCATACATATTTTAAATGTTTGATACACGCCAGCTTTCTATATTGGAGGGAATTTTGAGGCTTTCACGCAAGCAAGAAGTACATACATATTTTTATCTTTCGTGTATTATTCACACAATTATTTATTATCTTTGTACTTGTTAATGTACATGTAGGGAGTGTTTCACAAAGACGAAACTTACCCCAGCATAGCTGTACGTACATGCCTTATGTTTAATCGAATGTGGCAAAATATGCCAGTCGGTTTACTTGTATACATCAGAGAGTATGTGCGTTTCATATAAAGCATACAGCGTTTTTAGTATTGCTTGAATAAACAGTTACTTCGTCGGAATATGAAGTCGTAATAAAATGTTTTGCCACAAAGGAATAAATGATATATGTATATGTTACTATAAAAGCTGGGAAATTGTTGAATATTATGATAGACACGTTGAGGTTAAGATATATCAAATGCATATGTAATTCAAACATGAATTGGTCTTTCTTCATTAAGCTTGTGTCGTGAATATGAAACTCGTTTTAAGTTTTTGTTTAGTTTATTAATAAAAAGAATTGAGAAGAAATATTTATAAAATCAATTATTTAAATCAACTTGCAAATTGACGTGATTACCATAGATTTGGAATTTCCAGGTATACAACTGAATATATAATTCTTGTTTTATTATTCTGTTAATACATAGGCAACAGATTTCTACAGGTTGATAGAAAAGTTTAGAAAGCGACACCTATTAAGCACTAGAGGAATCAAAATTCATACGCCATTTTAATATTTCATGTGTCGTATGAACACACTAAAAATTTTATCTCGATCTGTCAATTCATTCTTGTTAGCAATCCATTTGAATTAGAAGTGTCGGTGTATTTTTTAACAATGGAAAAAACTGAATAACGCGCTGTGATAAAATTCTTTGTTTTGGAAGGTTTATCAGCAGCAGAGATTCATACAAAAATGGTGAACGTTTTAAAGGTATGTGCTGCTTCATTTCCAACAGTACATCGATGGGTTTTAGAGTTTAAACGTGGTCGTACAAGCGCTGAAGATGAACCACATAGTGGACGACCAAAAACTGCAACAACATCAGAAATCATTGAGCAAGTACATAATATGGTTAGTGAAGATCCGAATTTGACTAAGCGTGAAATTGCTGATACCATAGGCATCTTAGACGAACGAGTACTCCATATTTTACATGAAGAATTACATATGAAAAAGCTGTTTGGAAAGTGAGTGCCGCATTCGTTAACAATTCAACAAAAACTGGATCGAAAAGAAATTTCTTAGCGTAACTTGGTGCGTCTCAAGAGGAATAAAACCGATTTCTTGCGTCGTTTTATAACTATGGATGAGACTTGGATCTACCACCATGATCCTAAATTGAAACAAGAAGGAAACAAGAATTTCGTTATTTACAGTTTTTCTTTATTTTAAATACTTTTCAAGCTTTAAGTGGTATGAGAATCTGATATTTTTGAACCAATAAACCTTTCTTTCATCGATTAATTTTTCAATAGAAAGACGTTTGATTTGTTGCTTTATATATTTGCTTTTATCGTACTTATTAGGCCGCAATAAGAGCATTTCCTTTCGACTCTTTTCAAACTCATGAACCTAGAAAACGTTCCTTAGTTTCGTGAGACATGAGAACCACAATAGATTTAGAAATGTCCCAGTGAAATAGGTTCCATGACTACCTCATGTAAGCTAATCCCATAATAGCATTATTCTAAATGGCACACTACGATTACTTGCATGATATCGCTTAATATTTTCACCATATGCTACATTACCAAATTGTGTATTTGGTATTCGGTGCGGTATGATTTTATGCGAGTTTTATCGTCGACGTTAGTTTTCAAAATACACTTACAGAATACTAACATTGATGTGGGAAAGATTTTATTTACTTTTTTTGATGAATACATGGATGAATGAGAGTCCATTACTAGCATAGACGTTCTGAAAGACTCAGTATTAAATTCTGCAGTTCTTTTGATTAATTTCATCCGACATTTTGCAGGTTTCTAATCTTGGACCTTTGTTGTTTTAAATGTTTTAATATTTTTTATCTTTTCAAGGTAGGAAAATTTTAGGTACAATTTTATTCAGACAGCGGAGGCAGTACAATCTTATAATCATTATAATAATAATTGTTCAATTCCAATAAAATTACTATTAATTTAACAACAAAAATTAAATTACTTTATTTTTTTAAATATTGCTTTTCATTGGTCTCTATACTTCGTCACTAAGTTCCAGAATTTAAATGATTTGAATAATTATTATCTGCCATTTTAATACAGACTTAGAGAACACCCCATAGAGATATAATGCACGTGCATCTCCATGTCTGTCAGCCGCCAAAATAATTGAAAACTACCACACCTTTCTCGGGCAATTTTCTTCCACGAACATACGTTACAAATATGCAAATAAATAATAAAATACTTCCTGCGGATTTAAAATTCGCTAAAATATACGGTTAGGTGTCAAAAGCTTTTTTTCATTTCGCGAAATGTAAAAGTCAGCACGCGAGAAAGCTTTCCTCACTTACACGGAACGCGTAGCCCGGCACAAGTTGATTAAGGCAATCCGTTTTGTATTTTCGCCGTTTCTATGCGATGTTGTTTATTCGTAGCGACAGAAGAAGGCGAAAAGTGTACACAATAAACTGCGCTTGCAAGATTTAAGGTCGACCATTTATTTATGTGTGTTTTTCTTACTCTTTTTCTTCTCCTAGTGGGTTACCCGCAATTGGAAGCTTTAGATTTGAGATCATGTGAACACAGAGGGGGTGAAACGCTGAAGGCGACGGTATTGAAAAACCAGCGGTACACGTGATTTTAAAATCTTTATCTCACCTCTCTTAGATCGCGATAAATTTTATTAAGTTGAAAGATTTACGCCTGGTATTGTAAAAGGAGGGACTGCGGAATTTCAGTCAACTTGGAAGAACTTTTTATTATTGAAATAGAAATTCCTCTTTATTTTAAAGTAGATGTTTTAAACCTTCAAGTAATAGCATTATTAGACCAAAATTCCATTTTATTGAAAACCTTTTTCTATTTATTTTTAATACCTTGGCATGCCGTTAGATGTCAAGGTGTACGTTTCCAAGTCAAATACATTTCATTTAAAGACTGTATATAAATTTGCCCATTTCTTTCTGTCTCTTGCCTTTTCTTTTCCTTTATTTCAGCTGGTTTTAGATTCCCTCAGGTTTGCAGCTACTTTCCCAAGTTGTGGTCGGTCTATTCCTCTGTCTTGTCCGCATCGTTCATGTCTACCATACTATTGGGTTGGCAACTAAGTACTTTCGGTTTTGTAGTATAAAATGAAACACTTTTTTTTTAAACAAAGAATAGTTTTTAATCAATTATATATTTTCCATTTTGCTCAATGACCTTTTGCCATCTTTCTTTCAGCTGCATGATTCCGCGCTCATAAAATTTCTGGTCCTTATCAGCAAAAAACTGAACCAGGTGCGAGTGAAGGTCATCGTCATTTGTGAAAGTTTTACCATTCAAAGAATTCTGCAAACTTCGAAATAAATGGTAATCAGATGGTGCTAGATCAGGGCTGTATGGGGGATGTGGCATCACTTCCCAGCCAAGCTCCAATAGTTTCCCACGAGTTGCCAAAAATGTGTGAGGCCTTGCATTATCTTGGCGGAAAACTACACCTTTCCGATTTGACAATTCTGGCCGTTTTTCTTTGATTGCTTCATCCAGTTCTATTAATTGTTGACAGTAAACATCAGAATTGATCGTTTGGTTCCTTGGAAGCTGCTCAAAAAAACACAACACCTTTGTAATCCCACCAAACTGACAGCATGATCTTTTTTGGATGTAATTCAGCTTTCGATGTGGTTTGAGCTGGTTTATCGTGTTTGTTCCATGATCGTTTCCGAACTATGTTACTGTACAGGACCCATTTTTCATCACCACTGATGATTCTTTTTAAGAAAGGGTCGGTTTCATTTCATCTAAGGTGCATATCGCAAAAGTTGATTCTTTGTGTTAAATGAATTTCTTTCAATTCGTGAGGTACCCAAATATCAAGCTTCTTAACTAGCCCAAGACATTTTAAATGTTTTTCAATTGTTGTTTGCGATACATGTAGCCTCTCCGCAACCCCTCGAACAGTTATATGACGATCCTCTTCAATTATGACTTTGATTTGGTCATCAACTTCAGTAGGCCTACCAGAACGTTGCTCATCTTTGAGAGAAAAATCTCCAGAACGGAATTTTCTATACCATTTCTGACACGTGCGCTCTGTTAAGCAATTAGCACCATAAACTTCACATATCTTTTTGTGAGCCGCAGCAGCTTTCTTTCCTTTACGGAAATAAAATAGTAAAATATGAGGAAAATGTTCGTTTCTGCACTCCATTTAAAATTAACCCACAACTAATAACTTTAATAAAAATCACCTACTACTTGCTTCTGAAGTTACGTCAATGTAGTTGAATTTGATGGAGCCTGTGGTTGATTGACTTGATCAATAAGGTTGATATATAATCAATAAGGTTGATATATAACCCCTTTCCAAATAGTTAATTGTGGAAAGGGGTTATATATCAACCTTATTGATTACGTCAATGTGACTAGTATCACGCGGCAAACGGTAAAGTACAGCACTAACATACGTTATACAAAAAATAAAGCAACGCCTCTATAGTACTTAGTTACCAACCCAATACTAACGGTATACCTTAGGTGTCAATGTGTACATTTCCATGTCAAATACATTTCATTTCAATCTGTAATTAATTTTGCTAATTTCTTTCCGTTTCTTGCCTTTGCCCTTCTTTTTTTCCAACTCGTATTCAATTCTCTCAGATTTTCAGCTACTTTCCCAAGTTTTGGTGGGTCTGCCCCTCTCTCTTCTTTGCATCTTTCGTGCCTCCTATACTACGTTTGCTTGTTGGTTTCTTTTCATTCTCACTAAGTGATTAAACCATTTCAGTTGATTCTATTTTATCGTTATCGTTAGGGATTCTATGCGGAATTGATCTTCCACCTTGGTGTTTCTAACTCTGTCTCTCTTTGTAATGCTCATTACTGCTCTAAGGTACTTCGTCTCAACTGCCTGATGTTTATTGCTCGTTCTCTGTATGAGTACTCAGCTTTCATTGCTAGATACAGTAGGATAGGTTCAAATATAGTTTGTAGACCATCGTTTTTGTATTTTTTTTCGTAAAAATTTATTTTTGAGACTGTAAAGCACTTTTAGTTCGCTCCCTATACTATGGTTTATTTCTAAATCGTTCGTTCCTGTTTTAAGTAACTTCATTCTCAGATATTTGAAAGATTCTACTTGTTCTACAATACATCTCTGATGTTAATAATTATTATCTTTCTATAATGAGTAAAGACGAGTAAAAGATAACAATAAAGATAACAAAATCTCTTTTAATTTATTTAATTAAAAGAAATTTACAAAAAGAATCAATCTTTATTGTTAATGAAACTTAAACTCTGATTTATTACGCCTCAATTTAATATTATAATTTATTTTAAGCCAGAATATATGTAAATTTTGTGGAGACTGTAGTTTGATTCAATTAATCATAAAAAGTAAATAAAACCCCTTGTATACGTATTTCGACAACTAAGTTGTCATAATCAGCAGATAATTAATCTCAGACTCACACTTGGACCCGCGGTAAAACTCACGCAAAATAATTCTGCACAATTTTCCCCGTCAACCACCAAATACATACTGTGTTTTTGATGTGTATTTGGTGGTTAGTTGGGACAGTTGCGTGAAATTATTCTGCACGAGTTTCACCGCGGAATTAAGTGCCCACTAAGCACCAAATACCTGCGTATTTTGTGGTTAACTGGGAAGGTTGTGCGTAATTATTCTGTGCGAGTTTTACCGCGTATCCAAGAACGACACTATGATTAATTATTTGTTGATGATGACAACTTATTTGTAGAAATACGTACATATATAGAACACGAACATTTGTGGTAAAAGGTTTTATTTACTTTTCTCATTATTTCAGAATATAATTTAAATTATTATCCATCTTGCATTTACTTATTTCCAACAAAAAAAAATTCAACATTTTATACCTTTTGAACAATATTACGTCAAAACTCGTCCGAACAACTGTTCAAATAGTTGTTCACAAATATACTAAAACTAAAAGATGATGTTATATCAAGTTTACTTCTATTATTTTCTTTAAGAAATATCCATTAAGTGTTTCAAATGTATGTGCGAGTAAAGTGGTAAATATACAAGACAATTAAACTCACTATTTATCTGTACGTTTTCCAATTTATGTTACTTAGATCGATACTTGTTTGAGTAAAAACATTTGCCAAAGATAAACAAAATTTTTATTTTAAAACGAAATTAACAGGGTTAGAAGTAAGCTGTCCACAGCATTTGTTTACTCGTAGGGCTTATGCGAAGTTAATTTGGTTAAACTTTTAGTTATTAGAAACACATTTAACATTTATGTTATTTTAGGACAAGCAGATAAACAACGGTACAAGCTGACAATAAGTAAAATATAACACAATTCTCGAAGAGAAGTTATCTAGTCTTAAGTCCAAAATCGGATTGAATCAAATTCAGCAATTTCAAATTTAATAAAATTACAAAAAATTCTGACTTTAGTTTAGTAATTAATCTAGCAGATTTAAAATATTGAAGTGGAAATTTTTGAGTTCTTTGTACTTCATCGTAATCTTCAAAATTTAAAAAATATCCATTGTTACGAGTGTGTATATGTGTTATATTGTATATTTAAAAAGATATTTAAGGTGTTAAATAAATCGCATGTTTTCTAAGTCTATGGTGCAATTAAAACTTGGTTCGTAATCTCCTTGGTTATTTATATACATATACCGGATGTCCCATGACATGATTGAGATAGTTTAAGCATGTGTTACTCAAGCAATTTCAAGTTAAAAATGTCTTACGAACATATGCTCAAAACTCTATCGAACTGAGCTACAGGCATGTGAAGTGCACATTGTTGGGCACTTAAAAATCCATGGTGAACGTTTGGTGTGATATTATTGACGACTATCTCCTTGGTTTGTTTGTTCATTTCGTTATATATATATATATATATATATATATATATATATATATATATATATATGTATATATATACGGTGCTTTCATATTAAAATGCTACAAACACCGTATCATATTATATTCGGGTCTAGATACCGAATGACGATCAGAATGTAAAGTGTGGGGCGCGAGTCAGTTGAATCACAACAACGACTGACTACAGATTATAGCTTAAGTAGTTGTTCGTGGTACTTGGCGAAAGGTCTATCACTGACTGTCCAAATTGTTTACGTCCAAAAATTAATAAATTATAATTACTTTTAACTGTACAATTAGCTATTTTGACAATAAGTTTCGCATTGAACTAAAAGACGTTTTCTAATAAAAAGTTTAAAAATAAGAAAAACTCTTAAAAAATAAAATAACTCCTCGGAACTTAAAAAATACTCTTTAAACAGAAAATAAATATAACTTGCCAAAACTTATAAAATACTTTTTAAATACAGAAAATAAATTCAATTAATTAAATTCTCAAATGTCCCTCCTGCTTGCGCTATACAGTACCCCAATCTATTATAAAATTTATTTCGAACAAGAGGATTAATAATTTGGAATTGGTGTTCGATATTAACCCGTAATTCTTCCAAATTATTAGCCCTTTCGTCTTGATGGTCATATAACTTTGATTTTATGTAACCCCATAAAAAAGTCATTAAGGGCTAAGTCTGGTGACCTTGGTGGCCAGCGAATTGTAACACTACTAGATATAACTCTTTGGGGGAATATATTATTTAAATATTCATTCACAATTCTAGTTCCATGGGCCGGACAACCATCATGCTGGAACCATACGTTCTCTAAATTGGGATTAATAGTTCTCAAAGCAGGGACAATGTCGTTTCGAAGAAGTTTCAAATATATTTCCCCGTTTAAATTTCCTTCGATAAAGAATGGACCAATAATGTTATTCCCATAAATACCAGCCCAAACATTCAATTTTTCAGGATACTGTGTCCCCGTATTCAATTGTCGATACTCGTTTTCAATAGACCAATATCGAAGATTCGACGGATTGTGTTTACCGTGCGACGGAAACGTGGATTCATCGGTAAACAAGATAGTCTCAATGAAGTATTCATTCGCATTTACACGTTCTATTACAGTTTCACAAAATTCCTGCGTTGTTGATCAGCATGAAAAATTTCCTGATGAGTTTGGTATTTATAGGATGTGTACTTATTTTTGTTTAATATCTTATCTATTTCTTCTGATGTTTTAGATATAGTAATATTGGAATTTTCTTCGACCATTGCGCACACCATGACTTCATGCATTTTTGATCGTTATTTATTCTCCGTATTTTATGACATTTACATCCCAAAATGCAACCTTCTGATTTAAACTTTTTAACTACTAATGATGTCGTTGTTAATGCAGGAAAGGGATGATCTACATACTTTTCAGAGAAAAGGCGCTCTATACGCCGTAAAGAATTACCTTTCAAAGCTCATGTTATCATTTGAATTTTTTCTTCCAATGTATACATTATCAAAGTAATGTAATTAAAAAAATATTTAAATTTAAAGGTCTTACAGTAACACACTCTCCCAAATGCAAACCACGAATGACAGTTAATACGATATCGATACGCCTACAGTCGAATTAGTGGTGGGGCTGCAGCTAGTACGATCAGTAATCAGTTATAGTCGTGATTCGAATGACTCGCGCCCCACCACTGTACATTCTGATCGGTATTCGGCAGCTAGACCCGAATATAATGTGGTACAGTTTTCGTAGCGAGGTAAAATGAATGCACGGTTTATATATAACTATTCCCATTCGATAAGTTCTTCATTTCATCATACTACATTTGGGTATATGCTTTGATGTAATGTACAGTCTTTGTTGAAATTCATCCCGAATTCTACTATAATACATCAACATAATTTTTCCGAACCTCTTTGGTCTTTGAGTCTAACCACTAGTCGTAAATGATGCGAATTAGGTCTAATCGAAACTTGCTTTAAAATCATATTTTGTAAAAGCGCCATACAGATCCGATCAGTTTTTCATTATGTAATTATACTAGATTTAGGCATAGGCTTTTTCTTGGTGGAGTAGAAACTTATCTAGCTTTTCAGCAGTTACAATCCACCGTCCATCCAAACATGCTTTTTTTCCAGCCCTCTTTGTTGCATAAAATATTTTTTTTAATTTATAAAACGTATCAAATTTTAAAAAAAATTACCTAAACCTTACGTCCTTCGTAAAATTATTATCGACTTTTCTTTCGTTTACGATTGATACCCTTACTTTAAGATCCCTTTCCATAATTTATTGCATCTTTTAAAGCCATACCTGTATACGTGAAAGGAAAAAATTCGAATCTAAGCGAAATTTACAATAAGAAAAAGAACTTGAATCGTTACATCTGCGAGTTCATCGCAAGAAAATTCGAAGGGGCAGACAATAAAAGCGGCTCCCACATTCGATATTGAAATTCAAATTTGGACGTTTTGATTTCGTTCCACTTGTTTTTACTGTCGTCCAATAGACCCACCTTTCGTATGAGTTTCGATAATCAGTTTATGGGAAGTCGGAGGGGAGAAAAAAAACTGAGTAAAGAAGAAAAAAGCGCAGAGTTGGATCGACAAGGGTCGCCTCCTAACGTTTATTTATGACGACGTGAGTGGTCGATGCAAAAAAAAATAAATGTAAGGGAACGCTTTTCGGGTTTAAAACACTTTCAAGCATCGCGGTAATGGGAAATATTTCATGTATGAGAAAAAGCCCTAGCTACCTAATCAAGACGACTGTAACTCCTGAGGGCTTTAAATGTCTATTCGTCCGATATTGCCGCAGGATATATTTTTGCTAGTGTAAAAAGTTGGATAAAGTGCGGAAATTGGCCTACACTTTATTTCTGCGGTTTTTGCTCCTGGAAAAAGTTACATTTAGATTTAATATTGAATATATACTTTAACGTCTTCGGATTTTCTTTTGCAGTTGAGAATACAATATATACTTTAATGATAGTTTCTTCAAACTTGTAATATCCGTTCATAAAAAGAAGGTATAGATTTTAGTGGTTTTGACACTTTTAAAATTCTTCTGTATTCATTTTGGCACGACTTATTTATTTAATTAGATACGAGCAAAGCTAGAAAAAATCTATATCTGTTGTATATATACCGGATGGCCCATAACATGATTGCCACAACTTATGTACTACTGTGGGCAAAAAATAGTAAGACTTTTTAATTTAAATTTCGCGCGAAAACCCATTCGTCGAAATATTTTTTTTCTAGGTTGGTATGACTGTCAGTGACATCTGTGCCAAATGTCACATCGAAATAATCATTTGTGTTTAGTATACGCTTGTCTTTCTGAAGTACAAAAAGTGCATTCGGCGATTTTTACAATGAGTGAAATTATTCAACAAAGAAGTTCCATTAAATTTTGTGTACAGAATCAAATTTCCGGTGCCGAAACGTTCGGAATGTTGTAAAAGGCCTTCGGTGATAATTGTTTGTCGCGAGCAAGTGTTTTTTATTGGTACAAATTATTCAAAGAAGGTCGAGAACGCGTTGATAACAAACCACGTCCAGGACGGCCATCAACATCAACATTGGTGCTTGAGAATCGACGATTAACAGTCAGAGACCTTACTGGCATCGTTCGAATATTGGAAGAAACAGTGAAAACCATTTTGAAAAATCATTTGGACCTAAGAAAAGTGAAAGCACGATTTGTTCCAAAATCACACAATTTTTTCGAAAAACAGCGTCGCGTTGACGTCTGTGAAACAATGCTTTCCGACTATCAAGACAAAATGAAAGGCATCATAATTGGAGATGAGACTTGGATCTACGCTTATGACCCGGAAACAGACGATCAATTGGCCGAATATCGTATCAAAGATGAGCCGAAGCCCAAAAAACCACGTCAAAGCAAGTCAAAAATCAAGGTTATGTTGACAGTTTTCTTCGATTATCGAGGTGTGGTGCACTCCGAATTCCTTCCGAACGGCCAAACTGTCAACAAAGAATACTATTTGAGTGTTATGCGCCGTTTGCGCAATGCTATTCGTAAAAAGAGGCCAGAATTATGGGCCGACAACTCGTGGTTTTTGCACCACGATAATGCACCGTCGCATACTGCATTAATTCTTTGTGAGTTTTCCGCCAAATTTTCAACCAATATCGTGCCGCAACCACCGTATTCGCCTGATTTAGCTCCGTGTGACTTCTGGCTATTTAGCAAACTCAAACGACCGCTCCTGGGAAACCGTTTTGAGTCAATTGAAGACATTAAACGTGAATCGCTACGCGCATTGAAGGCTATTCCTGAAATTGACTTTAACAACTGTTTTGAGATTTGGAAGAAACGTTGGCACAAGTGTATTGGGGCCAGGGGAGATTACCTTGAGGGGGCCGAAATAGATTTGGAAGAATAAATTAAGAATTTAAAAATTATGAACAAAGTCTATCTGCTTCTGGGGCTGAACTACTGCACTGAAACTGTTTCAGTGCAGTAGTTCAGCCCTGAAGATGTCCCATACAAATGCGTACGAAACGTCGGCAGATATACTAGTGACGCGGTTCCAGCCCGGAAACCCAGAAGCAGATAGCATGGACCACGACCGCGGAAGTCTACGTACCAAATGAACAAAGTCTTACTATTTTTTGCCCACAGGAGCATATGTTACTGAAGCAATTTCAAGTTGTAATGAATATATGCCGAAACTATTTCGTAACTGAGCAACAAAACTATGTTGTTTTAGATAACACGACTAATGCAGGTATTGTACTGTTTTTATACATTTCCAAATACATACTTTTGTCTGTCTCTGTATATGTATGTGTATCTTAATACATATCATGTCATGTCATTTAATCTTTGTGGCAGGAATCGAGGAATGACCAAATTAGAAGAAAGTTCTTTTGAATGGAAGCTGCTTTAAATAGCTTAAAAATCGGAAAAATCGCTTCAGCCGCCGTTTTCTTCGAACGAAAGAAGAAAATGAACACTTCCCGCAAATGACGATTATTTGGCACAAAATCAGACATTTTCACACAACCAAAAGTATATGACGCAAAAACAAAATCACTAATGTGTCAAAGCCGTTTGTTTACCATATGTCTAAGCTTGATTCATGACGTTTTGATTATGCCACAATCGACCAGCACTTACTACTGGAGCCATCCCTTGAAAAACAGCAAGAACTTAGTTGCGCACCTAATATTAATTTTGTCTTTTAACTTTTTACTACGTCATTTGAAATAATTTTAAAGCAAAATGTATTTTAAGCACAGCATTAAAGTACATTAAATGCACGACATTCTATGTATTATAATTCTGGTGAGAATGCCCAGTCTAATCAATGGTGGTTAATACTTAATGCAATTTGTATGTCCCTTTGTTAGATACGCTACGCATTGCATTATATACTACTATTATTGGTATTCTGTTTATTATGTGAATACAGGTGTTGTGTTATACAAGATTTGACAACTAATATAATACGCGTATAATTGTACTTAAAAGTTTTAATCAGTTTCATTAACTCATTGTATTTTTGAGGGCTTTTTATGCCTATACAGCATTCAACTTTTTAATAACATATTACACAAAATCAATAAGATAATCAACAAATCTCTTATAGTCCTATGTTACATAATAGGACTATTATGTAATATAGTCCTATTATGTAATAGGCTATTTCTTGTGGGGTTATTTGAAATCATTGGTCTATCGAAATAAACCAGACTCTCTTCAAGCTTTACAAGTCAATTTCGATATATATTATATGTATATATAATATAATATGTATTATATTCATGGCGTACGACTAGATTTAGTGGAAAAAGTGCTCGAAAATTGGGTTCATCGAATTCTTTCCTGCAGAAGAAGTCGTGGAGGCCATTTGAATGACGTTTTATTTAGAACTTAATTGTATCGATTGTACTTCACATTAAATAAAAACCTTTTGAATTTTCTTAATAATAAGTATGTTTTTTTTTTTAAACAAATCATGTGACTCTTATTGGAAAACCTTGTATAAGGTTCTTAATTGTAACAATATCTATATAGCATGCTTCTGCTTTTATTTACATTATGGCTTTCATTCTCATTTATATTGGGGTACATAATGGGATCTCTGTATGTTACTAATACAACGAATTACTTCAGCGAACGTATATACATATATGTAGATATAACCAGGACGGATCATTAAAATGTTACGCTGTAACATTAATTGGTTTAAGACCCCCGGTCACTCCGCATTCTCTCGGTCACTACCGTGTTAATTGTCGGTATTTGCGGCGCAAGTTTTCACGTCGACCCTGTATTTGTCATTCGTTTTCTGTACCTATGTGTAAACGTTTCGGCATCAATATTCGTACAACGTTTCAATTTGTTCGTCGACTGTAAAACTGACAAATAATTTTGGCATCGTCAGTGGAATAACGGTTTTTCATGTCCACTAATAAATTCCGACGCATAAGTTCAGCAGGTCACCTGACGCCTATGTCCCGGCAACTGTAAATAGGACAAGTTTCTATTACTCCGCGCTGTAATTTTACTGCACTATGTCGGGACATTCATTTTATACGTACAAATTATCTGTCAGAAGGGTTTGGAGTTGCATAAAGTGCTCATCATGAGTGCTATAAATCGCGGTAGTTCGGATTTTCTATATTGGAGTAACGTAAATTTTCGACATTTCAGATCGATTTTGTTTCGACTTTTGTATAACTCACAAATGCAGTTATCTGAGTTATCTGTTGGCTATAATTCATCAGTTTTGGTCACCTTTATTTTCTGATATGAAATAATGAATTGCCTCAATTTTACCGGACCAAAATGACGTTTCAGAAATTGTTTTATGACATGTATGACACTGACCTTAATTGCTCCAGCGTATCTTTAAAACACGTCATATTTCCTTATTTAAATAATTGAAATGTGTAATTCTTTTTATTAATCTCCAGTCCCTTTTACTAGATATGGAGTTCCGCGAGCTTCTAATTTGGGACCATTTCTCTTTGCATTCTTTATAAATGATATTGTTCCTGATACTTGATATCGATAGCTTGAACTTAAGCAATGACTTGAAGAGAATTCATTTGGTAAAATCAAATACTGTAGTGTATGGTTGAAGCTCTTTTATATTTTTTCAGTATTATGATTCAATTTCTACATTAGTGCAATCTATGCTTAAATTATTTCCATTTGATCTTTCATCATTTTCAGTATCAGCAAGTTTTAGAGTAGTCTTCGACGCTGTCACTTCATGTTTTGGCCGGTCTCTCTCTAGAGCCCCTCTCCCGTTTTTCTAGACTCTCGCGATTGTCTGTCCGGCATATAATTTCTTATACGTACCAGATAGCTAACCCATTTCAATTAACACTTTTATAATCTATTCAAAACAACATACAAGCCCAGTTCTTTTCTTAGTAGCATATTTATTACTCTATCTTTTCTTGATGTTACTAGTACACATACATCTCTCTTTCGTATTCTTTATTTTACATTTTTTATTTAAAACCCAAATCTTGCACCTAAATGTAAATATCGAAGAGTACATTGATTTGAATATGTTTATTTTAACTTCTTCTTCTCTCAAGGCGCTTCTTAATGCATGGCGTATATACAATAGATCTTTTGGCTTTTCTTCGTTTCAATGTGCATGTTTAAATATTTGTATTTGTCGCCCTTTTTCTATCTAAATGTTCAAATCAAAATATTCATAATAATAGTGCGAATACATATTGACAAAGAGACAACCAACAAATCGATGAAAGTTGGAAATATTTATCCAAAAACTGCAGGTTTTATGTTTCCCATAGAAGAATGAATTGCAAAAACCAGAAAGTATGGCAAATATATCATACGACAAAATGAAGTTGTAGACATATGCAGACAATGTTACAAAACATCAGAAACAATTGAACATATTACAAGCGACGTGTACAAATTTAGCACAAACAGAATATATAAGGCAAGATGACAATATCTGTAAACTAATACATAAAGCTCTTGTTAATAAACACAACGACTTAATTGACAAATGGTATAAGTACGAACCATAAATTGTTTAAGGATATTCATTTTGGAAGAGAAACTTTCTCATAGCTCGTACGGTAACATACAATAGACCAGGTATTACACTGATTTATAAAAATACTAAAAAGACATACGGAATTGCTGGTAAAGAAAAACCTTATATATATATATTTATATATATATATATATATATATATATATATATATATATATCTTAAACACAACTATTATCAGGTGTATCGGTCTGTCTCTACTCATCCAATGGTCCGATGTAAGAAGGAGTTGGTCAAGCTGTTTTCTGCTATGCTGGATATGTTTAGGTAACAGGTTGTTTTTTCAGCATCTCAGAAGGAACCTTCTTCTATTCAGCAATGTAGCCAGCTTGATGTTATATAATGCCCATTTTTTAAGGAGTTTAGCCTCCATTCCATAATTGATGTTAATATCTTGATAAAAACCCATCTATACATTTGTAAGGACTGCATAATCGTCCGTACTCTTAATATCTTAAACGCAACTATTAGCAGGTGTATCGGTCTGTCACTACTCATCCGATGGTCCGATGTAAGAAGGAGTTGGTCAAGCTGTTTTCTGCTATCCTGGATATGTTTAGGTAACAGGTTGTTTTTTCAGCATAGCAGAAAACAGCTTGACCAACTCCTTCTTACATCGGACCATCGGATGAGTAGAGGCAGACCGATACACCTGCTAATAGTTGCGTTTAAGATATTAAGAGTACGGACGATTATACAGTCCTTACTAAAATATAGATGGGTTTTTATCAAGATATTAACATCAATTATGGAATGGAGGCTAAACTCCTTCTTAAAAAATGGGCATCATATAACATGAAGCTGGTTACATTGCTGAATAGAAGAATGTTCTTTCTGAGATGCAGAAAAAACATCCTGGATAGCAGAAAGCAGCATAACTAACTCCTTCTTACATCGGACCATCGGATGAGTAGAGACAGACCGATACACCTGATAATAGTTGTGTTTAAGATATTAAGAGTACGGACGATTATATAGTCCTTACAAAAATATAGATGGGTTTTTATCAAGATTCACACTTGGCTTGAATATATACATACATACATATATATATATATATATATATATATATATATATATATATATATATATATATTCAAGCCAAGTGTGAAACTTTCCAAGTTACCAATTAAGAAATGCTACCTAATATATTCTGACTTTAGTCTTCTACGGCCTATATATTGTTTACTACTTACAGTTACAATCTGTTTGATATTAAAACAACTCTTAGTTCCAATTCTGCATTTATTACGAACTCTTCAGATCCCAGGTTTTCTGATGTAAATTCTATTGTCTTATGTAGACTGATGAACGTACAAAAAGATTAAATGATATTTTCGATAGTGTATTAGAAAAAAAAAGAGCTTTAATTTCTGTATAGAATTAGTTTAAATTATAAATCCCGTTACATTTTTCCATACTCTCAAAGAAGCATTAAGCAGGGCATCATTTTGTTTGTTAAGTCCGAAATGAAAAAGAACAGACCGATTTAACAGCTTATATACGAGCAGATAATTAAAAAATACGGCATAGCGAACCATTTGCTGGGTTCGCACAAAACGTTTCAATAACAAAGAAACTTCGAATCCAGCGCAAATGTGATCCTGTTATTCAGAATACCGGAAAATCGGTCGGCCGGTAGACCGAGACGGATTCAAGCGAAGGACTCGACGATGTGTATTTCCCTTTTTTCTTTAACTGGAAAAAGAGTAAGTTGAAAACGGTACCAGTTGCCACTATCAGGAACCGATATTGTCCGAGGCAAAATTAATCTTCATTTTTCCACAAACGTTCTATCAAAGCGTGCAATAAACTGATGAAATTCGCTGACCAATTTAGTATTTCGTAATTAGTACGTCTGAGAGTCTTTAAATCAACAATAAAGGGATTGTAACCAAAATAATGAAGCAATCTTTCGATTGCGATAACGTCGTTTCAGCAGTTTCCGCTCTTTACTTCCCTAATAAAAATTAACTTTCCTCTTCACTGGCTTGATGTATAAAGTACATAATTTTTAAGCAAAGATTTGCAGAGAGGAAATTAATTAAAATTACTCGTCTACTGGATTAGATTTGAATAGTATTAACTTGTAAAACGGTACATTGTTGAGGTGCATAAAGATTAAGAAAACTTCATAAGCTAAAATTGAAAAAGATATTTCTCATCCTTTTAATATTTGCGACCAAATTTTCCATCACAATTTTCATTGCGCCTCCTCTCTTCGCCCCTCATACAATGTTCTATTGGAATCGTGGTGTAATTGTAATTATTACTTTCTATTGAAATGTGTTTTGATGCTAAGGCCATAATACGATACTGTCTTAATCATTTTACTTCGAAAAGTTAAACTTATTAATCTTTGACAACACCGATTCGCTGCGTTAATAAAATCAGAATCAGATCAGCTTCCCAGTAAGTAGTGGACATGGGTTCGATTCCCCTTCGAAGGTACGATCTTTTATTTTATATATATGTCCACTGCCTTTGAGGAAGGTGATCTTCTGATTCGAATTTTATAAATGCAATGAATCGATGTTGCCAAAGATTAATACATTTAATTTACAATAGTTTAATTTTACATAATATACATATCTTAAAGTATCGGTCTGTTGAACAAAGACTCAAACAATTTTAGTTTTCAATGATCTATATTTCGCTGCCAAACAAGAGTGTGAAACTGAAAGGAGTCGTACACTGGCTGATTCAAAATAATTGTATAAATAACTGTCAATTTTAATTTTAAAATACATTGTAAAATAGAATAAAACTTAGCTGAGTTGAGTTTTATTCTAATAATTAGCTAGTCGCAATTCGAACGCTACTGTTTCTTGTTCCTCCACGATTCATCTTCACTGCGCTTCTGTCCATATTTTTTTCTTTTTGTCCATTCTTTGGCCTACCTCTTCCTTATTTTCTATGGGATCCATTGTCAGTGTTGAGTCGGTAATCTATTATCAGTCATGTTCTCATATGATTATACCAGCAGAGTTTTTTCTCTGTAGTATCTGTGTTTTTTCTACCATCATTTCATGTTGTCTGTTTTTATGTGATTTTGTAACGTGAGCTTACAGTTTATCTGCCAACAGCTGTTTTCGATTGCAGTTATTCGGTTTTGCATTTTCCGTTTTACAGTTCATACTTCTGAGCCGTGTGTAACTGTGCTCTCCAATACAGCTTTGAATATTTGTTTTTTGTTCTCTTCAGAATATTTTTGTTTTATAAGGTTTTCCAATAGGCATGATATGATTTTAAAGTGACATTTCGGCCATTTGTAATATGTCATGATCTGTCATTTGTTTTTCAATGTATTCAGTAGTGTTTACAATTTCATCATGGAGAGATATACTCAAGAACAACGTTTACAAATTATTCAGTTTTATTATCAAAATAATCGTTCTCCAATTGCAACTTTTGCCATTTTATTATTATAATAATCGTCCAAGTGTGACAATGAACCGCTCGAAGTAATGCAAATATTGCTGCCGTTCAGGCAAGTGTTACTGAAGACCGTAATTTGTCGATTCCAAGGCGTTCTCAACAATTGCGACTGTCTCAAACCACAACCTGGCGGATTTTGAGAAAGGATTTGGGTTTGCATCCCTATAAAATTGTTCTCACTCAAGAACTGAAGCCATTGGGCCATCGTAAACGTAACTTGGTTCCAACAAGACGGGGTTACGTGCCACGCATCAAATGCAACAATAGAATTATTGCGAGAAAAGTTTGGAGATTCGATTATTTCAAGAAATTGTGATATTGAATGGCCTCCCAGAAGTTGTGATTTAACACCACTAGACTATTTCTTGTGGAGTTATTTGAAGTCATTGGTCTATTGAAATAAACCAGACTCTCTTCAAACTTTACAGGTTAATATTGAACATGACATACGACTAGATTTAGTGGAAAAAGTGCAGAAGAAGTCGTGGAGGCCATTTGAATGACGTTTTATTTAGAACTTAATTGTATCGATTGTACTTCACATTAAATAAAAAACTTTTGAATTTTCTTAACAATAAGTGTTTTTTTTTTAAAGAAATCATATCACTCTTATTGGAAAACCTGTTATAATATTAAGTTTAACTGCTTCGCGATTGCACTACTTCTTCTTACTTTTCGCAATATGTCCCTTTCATCTTTTCCATCATATGTTAAAGTATTTACATTTCTTAGTGTCTTTTAATTATTTTGCCATCAATGTCTACGTTTTTTCCTATACATCCTATAGCCATATATCCACCACACATGAGCATGGAAAAAGTTCATTTTTAGACCTCATTTTGTAAATTCCTCAACCAATTTTGTAATCATATATGTCACATCTTCAGCATCTTCCTCCAGAACGACCTGGTCGTCAGCAAATAATAAAGTAGTAAGGTTTTCTTTCCCAATTTATACTTACATTTTATTACATTGAACCAATGTTTCAGAGCCGAGTATATATACGAGCATAAATCTTGAAAAGCGTAGGAAACAGACTAATTAATAATAACAATAATTCATACCTTCTGATTCGCCAGTATTTTAACAATTACTGGAGGCATTGAACAAAATAAAATATAGCATTCATAACACAGGCCAACACACATTTTGATGCCTGCGATTTTTTAACTGTTCCTGGGTAATTTTTGGATGCAGAATGTAAAACAGTTCTCAGATTTGGTCTATCAGATCTAGTTTTTGGGATTTTTTTAAAAAATTGTGTATATATTTTACGTTATAACTGTTATAATATATAATATTACTATTGACAGTCAAAAACAAAACAAAGACACATGGATTTAAGTATTTATTGCAAAAACTTAATTTACATAATTACATTAGTCACTAATCACATAAAAATTTTTTTTATACGACTTTCTAGAATGGAGTTTACTAGGGCAGTCTCGCTGAAGGCACCAGCAGTAGTCCGTCATCATGTGGCTATCCCATCGTTCTTGATAACGATCTTCCATAGTTTTAATATCCTGATGGAATCTTTCCCCCTGTTCTTCACTACAATCACCTAAGTTTTCTGGAAAACGATCTAGCTGGCTGTGGAGGTAGTGAACTTTTATACTCATGTTACAGCCGAGAATATTAAAATTTGAAAGCATAGTTTCCACTAATTCTACGTAATTCTCTGCTTTATGATTGCCAAGAAAATTTTGTACTACTCGAACAAATGAACACCAAGCGTTAGATTCAGTCTCGTTCATTGATGTGGTGAATTGTGGATTTTTAACAAGTTGCCTTATTTGAGGACCATCAAAAATACCCAAAACAATTTCCATCTCGATTTAAAGCCTTCACAAATTGCTTCATTAAGCCTAGCTTGATATGCAAGGGCGGAAGTAAGATTTTTTCTCTTGCAACGAAAGGTTCGTTGACCACGTTTTGTTTTCCTTGAATCATGACATCTCTTGAAGGCCATTTTTTTTAACCCAGTGCTCATTTTTATCTCTGCTGTCCCAAAGGTACAAAAAACAAGGATATTTTCTATTTTGACGATTAAGTACATATTTATCTCTTTATTTGTTGTCCTTTATCAGAAAAAAATATCAATTAACCTGTAACCTGTATCTCAAAAACTAGAGCTGATAGAAAAAATCTGGTGGCATTTTTGGAATCAGCACATTAAAAACATCTAAAATCAGATGTTAGATTTCCGACACCAAATTTTTTTTTTTCATTTTGTTACCCTGTGTAAGCAATGACTAACTTAAAAGTACACAGATATAGTATTACATTGGGACTTTAACGGAGTATAATTAAAAAGTTCCGCAGCGAGAAATAAATTCGTTTTTAAAATGACTTAATATCACCTAATTGAGAGAGAGCAATTGATCTCACGTCACCATTTAAGAGTCAATAAATTATAACCACATTCCGCATAATATAATTATGAATATGTCTGTTTTTCTTTTACTCAGAAAAATATCATTTATTACCCGTTATTTATTACAGACAGGCCTATTATTACAAATTCAATATTTAGTAATATGTACATATTAGGTCGCCTGATAAATCGATACACATTTACATCAGACCGGCATCAGGTGAATTTTGTAATTTATGGGTCTATGTATTACCTACGTTAGAATAATATAAAAACAGGAAATTTTTATAACGCGTGCAGGCAGTAAAAGTTGTACGAGGATATAATTCAAGAATATCTGATAATTATTATGTTAAATAGTAAATCTAATGAAGTACGTAACACGCGAGCTTTTTCTCATGCCAGTTGCGGAATAATTAAGAAACAAATTTTTTTTATATTCATACTACACATCTCAACATGTTCCGATTTAGTTATTGTTACGATCGATAAGATTATATCATGTGGTGTAAAAATTTCCAATTTGCAATTGAAAAGGGTGTTTCAAATTGAGCGGTTTTTTTAAAGAATAAATAAAATATAGATGGCGCTCTGAATTTGTATGGGTATGTGGGCATTTAAAAAGTGTGATGTATGATATTTATAAAAATGGCTTCGTACACGGTACAATAACGCGTTCAAATTGTTGAATTATTTTATGAAAATCAGTTCTGTGAAAAGATTTTTTAAAAAATTACATAAATTTTATGGTTTACATAATCGTCAATCTGAAAACACTATTGGTCGAATTATTAAAAAATTTTAAGAGACCGGTTCCGTGGAAGATCAAAATAGTGAAAAAAACAGTCGCTGTGGTCGTTCGCAAGAAAATATTGGTTTGGTTCGTGAAAGTATTGCTGAAGATCCTGAAATGTCCATTAGACGACGTTCACAACAACTTGGACTTAGTGGATCAACAACATGGCGTATTTTACACAAGGATTTAGCTCTGAAGGCATATAAGGTTCAAATGACACAGGAACTTGAGCCATTAGATTATTTAAAACGTCGTTCATTAGTCAATTTCATCAATGAACAACCAGCTGATTTTTCTCAAAAAATAATGTTTTCCGATGCGGCACATTTTGTACTTGGTGTCTATGTTAATAAACAAAATTGCTGTATCTGGGGTGAGGAAAATCCACGAATTATTCATGAGAAATCTATGGATCCTAAACGACTTACTGTCTGGTATGCATTATGGTCTGGTGGTGTAATTGGTCCTCACTTCTTCAAAAATTCTGCTTGTGGACTGTAACTGTCAATGGTGATCGATATAGTCAGAATTTTTGAGGCCTGAATTAATGAATATTGAACTAGAGGTTATGTGGTTTCAACAGGATGGCGCTACACCTTACTTTACTTGCTTACACGAATCAACTGATTTATTGAGAGAAAAATTGCCTATACGTGTAATCTCAAGAAACGGTGATGTTAATTGGCCACGAGATCATGTGATTCGATACTGGTAGACTTTTTTTGGGTTTTATGTGAAAAGTCAAGTTTATAAAAACAGTCCACAATCAATTCCTGCTTTGAAAGATGAAATTATTCGTGTCATTGGTGAGATAGAGCCTCAATTATGTCAAAATGTCATTGAAAATTTTAACAAAAACGTGGGCGTCTGTGGAGCTGCAAGAGGAGGCCATTTGGCAGATATTATTTTTCGCATATAAATGTCATAACTGATACTTCAATTACGAATAAAGAGTTTTTGAAAGTGAATGCAAATTATGTGTTTTATTTATTCTTTAGAAAAACTGTGAAATTTGAAACACCCTTTATTATTGAGATAAAGTAATTGAATAAATGCTATGAAATATTGTAATAAAGATTTCTCTAGGTGTTGAATCTTATATCAAATTAAGTACCAGAATGAGCGCTCGCTTTACCGAAAATCTGATTTAAAAATTAGAAAATTTGGAGCAAATATTTTGATTCACAATAATTTGCCTTGTATTCCAATCATCAAAAAAGGTAAATAAAACTCTTTACCACATCGATATTTGTATTTTGTATAAGTATTTGACAACTAAGTTGTCATCGTCAGCATATACTTTATCACAGTGTCCCTGCACCTGAATTCGCGGTAAAACTCGCACAGAATAATTCCGCATCAACCTATAGCTACTAATAGCAAAACGCACACTGAAAATTCGTTTGGCATAATTTAATCTTTGTTTTAGTCTTAGAACTATCATTTATCCTAAATTGCACCACTCCGCTTCCACTTGTGAACCTTTTTATTTAGTTTAACGCTCATGTGTTTCCAAGAATTCAAAGACAGTCTAACACAGGTTTTCTTTGCAATGTGTATGCTTTAATAGGTTTCTAGTTCACGATAATTATTTAAATTTTTGGTAAAATATCGACAAACCGCGGTTACACTAGTTTGTGAACGAAACACGTGCTAGGTTTCACGTAGCTTCGATTAAAGTCGATGTGAGCCATATGTTCTTTGTACCGAGTTCCCTGACGAACGTTTAGCCTGATCGATGTATTGTTTATTACAATATGGGCATTTTATTTCGTAAATATATATTTCGTAATATCCTGTACCGAAATATAATCTGAAATTAGGGCTCTTTAAAAGTGTGCTTAAATTTTTCGTCACTGGGTGAAATGGAAATCGTGTAAGTTGCTTGTCTCAATTTTTGCCAGGTGACAAACGCTTCAAAATTCCCGAAGATTAAATTCACGATAGAAGGAAAACAATAGCTTACCATACGTAGATACCTTAGAAATTATAAATAATTATAAAGTAGGAACAGGTATTTTCCGAAAAGAAATTCTCAATAGATTTATCACTGGATTCAAATCATTACATGCAACAAAAGATAGTTTCTTTCAATATACTTCTTTAGTTTACCACTAATAGTATATGTAAAGAGTTTTCCAATAAGGACTTGACAACTTTTTTTCAAAATAAAATGCAGACCATTTGAGATATTTCAAAAACTTTATTATCGGGCTAAAGTACAATCAAAACATTTATGAATGGAACTTTGCTTTGCAGCGGTCGATTCATTGGACCAAATTTTCGATGACTTGGACACACAATTTGGCCGAAATGGCTACTATTTCGCGTTCAATGGTGGCGCTGAGCTCTTCCGACGTTGTCGGCTTGTTGGCATAGACCAATGCTTGACGTAGCCCCAAAGGAAAAAGGCTAGAGGCGTTAAATCGCACGAACGAGGCGGCCAATCGACTGGTCCATTTCTTGAGATAACACGCTCATCAAACTTACTCTTCAATAAATCGATTGTAACGTGTGCTGTATGGCTTGTGGCACCGTCCTGCTGAAACCACATGTTGTCCAAGTCCATATCTTCCAATTTGGGCCAAAAATAATCGGTAATAATGGCGTGATAACGATTACCATTCACAGTAACGTGACGATCATTATCGTCGACGAAAAAATATGGCCCTATGACGCCGCCGGCATGCAAACCGCACGAAACAGTTATTTTTTGTGGATGAAGTGGTGTTTCATGAAGCACGTGTGGATTTTCACCCGACCAATAACGCATATTTTGCTTATTAACGAACCCATTAAGCCAAAATTAAGCTTCGTCACTGAAAATGATTTTGCGATGAAATTGATCATCTTGGCGCATCTTTTCCAGAGCCCAATCGGAAAACGTACATCGCTTCAAATGGTCCATCGGCTTCAATTCTTGAGTCAGCTTGATCTTGTATGGGTGTAAACCGAGATCCTTACGCAAAATTCGCCATAAAGTGGTCTGGGCGATGCCCAACTCTTGAGAACGCCGTGGAATTGACTGATTTGGATCATTTGCTACGGACGTTTCAACGGCAGCGATATTTTCGACACTTCGACCAACCGGTTGTCTCACTGGCACGGCAACATCACACAACGAATATGTAGACTCAAATTTTTCCACTAAACTTGTTACTGCCTGTCTACTAGGGCGAGAATTATGACCGAAAATCGGAGTTAACGCTCTTAAAGTAGCGGTCACCGACTCCGAATTTCTGTAGTAAATTTTTATAATTTGCAGACGTTATTCGTTCGTGTACTTTACCATGATGAAAATGTTAAGTTTACCGAATAAATTGACAGTGATAGTTCGATGATTAGTGAAAGAGTGCGTTCACAAATTGAATTAAAAGTGGTCAAGTCCCTATTGGAAAACCCTTTATATAGGAAGAAAAGGTAATTGGCTACATAAGACATTAATTTTTTGAACATTTTTGTGAGCATTTAATTTAAATTAAAAGAGTAATCTATAATTTCGCACAAACATTAATCACAAAACTCTATGAACAGTCACGCAGTCTCCATAAATTAACTACTAAAATCCCATGATCGCTACTTCGCAGAAAAAATCAAAATCAACTCCCAAAAAAAAGAGAACACCGGAACCTGTGTCCAATTTGTGCCGCATTCGATGGAATTCCTCGCACTCTAGATCTTCCTTTTACAGCGGAATGAGTGCCCGAAAATTTACAATTCTAATTTCTAGTAGGCTATTTTCCACCTCGGCGATTCTAGACTGAAGTAATTGCGCAAGCAACAATATTTTGCGAAAAGCGAAAGCAGTTGGTACTGGTGTAACCGTGTTCGCGTAATCGAAACCTGAAACACAAAAAAGAAATGAAATATGGCGCGAGAATTTAGATAATAAATAACTGCTCGAGTTAAGAGACGTCCGCATGAAAAATGGAATTTCATAATATTTATGCTGTAAATTTTTCATTATTTTTAACTTGTGGATAATCCTGAAGGCTTGTCTGTTCGGTCTAAAATGATGGCAGGAGAATAAATCGCAGACACTACATACTATCCAGTTAATGTAACGCTTATTTATGCATACATTTATTATAGTTTCACGTAGATTTATTCTAAGTTAATGTACATGTTCATACTTTCTATTTTCTGTTAGCATTGTAGCATTGTTATATTGCATCTTACGATTTAAGAATTTTTTTTACTTAAAACAACATAATTTCAACTTTAAAAGTATTCTCGTCGCCAAAGCTTCTGATAAAGTATGGTATAAAGACCTGATTATAAAACTAATTATTTAGCAACGATGTACATTTTATGTAACATTAATTCATTGAAGAAGAAAGGAAACCAGTTATATTCTTGCTAAAATAATATTCCTATTAACTTTTGTATATGAGGGAGGCATTTTAAGAACAAAAAAAGACCTGTTTTAACTTAAAATAAATCACTAAACGAGTATCTTAAGGTAGCATAATAAATTCAATACTCTATCTACTGTCTAGCACTGTATACGTTGATGAAACTACAACACGTTATTAGAGAAAATACACGAGGAAGATTTAAATTTTAAAAATAAATATTTGGATAAAATGAAAACGCGCCATACTAAATATCAACAACACCAATAATCGATCAATCTATACCAATCGAAATTGTCGATTCATAGCGCGCACATATTAACTCAGCAAGTCCACATCAAAAAGCAAGGGGAACTTGTTGAAATACTTCTTTTCAAGGAAATGCTGAATCACGCTGATGCAGGTTGAACAATATTCTGATCTATGCTTATACCCCTTTATACTGTCGTCATAGTGACCTCCATCAAAACTTTTAAATCATTACCACTGACTTAACGATTTTAAAATTCACCGCAAGTTAGTTAGTTACTATAACCCGCAAGCATCGAAGCTACATATGTCTAATTACTGAAC
Organism: Dermolepida albohirtum; assembly: GCA_031893035.1. Lineage (NCBI taxonomy): Eukaryota > Metazoa > Arthropoda > Insecta > Coleoptera > Scarabaeidae > Dermolepida > Dermolepida albohirtum. The sequence goes on from JAVIWB010003126.1 coordinate 217,899, forward strand.
TAAATGGCCATTGTAAAAAAACTTAAAACGTGACAGTTAAAAGCGAAGGATTTTGTTACTTCGGTTAATTATAATATATAATATGGATAAGTGTAAAAAACTGTGGGATCTTAGTGAACAAGTCTAATTTCTTCAACTGATGAGAGTTTTAAATTCGGCGGGAGTTAACTCACGTTGATATTTGAAGGTCAAGTTGTAGTATTAAAAATATCTCCTCGGGGTAGTGATTTTCAACCTGTGGGACGCACCCTTCTGAAAGGGCGCGATAATAACATACAGGGGGCGTAAGTATATCGAAAAAATAAGAAAAAATATTATTAAAATGTATTCTGACATAGTTACAAACAAGTTTAGTAATTATCAGTGACCCCCTTGGGTCTGTCTTGCATAGTAAAGTTTTTCGAAAAGGTTAATAATTGAAATTGACATTCTGAGTTCTTTTATGTTCAGCTGTGATCTGTATTTACTCTTAAAAGAAGCCACCGTAGAAAATATGATTTTGCAAAGGTAAAAGAATGGTAATAGTATACGAAATGCTTTTATTGCCAATGCAGAAAAATTCATCATCTATTCCTACCCAAAATTCAAATAGCGATTTATTATTAAATTGTCTTTTGATTTCGCCACTCGTGAAATCTATGTAAATTTCCCCAGTATTCGTGGGACCTCCAGGTATGGGCAACCTTTGATATGTTGTGGGCCAAATGTGCAAATACGTTCGCGGGCAACATTTAAAAGTAGTGCACTTTAAAGTAGTGTGCATAATTTTTAACGATAGCTATCAGACATGAAATAATACGACAATGTCTCGCGGGCCGGATCAAAACTTACAGCGGACAGGATCCGGCCCGCGGGCCGGTTGTTGCCCACATATGTTCTGGAGTATTTTGGAACGGATCCCCAATCCACTCGTAACTTGCTATGAAGTTGTCATCAGCAAAAAAATACTTTTTAAAATTCTTTGCCAGTATGCAAATATTTCTAGACTTTTTGCCTTATTTTTCTTCGGACAAACATTCTTCTTTTTAAAAGAAATATCTTGAATTTAGATTCGTGTCGATCTAAAACACTTTTGTCACTCTTCCAGCATCCAATGCTTGTGTTGTTTTGCCATAGCTAACCGTTTTATTTTATTTTGCTTACGCATCAGTAGTTTTCACACAGTAACTTTCCCGTACAATTTTTCCTAAGCGCAAATTTTATTTAATAATGTTTGCCTCTGCAATTTCCAAAGCAATTTTTGGTCTCTTTCTTTTACTTAACAAAACTATTGTTCGATGCTATACTAGTATTGTTATTAAATGTATAAATTATGTTTATGAATATTTTTTTTATATTATAGTCCACATTTCTATGGCTTATATTTATTAATTTCGACAATAGTCTATTCTTTTTGCCAATGAGTCACTATAGGAGCACGTTTTTGAACTGATAGTTGTTTTATACACAGCGTTATTCAAAATATCGCCTTATTTCAAAATAATACACAAGCATTGCGACACAAACTCCTTACACTTCGAAAGTTGAATGAAAACTAAAATTTGTATACAGATACTATTACTCTCGATTCTTGATTCATGATTTAATGTAATCGCATTTAAAATTTCCGAGAAAAAGGTCTTTACTTAATCGCCTTACCAAGGTTGCTGATTGGTTATTGTCGATAATTTAGTTTTAAAATACTTAAATACATAAATACTGAAGAATATACACGCAGTATATTTATCTTTAATTAAAATTTAATAATGTGTTGGTTTTAGTTAGACTATAATATTGTTTAGTTGAATAATATAAAAAAATGCACGTAGGTAAACACATGGCCGGTACTGTATCTAGTACATACATGTCATTACAATCGATAGCTCTTCCAGATATAAAAACTTTTCGAATTCCTTTGAAATGTAATATGATGTGATAATTACATAAACGTTTGGATGAGTTACTATGTAAAATTTGGATTAAAACAAGTTTTTATCTCTATAAACCAAATTTTAATTTTATAATTAAAATTTATGTTATTCTTTCAATATTTTAGAAGTCCTAATTCAACATTTTCATCAATCTGAATCACAACACGTCACCGAGTCGTTCCATGGAAAGTGTACTCTGGTGATTATGCATTTAAGTTTGTATAAATACAGTTTATCATTGTCAGATGGCGTTATTTTTCATAATAACTTGATTTCCAAGTTCGCCCGTTACGCCGATTTATCGAACCGTCGAAAGGGCCCACTGAATGTTCAATCAACGTCAATATATTTGACCAGTGACTCTAGAGACGCAGAAATTCGCCACCGCCAACCCCCGCCATTTCGGATTTGATTTGTCACTTCTGTGCCTTTCCAATCGCCCTCTGTAAAATGTTACCCCCTTGGACCGCCCGTGACACCCACCTCGAAAATCACCCCTCGTCGAGGGTCCGACTACACTACATTGTGTATTCAATGCGTGGCTGTGCATTAGCCCGTTTCAGTTCACAAGACCCGGCAACCTTAATCCTATCCAGCTCCTTTTATTATCCATATAAGACCTTTATGGGAAAGCAATACCAGTCAGTTTTTTTTTATACCATCACCCTCCCCCGACTCCACGGGTTTGTACTACTCTTTTCTTTTTATTATCGCCTACAATTGCCGTTTAGAAGTCATAACTGAAATGCGACTTTAGAAATACACACACGCATTGACCTGCGGGACTGGACTGTATTCTATAAATCGGTGACGTTACAACGTTCTAACCTTACGATAACTGCTTACCATGATTAAAATCTCCGAGGATTGGAATTCCGTTTGCTTCGGTATTTCTGGCTCTCCTCCCTGGAACAAAAGAGGAAAACCATTAAAATTCTACGTGATATTGGGGGACGTTCGATTGGTCAAGCAACCTTATACATACTAAAACGTATTTAAGTGGTTTAACGGCTTTTATAAAGTCAATTGAAAACATTGTTGTAATACGAAGCAATGAACTCATCCGGAATTGGGAAAAATCGAGCAAATATTTGAATAACGATGATACAAATCCACAAATTCCAACAATACTAGAGTCTTGTTACATTCTATTTAATACCATGTGATCGACATCTTTTGCGTTTTAATAGCCATGAAATTTTTTTCTCCAAACTTACGTCAGCAGTATAATTGAGGTTGGCTTGATTCGAAACAGTATTTTAACCTTTTCCTGAGGAATATTTCATGCAAAATAAGGTAATGTTTGACAAAGTCTAGAAATACCCTAACAAATGAAAAGAACCAGCTATTCCGAAGTTTGGTATGTTATCAAAAATAAAATAAAACCAAAAAGGACACATGGTTTTAATAGAATTACAAAGAAAATTTTAAAAGGTAAATTTTATTGGAGACTGTGGTTGACTAATCAACTAAGGTTAATGTAACCCCTTTCTAAAATAATTTGTCATCATCAGCGGGTATTTAATCACAGTGTCTCACCTGGAACCACGGCATAATCCGCACGAAAGCCAAACACACACTTACCAGTGCGTTTGGCTTTAGAATTTTTAATTTACTTAAAAATTGAACGGGTCAAGAGCAATTTTCATTTTTCCGCTTTAAATAAAATTGTGACCTGCTTAATCTGTTTGTCAGGCTGCATGTAATTCTGATATCTAACTGTGCTGCCATTGTTTCGATGGTTGCCTCTGGCAGCTTGTATTTTAGCCTACCTTGTGGGAAATTCATGGCTTAGTCTATTTTCAAAGCCCTTCCAGAATCGTTCTTTCAATCTCTTTTATCTAAATATGCCATGTGTTTGCAGTGTTTCTAATTTGTGTTCCTTATCTTGCTCTTAAGAGTAACACCTTCTATAGCTTCGAATGTTTTCATTTTTTTGCTTATTTATGTAAACATTAAGCCAGAAATGAGTCTCGTTGCTGAACAAAATTTTGATCGAAAGTAGTGGATTTTCTTCAAGCCGTTTTCAAGAGCCCAGAGACTGAAACGGTGACGATTCGAAAGGTGGGCCGCTTTTAATTCTTGAAAGAGAATTTTGTAAGCGTTTAAACCAAGACCTTTACATAAAATAGGCTAAGTTGCGACACAGGACAAGCCAAGCTGTTGAGATCCACGTCGAATCGATTCTTCACGGTCATTGCGTATACTCTCGGCTATCATCGCTGTATTTTCTTCACTACGTGCTGAATGTGGTCTATTTGGTGGTGCATTATTCAATAATGAAAATTGCGTTTCAAATTTTTCGATGGTATAGCGAATTGTGCGTTCGATGGGCTGATTATGTAGACCATAAGTTGTTCTAAGCGCACGAAACACATTTCTCGTGGAACGTTGCTTTTCGCAATACAGCTGAATAATTTGAAGACGTTGTGCCAGGCTGAGTCTTTCCAAAATAAAATGTCACGCAGTACTCAACTAAAATAGAGTGAAAATTCGGTACGACTCACGTTTTATCTATCAACAAAATCGATATTGAAGAAAGTACATTATAATGAATCACCCATTAGTTTTTACTCTGATCGTGACAGCATATGTTGCTACTTCGTACTTTAGTTTGCTTTAAAATCCTATTTTATCTTTCTACTTTTCTGGAAGATAACTCCTAATCCACTTTGGTTTGTAATTTGTATTCTTTCGCCTGCCAAATTATTAAAATTCAAAATTTTCGAAGTAATAGACATTTAAGAATATTCAGCAAGCTAAAATACCACACCAAAACTCAGATTAAATTATAATAATGCAGATTTAAAAGGAAACGATCTTGGTAACAATTCCAAAATTAAAAACGTAACGAAAACACGCTATGGTAGCTTGAAAAGTTTATCTTAAATCTTCAGGTAATTAAATTAATTTCACACCTACATCATATTTACAAAGGTGTTACGCATAAGACGATGTTTATTGAATTTATGAAACAATATACGAAGAGCTGCATAAACCTTGTATCAAAACAGGAGATGATTAACTGTGTATAATAATTGTAAACCGTAAATAATTTAGTACATGTCAACACGTATGTTTGGTTAAGATAGTGTAAACTCCACATATAAGTAAACTATACTTTCATATAACCAAATTATTCATAACCAGTAAGTTTTGTGTGTGTATATATTAATATTATTTTGGGAACATTGTGTGGGTGTCTGGATTGTATCAAACCGTTTCCTTTATATTACCATACCACAAGTTATAGATGTTGTTACAACACACAAAATGTCAAAATTAATATGAAGGTAAATAACAAAACACGTACGCTTGTTTACAGATGGTGTTAATACTTATAATACGCGCGCCCTCAATTTAGATTTATTATTTTCTTTATCGTTGAAATGAAGTTGTTAATTTAATGAAAATAAAAATTTGTAAATCTCCACCTTCTTCTAATACACGCTAAGATTGTTATTTTATTCATTTGTTCGTTCCGAACTTGAATATACCACCATTATTTAGTATCTATACTATGTGTACATACATCTGGAACATGAGAGTATTCAGAAATGATTTTTGAAGTACCTTGCATTTAAAACTAGTTACGAGTATCCTTGTGGTGTTGACTATGAAACTTTGCTTCATTTTGATTTACAATCGCTCATAGCTAGGCGTCATTTATGAATAATATCATATCTCCCTCTCTCGACCAATACATAAATGTATTGACCGACAAAGCGAGAACGCTTCTATCTCACAAAGATCGGTAAACTAAGTTTCCAGTGTGTAATAGACAGAAACTTGCGTGCTAGGCGTCATTTACTTGGTGTCAATTTTTAATAACAGTTGTCAGTAATATAATAATGCTTCAATCTGGCGACCTGTCACATGTCGATCTTCGCTGATAATCTAGCGCACAGCGTCGATGTTTTACTGAGTAACTGCCGTTTTTTTGCAGGTTCACCGAAAACCAATTTTTTATACACAACTCTTTGTGCAAAATTTTTCGAATCGAGGTATTTGAAATCCTTAATAGTGCTTCAATCTGGCGACATGTCACATGTGGATCTTCATTGATAATCTAGCGCACAGCGTCGATGTTTTACAGAGTAACTGCCGTTTCTGCGGGTTCACCAAAAGCTAATTTTTTTTATACATAATTCCTTATGCAAATTTTTTAAAATTAAGGTCTTTGAAATCCCCAATAATCCTTCAATCTAGCGACATGTCACACATCGATCTTCGTTGATGATCTTACGCACAGCATCGACGTTTTCCTGAATGACTGCCGTTTTTGATGAACCTGTTCTTGGATCGTCGCCAAAACGAATCCATCCACGATTAAATTCTCCATACAAACGAGGAATTTTTGACTGATGTGATGCTTCATTTCCGAAAACAGAAACCCACTCGATGAGGCATTCTTGTTGAGATAATTGTCATCGAAAATTGTAAACAATTATTCCGCGAAAATGTTCTCGGTTTAATTCCATTTTTTCAACTAACTTGTCGACTCTAATAGTTCGTTGTAGTTACAACATTACACGTATCGCACTGAAACTCTGGATGTACGTTAACTAAAGATGAAGGTTAATTTCTAGTACTGACATTTGATTAGTGGCGCCCTCTATGCCCCGCTATGCAAAACTTAAGAAACGTCCCACATATTTGGTACGTAGACTTCCGCGGTCGTGGTCCATGCTATCTGCTTCTGGGTTTCCGGGATGGAACCGCGATATAAAAGTGACGCGGTTCCATCCCGGAAACACAGAAGCAGATAGCATATCCCACATATGTTTTGCTTGTGTCCCCAATATTATTCGTATAATATAACAAATGAACAACTAGTAACTGATTTTTTGACTGTCTCGCTACCGTTTCTTCGGAACAATTATACCCGTATATTGTATTCATCCGAAGGATGGAAAGAGATCTGTTTCGGAATTCTTAATACTCACATAATTCCCGAATGTAGAAACCGGTTGACACAATATTTAACGTTGGCGTGATGTGCCTGGAGAACTACACGCAATGTGATTAGGTAAAGTGGAATATAATTAGTCGCTGTGGAACGGTACAGATCAGAGAAAGGATAGATGCGGTATGAGTTGGCAATAAGACATCTCTAATCTAGAACTTAGCGCTAAGTATCTGGGAAATACATATAGTATTGATCAACCTCCTCCAGCAAAATAACTTTACAAGTTTCCCTCCCCGCTGTATCCTATCCTATTACCACTTAAGGCCCCGGCAACTTAATAATAACATACTAACTGCCGTTTTATTTTTGTTCTTCGGATACAGAACTAAATTCGCCGCATTTACTCATCCAATTTCCTTTATTTTTTTTCCCCCATTCCCGTCCCCAGATTCGGTCATTACCCGCATCGTTCATGGAATCTGCGTTTATGTGTATACAAGACGTTCTACGAACGAAGAAGTTTACTCATATTATTTCTTTAGTTCGGGTATCGATACCCAAGGTCCTCTTATCGCACCCGTCGACGATTTGAAATCGGGCCAAATGATCTCAAAGTTCCCCATTCCGGAACGGAGACTGCCGATAGATTGGATGCATTCCATCGAATTAGATGGACCGGGTCCCTTCGATCGGAAGCCGAGTGACCCTCTTCTGCAGGTCGTAAAAACTTCTTTCTCTTCTCAATAAGATTCCGATGCAATTCTCTATCGACAACATCTAAACATACATCAATTTACTTGTTAAATCGTCGGGAAACTGTTACGACTTTTAAATCAAAGGAATTCCTTTATTCATTTATTTTAACTGATATTTATTTATAAGAGAGTTTTGTAAAACAATCAATTATTGCATGAAAAAGCGTGGAAACCTGAAATGATTTTTATTAAATTAAAAGTATTCATTTTTTGTTAGATCTAAATCGTTCAATGAGTTCGCCTATGGCTTCCATAGAATTGGAACCGATGCATTGCAGAAACAAACGTAAAAACATACATTAATAAATAAGTTGAGAATAGATCTCAGGAAAATGGAAGAACTCCCATGATCGGAGGTCGACGAAATTATCTAAACTAAAAATGAAGAAAGTCCAAGTCCAAATGGTATTACCTGCACACTGTTGTATTAAATTACAGTGTGCCTTGTGCGACCTCTCACTTAACTAATTAATTGATCGTTTCGGCAAGGTATATTTCCTCAAAAAAGCTTCATTAGATCATTTCGGTAAGGTACATTTCCTCAAAAAAGGCTTCAGGTATTACCAATTCATAAAAAAGGATCTCATTTGGAAGTGACCAACAACAGGACCTGTCTTTAATGTTTAGTTTTGCAAAAATTTTCCAATATGCCTTGTCTTAAAGATTGGTTGGTTATTTGAAAGATATACATATCAAACGGAAAACACGAATTTAGGAAAAATTATTCTATTATGACAACTATTCACTCCCTTTTAAGTGGAATTTTGGATTCGTGGTATTCGGCGGTCATTTTCTTTGATTTAGGTCGCGCTTTAATTGTGTCAATCATAAAATACTATTCCATAAACTCAGTAGCCAGTGTAGCCAGATACCACTCCACAGTATTCGTGGAGTGGTAGCTGGTTGGTTCTCGTTATATTTTTCAAACAGGACTAGAGTTTGTAAGGACTAAATTTAAAACTTATGAGAATGCAATTGTATATTTTCATTCGCAACATGTTCCCATTAGCCTGTATGTTCCTCAAGGGTCTATACCTGAATCAGTGTTATTTTGATTGTATACAAATGACTACATTTTCTGTAAATTTATTAGTTTTGTACTATAGACAATACATTGGGACTTGTTTCGGCTGCTGACACTTTTCGTTTGTATAAACAAACGCAGACTTAAGTGTTAGATATTATTTTACTTTAGAAAGAGCAATTAACCTCAACCAGGCTTTTTGAGCGTTAATATAGACTACGTATTGTCTCGAAAGATGGGAAAAACAAAGGAATGATACAATAAGGGAAGAACTACAGGTGGAACCCATTGCAGAATTCATAGAGAGACGACAACTCAGCTGGTGGGGACATCTAGTGAGGATGGATGCTAGGTGTGGGAATCAAGAGACCCGGTTAAGGGAAAACGAAGTAGACCGTGAGAAACGTGGGATGAGATGATGGAGAAGGTTCTGATAGGAAGGTACACGACGTGGATGGAGGCCAAGACTTTGGCTCAAAACAAAAAGCAGTGGCATAACTTTGTGAGTGACAAATAGAAAAATAAACTAACCCTACACTGAATACTAAACGGGGTTCATTGATAATATATATATATATATATATAGTCTTGAAAAGACCACTGCTAATAGATTGCAAAGAAATTACACAGACTACGTTACCAAATAATAAATTTGAGACTTATAATATGTGATCAATATTAAATTTCATTTTTTCGTGCTCATACGATATTTATTCGCCAGTTTTGTGTTGAATATCTCTCTGGGGATCGTCGAGTTGTGCCAACGAAATATTCGTTGCACAAAAAAAATGATAGTGTATAGAATGGAAGTTAATATGCTCATTCGCCACTTTTGTTTGAAATATCATTCTGGTGGTTGTCGAGTTGTGGCAACGAAATTTTTCTTGCATTAAAAAGGGAGTGACAGTGTATATAAAGGAAAGTAATATGCACAATGGAACGTCAATTTAAACTTTTATTGGGGATATTTATTTAAATTGCTCTAGGATGTTCGATTTCGGCTAGAAATAGCTCCAACGAATTCCATTTCCTTCTTAAGCTGTTCGGATTATATCCCAGGTCTCGCATAACGTGACCTGGCACCGTGATTTGAAATCGATAAGGCATGAAAACAAAAAAAAAAGTAGATTTTTTCTCACGCAATCCGTTTAATTGTGTCTCGTCTTGCCACCGACTATCTCCCAATATAATTTAGACGTGTACATGCGATTTTTGTTTACTTACAACGGCGCGCTAAATTTTTATCGATTACTCGATGGATGCATGTATTTGTACTATTTACGTAAAAGTTGTGTAAATAAAAAGACACGTCGTTTTTGTCCTACAAATAGTAAAATATATACATACAAACAGGCAACCAATAAATGGATGAAAATCGGATGTGAAACTCAGAAACTACAGTAAATAAATAAAATGCTATCTTGGGTTTCATTTAATATCTGTTTCTATACAATTTATAGTACGTTTGTAGACTATAACATCACCGTTCTCTGTGGTTAAATGTTAAGGCACATGCCCGGTAGACATGAGACCCTGAGTTCAAGTTTCACCAATTTTTTCGAAAATTTATGCTACGTATATACGATGTAAAAAGCTGTCAAAATGAGAATTTTTCATTATAAAATATGCTTAGTCGATGTACCACGTATACACGTTACACACATGTGCATTATAACTAAATAGAGATAAACTAGGAGGATTTTTTTAAAACATTTTGACGAGCACAACAGATTTCTATTTTCTGATACATAAAGTTTGTGTTTTGGTTTTGACGGAATAAATGCGTGGAACTTTTTTTAGTTTGAGCTTTATCGTGGCTCCAATTGTGACACCGCGATTAATAATACCCTCTCTTCACAAGTTCAAATGGTTCAACTTTCTTTTGGACTGCTTTGTCTTTTCATTGATAAATTTCAGAGTGTTTTATGGAACCTCTTGGCAATGTACCACAATTTCCTAACGTCTTGCTATAGGTGTTAAATTTCTTTATTCCGTGTCTACGCTTAAATAAAATAACGCTTTCAACTAGATAATGATAAATTTAATGAAGGCTGTGGTTGATTCACTTAATCACTTTAGGTTGATGTAGCTTTTAACTACCGACAGTTTCTAGTTGTATAGCATAAATAATCATATTATTTAATCAAAAATGTTTGTCTTTCGACAACTAAGTTGTCATCAGCAGAAATTAATATCAGTATCATAGATGTGTGCTTCGTTTTTAGTTTTTTGACTTTCGCACATAGTGTGTGTTTGGTTCCTAGCGGGAAAAAGTGCGCGTAGTGAATTTGTGCGAGTTTTACTGTGGATTCAAATGCAACTCTGTGATTAATTGTCTGCTAATGATGACAATTTAGTTGTCGAAAGACGTATATAGAGTGCAAACGTTGATATTGTAAAGGGTTTTTTGCCTCTGTTAAGAACGAATGGTTGCAGTGTATGGAAACACGGCTCCGTCATATTTCAAAGTTGAATGTTGGTAAAACTGTTTCGCTGGTGCCGTGAATCCATTGAAGATCACTCACGATTTTTTAGAAGCAAGCGCGACTTATTCGTGAATACACGTAAAAGAGGACTACAGTAAGAAGTCTTTCGTAACGACTTGACGAAAATTTACAAAGCATCCACTTGGTTTGAAAACACGACACGCTTTGGCGGCCGTATTTTTTATATGAATCAATATTTAGTTCTTATTTTCTAATGTAAATATTTATACTTTCTATTATTTTAGGTATTTCTTTTGTTCATTTCGTTAGTTAGTTATAGACACTATATTTTTTGTGTGTACTACCGCATACTTTAAATACATATCAGCAAACTATGTGGTCGAATCATTAATTCACGTACCATTAAAAAGTATGTCGGGATACACAGATTCAGAGTAAAATTACTATCTATATTGCGAAACTGCGATAGAACTTTCGGACAGACGTTGCACTAACGTCGGCAGTCTGCTGTGTTAGGACGAGCGATAATGAGCGAGCCAGTGGCGTGGAAAATGAACCGGGATCAAGAGGGAAAATGTTACGGATGGTTGGAGCTGGTATCTACCTGGCTCGTGCTTGTACGAATTGACAGTTCTTTTCAGTATTTGGCGTAGACCAGTAGCTTTTAGTAACACTTCTATTTATCTTGGCAATTATAATCAATCTCGTTCTTAACTTTCTCAAGAAATTAAACCATATCTATGATGTTATTAATTACTTAATTCTGTTAAGATGTTTCACTGATATCCGTGAACGTACAGAAATCAAAAGCTTTTAATTAAAGCTGTGTGTACTTAAGGAGAGGAGACAAATTTATTCTCTTAATGCATTTAATATGATTAAAATTTATTTCTTGGCGAAGGTAGGAAATTCGGTAGAAGTTTCGTGAAATACCGTCTTCGTATTGATAAAAATATGTCCAGATTAAATTGAAAATTGTTGTAATTTGTGTTGAAATTTCGAACATTTTTTATAATGCCGATAATGACAATTTAGTTGTCGAAATCGTATTCAACGCTAAGAGCTATATTTTGGGAAAGGGTTTATTTTCACTCAGCTTACCAGTAGACGATGACTTTCAGTGGCTTTTTTCTTCTGATTAAATTCGAAAAGTAATGCGTGCCGCAAATACACTTTATCAGACACTTTCAAAGAGGTATAAATCTATGACGGTGTTACTTTCGCAAAATATAACATTTATGGCTTTAAAGCTTTATGTTAGTAGAATAAAATGACATATGTGTCAAATCGTAACATTGTGTACTTAAGCCTAGCGACATCTGTTAGAACCAGTAATGACTTTCTGGTACACCTGGTATAGACTGGAGATCGACATTGAAGTTGTAACGCATTTTTGTTTCTGCTTGTGCTGTCTTTTTTTTATTATTTTTAGTTGAATATATAATTTTAAATTGTATTTATTATTTATAAAATCTAATTACTTATTTTCCTGTATGTATTTTGTATTATCTTTTATTTTGCGCTGTAATTAGTGTCGCCTTGTTGGGCAATGAATTGTAAGGGTTTTTCAAATTTTGCGTTTTTTTTTTAAGTATAAATAAAACACATAATTTGAATTCACTTTCAAAAACTTTTCATTGGTAACTGAAGTATCAGTTATGATATTTATATGCGAAAAATAATATCTGTCACATGGCCTCCTCTTACAGCTCCTCAGACGTCCACTCTTTTGTTAAAATTTTCAATGACATTTTCACATAGTTGAGGCACTATCTCACCAATGACATGAATAATTTCATCTTTCAAAGCAGGAATTGATTGCGGATTGTTTTTATAAATATGACTTTTCACATAACCCCAAAGAAAATAGTCTAACCGTGTCAAATCACATGATCTTGGTGGCCAATTAATATGACCGTTTCTTGAGATTATATGTCTAAGAAATTTTTCTCTCAATAAATGAATTGATTCGTGTGCAAAGTGAGGTGTAGTGCCATCGTGTTTAAACCATATACCTTCTAGATCAATATTCCTTAATTCAGGCCACAAAAATTTTTAATAATTCGACCAATAGCCCTTTCACGTAATTCTCTAAAAACTCTTTTCATAAAACGCTGATTTTCATTATTATAACGAATAGTTAGTATTTGATGTTTGAATTTTGATTGTGTTTCCATTATTCTTTAATATTAGTTCACCAAAACGTAGTATCTATATAAACGTATGATTTATTAATAAAATTGCTTTCGTTACAAAAAATATTGTACACACAACGTGCACGATAACCTTTTTCAGCAATCGACCAAATAAACCCTTGCTTACGCTGGAAAATTGTCTACGCGCACTTTGTAAGTAACTACTTCGATTGACCTCTTATCACATTTCCTTTTTCAATACTTCGCCGCTGTTGGAGACATTCTGAAACGACAGAGTTCTTACTGCAATTAATTTCATTACACCAATTACAATCACTTGCTGAGGTTTCTTTCTTCGTTTCGAAAAGCTAAATAAATAACACAGTTCAACTATTTAATGAGCATAGCCCAAGTACTCAATGTAATATACATTCGCAGAAGTGGAAATACGTGTTGTGTTGGTTTTGGCACTAAAGCAGCCAATTCTATGCCATATATAATTCATACGTATTAGAAAAGAGGAAAAAAGTGGCGTAAAAAAGTGTGCAATAGTTAAACAATATATTTTGTGAAGGCAGCAATGTATACAGTTAATAGGAGGATAAATTGAAACTTATTATAGATGGAATGTATTAAATTTAAAGGACTTTTGTGGTTATTTAAAAAATTATTAAGTTCTTTCTTGATTTAAATTCGAATATAGGTCACAAAAAAGGAATACCCTGGAATATTTTCTGCTTTAAGAACTGAAGAAGGTATCGAAACAGATTAAGTATAATGTTCAATGAAGTCACTGATTCAGTGGCAGTTAAAGCAGTAACAAAGTTAACAATGAACATAAACAATGAATCAAAAATTTAAAAAGTGCTTCAAAAAAGTCTAAATTTAAAGCTACATTTGTTGTACTTTTTAATAGACACTTTGCCAGAATGGGTGTAAAAAGTCAACATTAACACAAGAAAATTTGGACGAAAATCGTGAAAAAGGAGCTCAAAGAATCTGCTAGAATTGTGGAAAAATAATGTTAATCTTTGTAAGCATGTTTTTTCCACAGTACTTTCTGCAAAAATGGCATTTTCGACCAAAAAACACTACTGTATAGGGAAAAGAAATTTACGTTAATATTGGGTCTGGGAAAAAGTTCGTGGCGTTTTTCCCGATAGATGGCATTGGTTGCCGATAACTGAAGAACAACAAGTCACAGCGACACCACCGACGGCTCGTTTTTTAGATGAAACGTTATTGAGCGTAGAAACATTGTAATCGGTGCAGTGGTTGGAAAGTTATTCGCACTTGAAAATGGAGAAGAATAATGAGAAATTTCGCTATATTCTGCAATATTATTATGATAAGGGGAAGAACGCTGCGCAGGCTTGTGATAAAATTTGTGCTGTGTACGGTGAAGGTACTTTATCGAAATCTGTTGCGCGGAAATGGTTCGCTCGCTTTCGTTCTGGAAATTTCAATGTGAAAGATGAGTCACGCTCCGGTCGTCCAATCACTGAAAAATCTGATGAAATTCTTGAAAAAGTCCAACAAGATAAGCATATCAGCAGTGTCGATATTGGCATGGAGCTAGGCATTGACCACAAAACTGTTTTGAACCATTTACACAAAGCTGGTTACAAAAAAAAACGTATGGGTTCCTCATGAGTTGAGCGTGTAAAACATGATTGACCGAATTAACATCTGCGATGCTCTGCTGAAACGGAATGAAATCGAGCCGTTTCTGAAACGTTTAATAACCGGAGATGAAAAATGGATTACGTACGATAATCGGAAGCGTAAAAGATCGTGGATAAAGGATGGTGAGCCGTCACAAGCGTTCGCTAAGCCAACATTGACGCCAAAAAAAGTGATGCTGTGTGTATGGTGGGACTGGAGGGGAATCGTCCACTACGAGCTACTTCCAACTGGTCAGACGATTTTACTGTGCACAACTAGAGAGATTACGCCAGGCGATTGAAAGAAAACGGCCCGAATTGATTAATAGGAAAGGTGTTGTCTTCCATCATGACAACGCCCGACCACACACTTCTTTGATGACCCGTCAAAAATTGAGAGAGTTTGGTTGGGAAGTTTTGATGCACCCACCTTACAGTCCGGATATAGCACCCTCTGACTATCATCTGTTTCGATCTCTGCAGAACTCTCTCAATGGAATTAAGTTGGTTTCAAAAGAAGCCTGTGAAAACTACTTGATTCAGTTTTTCGACCAGAAACCACAGAAGTTTTTCACCGATGGGATCATGGATCTACCAAAAAAATGGCGAAACATTGTCGATAATAATGGAGCATATTCGGTTTAAATGAATTCGTCCACGCGCCATGCGGGGACCAGTTGAATTTTACTGAAAAAACGCCACGAACTTTTTCCCAGACCCAATATTTTACAAAAATTTGGAACAGTTCCGAACCTTTTTCAGTAACTCATCGCTTATGGCGAAATCTAGAACTTTTGGCATGATTCTGGAGAAAAATTGTAGTCCAAATTTAGAGTCGCTTTTATTGTATTTTTTTTTTAAAAGGTGTGATTTAGCCAGAATGTTCGAGGGCAAACATGAACCAAGATTATTGACAAAATCGAGTAAAAATAATCGCAAAAATGTGGAAAATTGACTCCCTTCTTCATCAGGGAAATGCTTTTACTCCAATATTATTCGATGCAGTTTTTGATTAACGAATAGGTTACTGCACTTTAACATCGTCTATATTCACCAAAGTGGAAAACATTTTTTTTTCTTTACCATAAATTGAAGTAAAATCTTTAAGAGAATTTTGAAATGATTTCAATTCTTTATCAGTTTTTTTCAAAAATTGGTCGCAATTGAATACTTGCATGTTTTCGATTATTGGCAACAAATATGTATATAAGGTACGTAATTGTTGATGAAAAATCTATTGAAGAGCATAACGTTTCGAAGTGTTACATAAATAATTGCATTATTCTTGTGTTTTGATGGGAAGTTTACCTATCATGAGAACATAAGAACGTACATATAATTTTTCCAAAAACCTGTTTTCGCAATTAAAGTTGACCACACAAGAAACACCTCATGAAAATAAAATTTCCAATCTTCGTCACAATTTATCTTCAAGCTGTTTTCCAAGGATATTTAAAAAGAAATTTTACAATTTACCTCTGTTTTTTGAAGGGGACTTTACATGGAAACCTAAAAACATCCATGCAATTTACCTATGTAGTGACCTGTTTTTTACAAAATTAAACCTGACCACACAAGCAACACACCATGAAACGAAAATTTCGAGTTTTTTCCACAATTTATCGTCAAGTTACACATTCGTACCGTATATGCGGCAATATGCATCCACTATTGTAAAACTAATTCTAACAACCGACTTCCCGCAATAAATTCGAACGAATTTCTCCGCAACATCATGACCTACGTAACAATCAACGTGAACGTACTGCGCGCCGGGAGAAAAACAAGGGAAAAAGGAAATGTGTAAATATTCGTTTCTTCCAACGACTATTAAATCAGCGTTTCGAGATATATAAGGCCATTCGGAATCACAACGGGTCGGAGGCTTGCCGGACAATCACGTGACAGGGCGTTCTCCTAATGAACATAGCAACGTGTCGGACATCCGTAGGTACACATTAAGGAAATGCGGGCGCCCTCATTCGGGGAAAATGTACGTGAAATTCTTAGATATAAACATACACATACACACACACATGTATGTATAATGAAGAAGAGAGGTAACACACACGTAGTAGTATATGTAGGACAAACAATGTGTACCAAAGTCTGCGTAGTATATGAATACATTGACGTTAAGGATTGTTTTCCGAATAAAATAGTTATTATTTAGTTTTGCTGGCGAGCATCCAGTCTAGAGTTGCTGCAAAAAGTTTTATGCCGCAGTGCAGATTATTTGAAAAAGGCTTTTTGCTAATTTGAAGAAACCAATTAAAAGTGACCGTTTTTTAAAAATACGTTTGCTTTATGCACTTTTTAACTTTAAATGTATGCACAAATGTTTTAGTTTTTTCTTTCAACTCTTTTCAACACAACTTGAGAACATGAGAACCCCAGTGCATTTGGAAAGGTCGCAGTGGAATCCCAAGGTGTTGACAGTATTCTAAATAACACACTACGATTACTTGCTTAGGCGCGACACTATGATTGATTATTAAAGCTGATGATAACAACTTAGTTGTAGAATTACGTGAACAGAATACGAACATCGATGTGGTAAAGGATTTTATTTACCTTATCTGTTTAAAGTGTCATATTTATTTATAATCATAGTTTACGAAAAGTGATTCAAGTAATTTTTCACGTTTAGTTAGCTGGATATGAAACGAAGAGTCGTATATTCCATTTTAATGCACCATTTAAACTTTAAATAATCAAAATAATAGATTTCGGCCTAATTTGTAAACGTTTGGCATTAAATGAATGCGAACATGGCCGATAGCAAGATCACTAGTGCGTTCAAACCTTACCATCCTCTTTAGAAAAAAAAATATAAATGTTCCAATGTAATTTTCGCGAATCTAAATCAGTAAAGTACTTACCTTTCATGATTAGTACAAATTTTTGTTTAAAAAATATATACACGTGAGGACTTGTACATGTTTTCATTGATTCTTCTAATCTACTCTTTTGTATCGAGTTTTTATACCCCGTATATCCTCCTGATACTCTCCTTACTATTGTTCTAGCTTTTAAACAACTTAGTCCTGAATGATAACTTAAAAAAAGTTTTAAGGACTATTACAGAAAGCAATACTGACAACTGACATGAAAATACAGCGCCATATTTCCTCGAAGAAAGACCATAAATTAAAAAGAAGCTTCAAGATCTTTTTAATCCAAAATTAATAAAGAAAACGCTGTATATCTTTATAGGAAAGAGGATTATTATTAATCATTGTTGTTAATATCTTTGGATTTAAGTGCATATGAAATTATCTTCTTTTTTAATGTAAATTGAGAAATCTCTGACGATTTATTAATTATTCAAAATAAGAGCTTCTTGGAATATGTGTATATACATATCTGGATTGTGATCAAATTCCATAAGCCTTTCAACTTTCATGGACTTGTTTAGAAATTACTTCCGTAATAGGAATTACAGCTGGTATAATTTTGACCTGCTTTTGATGACATTGTTTCTGGACCTCTTCTGCTGTGGCGGTATATTTACTGCGTTTCTCTCCACGTTTTTGCTGAACATTATGGGTATTAGGTACAGGAACATCAATTTGGCATATTTCTTTAGTATTTTGATGAACTAATGTAATTTTTATGAACTACTGCGTATTACTCTGTGACCTGTGAGAATGTTTCTATTTCAACATCATTCCGATTTTATAAATCTGCTTGTAGTTTTGTATTGGTACCACTGGTCAATTGTATCTACTAAATTGTATTTTTTATTATTATTTATTTTCTATTGTCATGCTTCTAAATTCTTAGAAAACTTTCATTTTTATATTACATAATTTATATTAAAACCCATGAAGGGGCTTCAAGTACTTTTTTGCCTTGTATAAAACATCCAATATTAGAGTTCTAAGTGAGAAGGAATATAACATTCTATGATTTTGTATAAAGTTGAAACAATAAGAGCAGGAATACTTCGTGTAAAGTTTGTTTGAAAACCGTAAGACAACAGATGCATTACACGAAGATCGTGAACTCATAAATGTACACACTGGTCGATGCTTTATTCACATTACATTACAAGCGTAAAGTCACCCGGCTTGCTCGTGTCGGCGAAAGCTTTTCACGCCCCTGCATTCATTGACTCATTAATATTCGCGCCTCGACACGGCCCATCATGTCGGGCCTCACCTCCATTCTCTGATTGATGAGACCGGCTCAGAAGACCAATCTTCGTTCGTACCAAACGTAGTCGAACACAAATTGGCCCTAGGACTACATTATATCCATCCAGATTGGGTAGATTTACCTGAGCCTGGCGTCGCTGATGTCTGATCGATCGAGCGTTTTACTTAAACGAAAATACGTTATTTTTCCGCGACGATGGAAAACGAACCGCCCGATGAGGTAATGATGAAAACACTTAGGCAACGATGGGATTTCTTACATTAGAAGGCTAAAGCGATCAAAAAACTGTGTAGGTAGATAATGTATTCCCAATTATTATAGGTAAACATCGCCAGGAAGGCTTTAAGCAGGATTGGTGTGTTAATGTGTCTTCGTTCGCATTAAATCGAAAGGTAGATTTTGATAGATTACTGCCACTACCTTCAAAACAGACATAAATATGATGAAAAACCAATAACTATAAATACTTTGAGCCTGTATTCATAGATGAATTTTGTTCACAAAGAAACTATTTTTATTATTAATTGGAGCTGTCTAAATCACATGAGCAACAAAGCCAACTGAGGTATCAATAGTCAGATTAAAATATTAACGAATATTTTACTTCTCGTTGCGTTCCAACTAGGTTTCCTGCATTGTTTATATTCGGCCAAAAGCTATTAAAAATATTAAAAAAAGATTTGCTATTAGCAATGTTAGTTTTAGTTGAGAAAATGGAACCACTATTTTCCAAATTAAGAAGGCTAAATTTGTAACTCCTAAGAACATAAAAGATTGTTAAAAGTCGTGTCAAAATATAAGCTTTTAAATGCATAAATAAATTATTAGCAAAATTCTAATTATTTTGCCCATGAAGAGTAAAAGAAAATTTGTATTCGGTTACCTTAAAAGCAACTCTTTCACGAAATATGAAGACTGCGAAAGTATACTCACAAAAATCGGTAATTTTTGAAAAGTTGTTGTACGATAAAGAATGATCTTGGGATGACATTTGCGAAGGTCTTGAAACGATTTTGAAGTCAAAATTTACTTGACTCCTTCGACTTAATCTTGAGAGAATGGAAAACTTGAAAAATATTGCCAAAATATGACCTTCTGAATATGTAAAGAGTTTATTTTTAAAGTTTGAGGGGTTTTGCCATGAATAATGATAAATTTGTATTCAGCTACCTAAAAGCTACTCTTTCGTGAACTACGAAGGCTAGATTCGAAACTTTTTATTTCGACGAAAATCTCAATTTTTTCAAAGGGGTATACTCACAAAAATCGATAATTTTGAAAAGTTGTTGTACGATAAAGAATGTTCTTGAGATGATATTTGCGGAGGTCCTGAAAACGATTTTGAAGTCAAAATTTACCTGACTCTTTCGACTCCATCTTGAGAGAACGGAGAACTTGAAAAATTTTGTCAAAATGTGAACTTCTGAATGTGTAAATAGTTTATTTTGAAAGTTTAAGTGGTTTTACCATTGACAGTAGAAAATTTGTATTTGGCTACCTAAAAGCTACTCTTTCGTGAACTACGAAGGCTAGATTCGAAACTTTTTATTTTGATAAAAATCTCAATTTTTTCAAAGGGGTATATTCGCAAAAATTGATAATTTTGAAAAGTTGTTGTACGTTAAAGAATCTTCTTGGGACGGCATTTGCGGAGGTCCTGAAAACGATTTTGAAGTCAAAATTTACCTGACTCCTTCGACTTAATCTTGAGAGAATGGAAAACTTGAAAAATGTTGCCAAAATATGACCTTCTGAATATGTAAATAATTTATTTTGAAAGTTTGAGAGGTTTTGCCATGAACAATGGTAAATTTGTATTCAGCTACCTAAAAGCTACTCTTTCGTGAACTACGAAGGCTAGATTCGAAACTTTTTATTTCGACGAAAATCTCAATTTTTTCAAAGGGGTATACTCACAAAAATCGATAATTTTGAAAATTGGTAATTTTGAGAAGATATTTGCGGAGGTCCTGAAAACGATTTTGAAGTCAAAATTTACCTGACTCTTTCGACTCCATCTTGAGAGAACGGAGAACTTGAAAAATTTTGTCAAAATGTGAACTTCTGAATGTGTAAATAGTTTATTTTGAAAGTTTAAGTGGTTTTACCATTGACAGTAGAAAATTTGTATTTGGCTACCTTTACTCCTGAACTACGAAGGCTTTCAACTTTTTATTTTGATGAAAATCTCAATTTTTTCAAAGGGGTATACTCACAAAAATCGGTAATTTTGAAACGTTGTTGTACGATAAAGAATGTTCTAGAGATGACATTTGCGAAGGTCCTGAAAACGATTTTGAAGTCAAAATTTACTTGACTCCACTTAATCTTGAGAGAATGGAAAACTTGAAAAATGTTGCCAAAATATGACCTTCTGAATATGTATAAATTTAAATTTTGCCATGAACAATGGTAAATTTGTAGAGCTACCTAAAAACTCTTTCGTGAACTACGAAGGCTAGACGAAAATCTCAATTTTTTCACAAAAATCGGTAATTTTGAAAGTTGTTTCAAAATTATGGGATGACCGGAGGTTGAAAACGATTTTGTCAAAATTTACCGGTTAAATTTAAAACTTTTAATTTGAATGTGAATATTTTTAAAGTTTGAGGGGTTTTGCCATGAATAATGATAAATTTGTATTCAGCTACCTAAAAGCTACTCTTTCCTGAACTACGAAGGCTAGATTCGAAAATTTTTATTTTGACGAATATCTCAACTTTTTCAATGGGATACACTCGCAAAAATTGGTAATTTTGAGAAGTTGTTGTACGTTAAAGAAAGCTCTTGGGATGGCATTTGCGGAAGTCCTATAAACCCTTGAAAGTCAAAAATGATTTTGAAAAACATGAAAAAGTCAAAATTTACGTGATTTAAATTTTTGGACAATTAAACCTACAAAAAACTTAGATTTTGCAACGGTTAAATTTAAAACTTTTAGTTTCAATGAATATTTTCAAAGTTTACTCGCAAAATTGGTGTTTTTCAAAAGTTATTGCAGATTAAAAGATCTATTGTCCAGCAGCCATCTTAAAATACGCCCCAGAGCTGACATTTTTGAAAGAAATTTTTGCTTAAAATGGAAATTGCTTATAGACATATAAAAAGGCAGATTTTATAGTATTTCAGCTTTAAAATTTTTAGTATAACGTGGGTGCAGCTATGGTTCGATCACCTTTATAACAATCACATGGTACACATCTTACAAAAAGCCTGAGTGGGTTTGGCCTTAAGAAACGTCACCGATGTTCTACCAATTTAAATAGGCATATATGTAATACAGTTCCCCACCCACTAAACCGCCACGCCCTATTTAATGGTAGTAAAATTACAAATACTCAATTCTGTAAATGGTAATATTCTGCTTTTTATCAAACACAAAGTATTAATTTCTACTTTAATATTTGTGAATTGTCTGGTATGTGAGTACGTGCACATCAAGAACGTAAGTGTAATAGATTATAAATACATTTTCGTATAAATAAGGAAACCGGGCTATCTCCGGAATTAACATCCGGGAAGTCTTCAATTCATGTGTAAGAGACCTTGAGCAGTAAACGTGCTTGTACATCGTAAATACATTTAATATTAGTGTTCTCAAATTGCACCAATGCTTTGTAATACTTTAAAGTAAATAATTTAAAAGTAAAAGCTTGTATCTAACAAGCTGTTGTGGAATATTTTCAAGTAATTTGAGTAAAAGTAATGGTATTGAATTCAAGGTATACATAAGGTTTACATAAAATAAGTTCAAATTGATCAGGAAATTTCTTCAATATTTGTTTAGGTATTTTTACGAGTCAAATTTTTATTGCCACCAATTGAAACTTCTATTTTTATAAACTGGAAGTAGTTTTCAGTACTTTTTTGTTTATTTTATTGCAGTTTATTGACTCTACCTTCAATTGTCTTTTAGATTACTTTATAATTGTTCTTTGAAATCCAATTTCTTCGTATTCATGCTCTATTATCTTACCTTCGTTCTTTGAGTAAATAAAATTTTTTATCAAAGGTTAGATCAATAAGGTTGATATATAACCCCTTTCCACATTAACTTTTGTAAATTCTGTATACGCATTTCGACAACCAAGTTGTCATCATCAGCAGATAATTTCAAAGTGTCGCACCTGGTAAAACACGGCGAAAAAATTGTACGAAAAACAAACTCCGTACGCGATCCACACCGTTCAAAACCAAGATGTGCACTATCTTGGTTTTGAACGGTGTGGATCGCGTACGGAGTTTGTTTTTCGTACAATTTTTTCGCCGTGTTTTGCCAGGTGCGACACTTTGAAATTATCTGCTGATGATGACAACTTGGTTGTCGAAATGCGTATACAGAATTTACAAAAGTTAATGTGGAAAGGGGTTATATATCAACCTTATTGATCAGGTCAATCAACCACAGGCTCCATCAAATTCAACTATCAAAGGTTAGTTTATAATCAAATTGTAGCTTTTACAACTTCTAGTATGTACTAGCATTTCATCTTTCCCTAGCTTGAGATTAAAATCAAATATACTATTTATAATTCAACCTTCTAGCTTTTTGGTTAGCTATTTTAGGCAATAAATACAAACAAATATTTCTTTCAAGGAGACAGGATCGCTAACCATATCATACATTAGATCTGTTGATAATTTCTGGTGTGTGGACGAAAATTTGCATAGTAAATATTTAAGATCGATGATTGATAATTCAATCTTCTGACCTTTTGGCCACTACTATTCTAGGTAAAAAAGAAGCAAATATTTTCTTCAAGAAGACAACAAATCTTTAACCACATCATACATTAGGTCTACCGACAATTTCAGGTATCTGGACGAAAATTTTCACAGTAAACATTTAAAATTGATGATTGATAATTTAACCTTCTGGATTTTTGGCCAATCCTATTCCAGATAATAGACACAAGAAAATATCTCCTTCAAGAAGATGGAAAATCTCTAAACACATACATTAGAACTTCTGACAATTTCTGGTTTGCTAGCAAACATTTGCACAGCCAGTATTTAAGAATGGTAATTGATAATTCAACCTTCTGGCTTTTCGGCCACTACCATTCTAAGTAATAGAAACAAGGTAATATTTCCTTCAAGACGACGACAAATCTTTAACGACATCACGCATTAGATCTCTTCATAATTTCTGGTTCGTAGACGAAAATTTGCTCAGTAAACATTTAAGATTGATGATTGATAATTCAACCTTCTGGTCTTTTGGCCAATACTATTCCAGATAATAGACATAAGCAAATATCTCCTTCAAGGAGATGGAAAATCTCTAAACACATCATACATTAGAACTTCTGACAATTTCTGGTTTGGTAGCAAACATTTGCACAGCCAGTATTAAAGAATGATAATTGATAATTCAACCTCCTGGCTTTTCGGCCACTACCGTTCTAAGTATAGAAACAAGTAAATATTTCCTTGACGATGACGATGACACTACCGTTCTAAGTATAGAAACAAGTAAATATTTCCTTCAAGACAACGACAAATCTCTAACCACATCATGCATTAGATCTCTTCATAATTTCTGGTTGGATAATTGAAACTTCTGACATCAAAAGACCAGACAACCAGTACTATTTCAAGTAATACACACAAGCAAGTCTTTTCTTTAAGAAGATGGTAAATCTCTAATCAGATCATACATTAGAACTGCTGACAATTTCTGGTTTGCTGACAAAAATTTGTGCGGTAAATATCCCAGATCAGTGATTAATTATTCAAGCTTCTAACCATTTATCCATCGTTGTTCTAAGAAATAGAAACAAGTAAATATTTCCTTCAAGAAGAGACCAAATTTTAACATCATAGGTTCGTTGAAATTTCTAGTTTGGAGACGAAAATTTGTACAATTAATGTTTAAAATCTAACTGAAATTAGCTGCATGTTTCGCTAGTTGCATCAAAAATATATTAAAACAAGAACGTGCTGCACTCATTTTTCAACTGCATAAAATTTTGGCATTTTAACAAACGGATTTTAAAATCACTTTTAAAATATGCTGTTGATGAGATTTCGTTTTTTAAAACAGCTAATGGAACGAAATTATATATTATGAAAGCGTATTTTGAACATGTAAATTACACCTTGAGGCTACATAAAATAATTGCGTATTTTCATTTAATGATTATTCATATTAACGTGTTTTAGCAGTAATATATATGAATCTACTGCACTAATGGTAAATATTTATGAATTAAAATCTTTACGAATAAATTAACTGAAAGAGAACATTATAATTATTACAGATAATCTACGCTGTAATATCATAACATAAAATGCAAAAGGAATAAACCATTAACTGGAAAAAGCAAAAATCATGGAGGAAAGTGATTACAAATTGTTTATGATGGATGTTTATAATTCCTTTATAATATTTACGGAAGAAACTCACAAACAAGCTACATTAATTGAGGCGGGATGAACTGGTGTAAAAAGGAGAAAAACAAGAGTTAGAAAAACATCAAAGACTTCTACATTATTGATAAATGTGTGTAACAGAACCAACTTGATATACGTGGAGAATCATCATTACGTCACAAAGAAAAATGCACTAAATTTATGCAACGTATTTTTATGTAAAGATTATTTTATACCTCATTACATATAAAGAGTCTGTTGTTTGTACTGCTGGAATATCATGCGGCAAAAAAATTGTAGGAATATTATGTACCAGGTTTTTTTTGTATGTTATTTTCAGAAATAGGAAGAAATCAAATAATTTAGAAGTCAATGCAGAAGAAAGCTGAAATAAAATTATAGCGTACTTTCGGACAGTAACAAGACAAAAATTTGGAACACGCAGAATAAATATAAACCCAAAACTTAGCACGTAACCATGCCATGTTCGAGGGTAGTTTGACAAGTAGTGAGAATGGAAAAGAAAAACGAATTTTTTAAATACAAAATAATTTTTATTTTTCAATATATTCCCCTAAAAGAGCAATACATTTATTCCAACGGTGCTCCAATGCCCTTATGCCATCTCTAAAATGCGATTCCGGAAGGCTTGCAAAATACTCATTTACGAAGTTGATAAGCTCCTCGTTAGACGAAAATTTCTTTCCACCTAGTGCCGTTTTCAATTTTGGAAAAAGGTGGAAGTCGGAAGGGGCTAGATCCGGCGAATAACGCGCATGCGGTACTAATTGGAAATGCAACTCGTGGATTTTGGACATCGCAACTATGCTGGTATGCGAGGGAGCGTTGTCTTGGTGAAACAGAATCTTTTTCTTTGCCATTCCTGGCCGTTTAGCACGAATCTCAACATTTAATTTTTATAGAAGTTCTGCATAATATTTTCTATTTATTGTGGCACCTTTCTGAAGGAAATCAATGACCAAAATCCCCTTTGAATCCTAAAAAATTGATACCATCACCTTGTTTGCCGAAAAAGTGGTTTTCGCCTTCTTTGGAGGTGCAGAACCACGTTCTAACCATTGTTTCGACTGTTGTTTAGTTTCGGGTGTACTGTAGTGTATCCAAGTTTCATCGCCAGTAAGAAATCGTCTACAAAAATCAACTGGATTCCGCTTATAAAGGTCCAAACACTCATTGGAAATGCGCAAACGAGTGAACTTTTGATCATTCGTAAGCAATCGCGGCACCCATCTTGCCGAAAGCTTGGAAAGGCCCAATTCTTTCGTTAAAACCTGGTGTACGCGTTCTGTTGAAATGTTTACCATGACTGCTATCTCTCTCACTTTGAGTCGTTGATTTTGCGTAATAATATTATTGATTTTTATAATCATTTCTTTAGAAGTCACGATTTTGGCTGCTCCAGAGCGCGCTTCATCAACACAGCTTGTCCGACCACGTTTAAATTCATTTACCCATCTACTTATTGGGGCGGATGATGGAGCAGATTCACCTAATGTTTCCCGTAACTCATTAAAAAAATTCAAAAAAATTCCACTACAAAAGAGGCCTTAAAAAAGGATATCAAGACGTATTTCAGCTCAAAGGACAAAAAGTTTTTTGAGGAAGGCGTCAAACAGTTGCCAAATCGTTGGGAACAGATTATAAATAATGCAGGAAAATATATTTTGGATTAAAAATCACTAAAAATTCTTTTTTTTATTTATTTTAAAATCACCTTAAAAAACGCAGGAACTTATGAACTGACCTGATATATAGTATGGTATATGTATATTTATAGAACTAAGAAAATTTATACAAAGATCCTTCACGTTCGTTTAAATCATTAAAAATAATAAAACATACCATCCATTCTTTTCATAATAACGCAATTATCGTAAAGAAGGTAAGCAGAAGTTTCAAACAAAGATTTCTGTCAAATTTATCACCGTTCGGAAATTATTCGAATGTCGCCTTGTTACGTTGATTGAAGACGAAAAAGTAACCGGAAGAGTTCATGGTACCGGAGATAAAATTGACATAATCGAAGTCAATAATTAAAACTTAATTTTTCATTTTGAATCTTTCCCTCCTATTCTAGGTAA
The DNA here is from genome assembly GCA_031893035.1 of Dermolepida albohirtum. NCBI lineage: Eukaryota > Metazoa > Arthropoda > Insecta > Coleoptera > Scarabaeidae > Dermolepida > Dermolepida albohirtum. Next base: position 245,381 of record JAVIWB010003126.1, read on the forward strand.
AATTTAATTTCATCTCCCTCGCTTTTTGCCACGGAAACGTTCTCTTCAAACAATATCGTTTACTTTCTTAAGATTTTCTTTTTCGTGAAACAATTCTGACATCACGGTTTAATTTAATGTTTCCGGAATACTCTTTATTGTCGCATCTAACGTAGGGTATACACTTCTCTCGGGGCGGTATATGCTAAGAAAAGTAGGCCGACCTTAATTTCGTTCTCTTATTTCCTTATAGTTGATAAAAATCCGTATTTGTTATGCAGGTTTTAACATCAAAAGACTTTCATGAGACGCACGTCCGAGTTCATGCATGTCAAACATCGTTTTTTTCAATGCTTTCGAAATATTGCGCAGTATCGTGCGATAATTGTGACAAAAAGAAATTTAGGTGTTCTTGATACTTCGATACTTTTAAAATTAATACATGTTTTGTTCAATAATAACATCAGCATTTATTTTGAGGTTATGTTACTCCTAAACTAAATAGTTTCATACGTTGATTCTTTCTGCACTAATTGTTGTGAGTTTTTGCTTCAAAATGTACTTTTCTTTGTATTCTTTTAATTTCATTGTGTATTCATATATCTTTTAGCTAAATTTTATATCTGAGTTACTGTTAATTCTTTGATCCATGGTTATCACATCTGCCCAACGTATGATTCATCATACATTAAATCAAAAACAATCTACAAAACTATTCTTGGTTTCCATTTTCGTGTATTATGTTAACAACAGGGTTGGGCATTTGGATGTTACGCATACATCGTCCAACCCAATTTATATTGTCTAGGACAATAAGAAAATGGTGTTTTGAAGTGAGTTAAAGAGTGTATCTATTACTTTCAAATTGTTTTTCGCTGGTCACAAAAATGGCTCAATGATCAATAAAGCGTCAAGAAATGCACTTTCATCACGGTTGAATATGAAAAATTATTCTTTAAGCTTAAAAATGTGTATCGAACTTACAATGATAAAAAATGACACTTTATTTGAGGACGTGATTCAGAAATTTAATGATCGTAAAAGGCGCGATTAGATGATGACTTCTGTAATGGCATGTTAAATCATCTATAGCTTAGTTACGATGTCTTTACAACCAGGTTGGGGCTTCTGGGTATTAGCAATACATCATCTAGCCCAATTTATATTGTCTAAGACAATAAGAAAATGGTTTTTGAAGCTATCAGTGGACTCTGCAACTTGACAAAATATAGAAGTAAATTAAAGTATGTATCTATTACTTTCGAATTGCATTTCGCTAGTCACGAAAATGGCTGAATGATCAAGAAAACGTCAAGAAATGCACTTTAACCACGATTCAATATAGAAAGCAATTCTTTAAATTTCATCCATCTCTTGGCTGTAATTTCTCTGCAGCGAGATTAGGCATCTGGATTTTATTTATCGTCTAGCCCAATTCGTATAGCCCAGGTCAATAAAAAAATGGTAATCTATTAATGCATTTCGAAACTTGACAAAATATATGAGTGAGTTTAGAAATGTATCTATTACCTTCCATAGTACACTTTGCCAAGCAGCTTTCTACAAGTCCGTTTGGCTGGAATTGGAAAGACCAAAATATAAAGTAAAATATATTAAAGGTATTGAACTGAATATGTCCAGCAGTGTTATAGTCTCATATCTAGTACGTCACAAAGAATACATGTAACAAAATATTAATTTTTTTTAAATAAAATATTACTAAAAGAAATTTCGTTGTTTTTGATTTATTTTATTTGTTTTAGTATACCTAAAACTTATGTCTAATACATATCAGTAAAGTTTTATATATCGAATTTATACCAATACATATTCATCGTAAATAGATAAATAAAAGCTATTCATTTGGCACCATTATATACGAAACAAATTTGATTCGTGGTGATTTAACTTGTATTCACAATCTCCCGCTTCCAATTCAAGATATCTATTAATTAACTAATTTACTAGGCGAGGAAATTACACTTTATTTGATTTATGAAGTAAGTCTAATTATGTGGGCACGTAGAGAAGTTTATTTACGAAATCAATTGGGAGAAATTACCAACATGAATCGAAGTGTTTGTTCACCGTGCGCTTGATGAAAATTAATTTTGAGTTTGCAGGAAAAGTACACATATATTGGCATACCGCTAATAGTGTAAAATAGATGTGTGTAGATAGAGTATTTGAATATATTGAATAAAAGCCAATTCAATAGTTCGCATAACTAGATCGGTTGATTTTGAATTGATTTATGTAGTACGTGGTAGGAAACAAATTTAGATAACGCTCAGGAGACTTAAGCAATGCTGCATTTATTTCCAAGATCGAAAGAGAGAGAATTTTTGGACTCTGTTTTTATTTTGAAATTATAACAAAGCAGATATGTCAATTCTAAGGTTAACTAGGCAAGGCTTGCAAATCAGGATTTCTCTTCTAATCACTAAGGTTGATATATAACCCCTTTCCACATTAATTTTCATAATTCTGTATATGTATTTTGACAACTATGTTGTCATCATCAGCAGATACATTAAGCAGTGTTGCACCTGGAGAACTACTGCAATAAATACCCGTGCGAAACAATTAATTCCACCTACGATCCGTACCGCTGAAAGCCAAGACGTACACATTGCCGTAGTTCTCCAGGTGCAACACTGCTTAATTTATCTGCTGATGATGGCAAGATAGTTGTCCAAATACATATACAGAATTACGAAAATTAATGTGGAAAGGGGTTATATATCTACCTTAGTGATTAAGTTAATCAACCACAGGCTCCATCAAAATCACCATTTCTCTTCTAGTTGACAAAATCTAGAAATAGTTTCTTCGGTTAAGGCGGTATTATTCAATGTGATATTAAATGTACCATTAGATTAGATTGCCTGAGATAGTCATAGAAACTACTTCAATCCTCCTAGATCTATTGTAGTCCTTATGCCTTTTCAAAATACGTTTTTTGGCTTTGTTTTGTAGACCCGCAACTTTTAAAATGATTTTATACATTCATTTTACGATATTCGTTTCCCGTTTGTAGGAAAAAAACCTCCTTGCTAAGACTTCAGACTCGTGTGTGTAGCAAATAAGAATTTCTCTTCTAGTTGGCAAAATCTGCAGTTCCTTCAGTCAAAGTGGTATTATTCATAGCCATCAAAGTATCACTAGATTAGATTGCCTGAGATAGTTACAAAAACTACTTCATTGTGACCCCTTTATATCTATTGTAATCTTTCTACGTCGTTACAATACGTTTCTTGGCTTTGTTTTGTAGACCCGACAACTAATTTCAGGATATTCGTCTCTTATTTGTAGAGAATAAAATCCTTACAAGGACTTCAGATTGATGTACTTTTACTTTTCTTTGTATTTCTTTAATTTTATTGTGTATTCATATATCTTTTAGCTAAATTTCAATCCGAACCTCCTAGATCTATTGTAGTCCTTATGCCTTTTCAAAATACGTTTTTTGGCTTTGTTTTGTAGACCTGTAACTTTTAGAATGATTTTATACATTCATTTTACGATATTCGTTTCTCATTTGTAGGAAAAAAACCTCCTTGTTAAGACTTTAGATTCGTGTGTGTAGCTAATAAGAATTTCTCTTCTAGTTGGCGAAATCTTCACTTCCCTCAGTCAAAGTGGTATTATTCATAGCCATCAATGTACCACTAGTCACAAAAACTACTTCATTATGACCCCTTTCTATTGTAATCTTTATACGTCGTTACGGTACGTTTCTTGGCTTTGTTTTGTAGACCTGACAACTAATTCCAGGATATTCGTCTCTTATTTGTAGAGAATAACCTCCTTACAAGGACTTCAGGTTGGTGTACTTTGCAAATAAGAATTTCTCTTCTAGTTGGTAAAATCTACAGTTTCTTCAGTCAAAGTGGTATCATTCATAGCTATCAAGGTACCTTAGATTAAATTGGCTGAGATATTTAGAAAAACTCCTTCATTGTAACCTCTTTGTATCTATTGTAGTTCCTATACCTCGTTCGTTGGATTTATTTTGACCTAACAACTTCGAGAACAATTAGGCATTCACTTCAGGATATTTCTTTCACATTTGTAAAAAAAAAACTTTCCCAAGATTGGTGTGGCTTGCAAATTAAGGTTTCTCTTCTACCCCCTGGAATCTACGATTGGTTTCTTCAGTCAAAGTTGTTTTATTCATATGCTTATTTATCTAGCAATGTTAATAAACTAGCACCATCATCAAAAGAGACTTTATACGTTCTTATAAATGTAATTAAATAATAACGCCTTGTATATTTATCGCCTATTTCATACTAGGAGTGAAATATTAAACTATTAATTTAATTAATTTAGTTGCAAGGTAAACTGCAGCTAGCTAATAGTAATTGAGAGTACCGTACCACAAGCATAATAGCCTTTTCATGAAACTAGCATAAATATACCTATAATAGCTACAAATACAAGCCCTCATTTATTTACTCTGGCTCAAATTAACGTCGTTAATTAATGAAAATTTTAAATTTCAATTACGCGCCGACATTTCCATTGATACGGTAAAATTACAAATTTTTTCGTGGGGGGGAAAATTTGGAAAGTCTTGTTTAACGGAAACTGTACCTGAAAACGAGATCGGCACTAAACCAATTGTAAAGGTTCCGTTATTTATTATCGAGGGTGAAGATGGACAACACGGGAACGATAAAATTTTAAATCGAACATCTCTCTGCAAAATTTCCTCGTTAAAGAAAAACGTGTTATTCAAAATTTAAAAGGGCGAGGGACTTTTCTAGGTCGACGTTATAAAACCTACGGATATTTTTTATTCAAGTACTTCGTTAATGATTATATTTATGTACTACGTGGGCAAGGTGAAAAGTTCTCGGCCTGACAATAAAAGACTGCGATTTAAATTTAAAAAATGATTTTATTTTTCTACATAATCTCCTTTGAGTTCAACACACTTGGTCCAGCGTTTTTCTTACATCAATATTTCTTTCCGGAAGTGAGAGTCTAGAAGGCTGTCAAAATATTCTTCTACGGTCTTTTCAACTTCTTCGTTGGATGCGAATCGCTTTCCAACAACAAATTTTTTCAAATTTGGGAATAGATGGAAGTCTGAGGGTGCCAAATCAGGAGAATATGGACGATAGTCGAACTAATCGTACCCCAAATCCCGCAATTTTCCCATCGTCAACGCGTCCTTGTGTGCGGGTGCGTTGTCCTTATGAAAAATGATTTTTTTCGTTTTCAAACCAGGCCTCTTCTCGCGAATTTTGGCATCCAACTGGTCAAGAAGGTTAGAGTAATATGCGCCTGTAATTGTTCTGCGTTTTTCAAGGTAATCAATTAACAAGATTCCTTTTGCATCCCAAAACACGCTGGCCATGACTTTTCCGGTAGATGCGATCGACTTCGCTTCCTTTGGCGCTGAACCACCGGCTTCCACCCACTGCTTCGACTGCTGTTTCGTTTCTGGCGTGTACTGGTGGACCCACATCTCATCCATGGTGACAAATCGCCGCACAAAATCGAACGAATTCTTGTTAAATCAGTCCAAAGAATGCTCCGAAAATCGTTTGAGCATTTGCTTTTGATCGACATTCGGCAAATGCGGCACCCGTCTTGCGCAGAGCTTTCTCATCTCTAATTCTTTGTGCAAAATGTTTCGCACCCTTTCTTCCGATATCCCCACAGCCTCAGCTATTTCACTCACTTTCACTTGCCTATCGTCCAACACAATATCATTTACTTTTTCGATGATTTCTGGTGTGGTTGCGGTTTTTGGCCGTCCTTCACGTGGGTCATCTTCGAGGGACGTACGACCACGTTTAAATTCGGCTGCCCACTTTTTAACGGTTGTCATCGAAGAAGCAGTGTCCCCTTACACTTTTGCCAACTTCGGATGAATTTCCATAGGGGTTAAACCATCCAAAACAAAGAATTTTATAACAGCAGAATATTCAAGTTTATCCATTTAAAAAAATAGCACGCACGACGTCTACTTAAAAAATTCTTGCAAACAAACTACTTGAGAGAACAAGTTGAAAGTTTTCATATGAACTAAAGACACATGCAACCACGCAGGAAACATAAATTTCTGTTAACTGTAGCGCTATCTCTGTGTCAGGCCGAGAACTTTTCACCTTGCCCACGTATATTCATAGTTACATTGTATACTTTATATTTTTCGTTTTAAAACATGTTTGACGCATTAATGACTTATTCTAAACTTAAATTAAAACATTTTTCAAAAAAAATTAACGCCATGTTGATAGCATATTAGGTACTGATTGTTCATTGACGGAAATACATTATGAAACTCAATTTTTAATTAGAAATAAAATATCGCACGCACAAGTTCAAAGACGTAATTTTATTTTCAATTCTAAAATTCTTTACTCTACTTATACTTATATGTTGTTGAAGATTTAATGATTTTTGAATTAAAATATTTTATTTGCATTATATATTTCATATATGATATTTGTTTTATATAGCAGTTGCATTTATTTCTTTTATTTTATGCGTAATATCGTAAAACCACGCGCACTTAGTGGCCGGCAGTAACTTTCGTTGTGTACATATTACATTTCAGGGAACCGACATCGTACTACCTGACAGGCTGCGTTACAGATGCTGTCGGGTAGTCGCATGGCGTTTCCCCGATAGGTGCCAAGTTGACAATGGTAAACATTTGCACTTTATTAGAAGTGCATAGGTATCTCTATGCGTTAAATAAAGCGATTAATTTATACGTATAGAATTATTTGAACTCTTTCCTTTCTTAAGTAGTCGAGTTGTTGCATTTATACAGAATTTATATATGATTGTACCTTCACATACCGAACAGTTCGCTGTTCAAATAAAATTGTATAGGACATTTGCGTGTTTTACTTTAATGAATAGGGCTTTCAAAACAGAAAACAACCTTAACATCTATATACACATAAATTAGATTTATATAGATTTATGTAGATTTTCGCAACCAGAATCTGTCGGTGATATTCAAGCGAGGTTTCAGCAACTTCGCTGCTACCATTTCCAAGTCAAGATAGAGGACGAGAAATACTATAAGCGTAGTCTATGAAGTATTCGACCTGACGTATATATAGCGGTTGTTGTTTGAAAAGAATGACTATGGTAGTATTGATACATTCTACTGTAGTCTTTGTAAAGGTTAAACGACCCTACATTATTTAGTATTTGTTCGGCCTGCCAAAAATAATGAACGTTCTCAGCGAATTCGTAAACATTGAAAAAAATTGATCATCGTCATGTGATTTGATTTGAAATGCTTCAACCCAACCAATATCGAAGTGTGGTCGTGAGGATGTTTCAATCGTATGCGATGCTACGCAGCAATAAAGCCATAATCATGGTTAAAATATTTGGCCATTTCTTCCCACCTAAGACTAAGTAACAGTCAAAACAATGGACCGAACGGGGAAAATCATCTCTAAAGAAGACGAAGGCAGTTCCATCATTTATTTAGAAAAACTTAAAAAATTGACAAATAATTGCCCTAGAAGCCGGTGCTTCGCCCATGGTACTACACCAGAAGACAGTTCCATCTGCAAGCAAGGTCTTGGCGTAAGTTTTTTTGGGATGCTTGTGGAATAATTTTCATTTATTATCTTCAGAAAGGAAAAGCAATCAACGGCGGGTATTATGCGAACCCATTGTAACGTTCGTGTGATGAAATCAAGAAAAATCGGCCACATTTGGCCAAGAAAAAGTTCTGCTTCATCAAAACAATGTACCAGTTTAGACATCCGTCACCTCGGTGGTCAAAATCAATGAGTTAATGTTCGAATTGCTTGTTTCATGCACCCTATTCGCCAGATTTAGCCCCATCGGATTATCTTCGGTTTCTAAATTTTAAAAAATAGCTCGATGGTAGAAGATTTTCCAACAATAAAGAGGTGGAGTCTGCAGTTGGCGATTATTTTGACAAGCTCAACGATTCTGACTATAAAACGGGTATCGAAGCTATTGAATATCGCTGGGAAAAGTGTAACGAAATTGAAAGGAGATTATGTGGAAAAATAAAGATATTTTTTTCCCAAATTTTTGTTTGATAAACCTTGTACCTGTATACTAGTTTTAATCCTGCTAAGGTGCCTTTTGTGTCCAAATTTGAATTTGTTCTTCTCTGTTTTCTTCATGGATCTCGACTCAGTGAAAGCAAATGCGAACGATTCATTCTCGCCCCATAAGATCTTGTGTGTCTGATGTAGGTGGTGGTCTTTGACTTCACAATTTATGTCGCTTAATTCCTTCCTAATGCTGTAGGCGTTTCTGTTCAAAATTACGTGGTTAGCTCTGTATTCTGTATAGAATGTTGTGTATCTTCAATATTTTCTGGTGATGGGATATGCAACGGAAATTTGAGATTATATTTTTGCATCATCATCGACGAAGAAACGTCAAATGGCTCAGGTAGTATTTATTATTTTTAAATTCATTACGCGTTTAAGATATTCGCAGACCCTTCTCGTAATTATTGTATATAAATGTAACGATTGAAAGAATATATTTCTATATTTCTATTGAATTTCGAACGTTTATTTTCAGAATGTAAAAATGCAAAAAATTTATAATTTTTCATTGGGTTCTTATAAAAAGTACAAAATTGCTCTAAGAATGATCAAAAATTGTCTCTGGCTACAGTGTCTATACCTAAAACGCTATTTTAATATTAAAGTTAAAGATAAACGCAACACATTCAGCTTTCATTTAGCTTTAAACCAGTCTACACAAAAATTTGAAAATATTTTGAATTACACATCTTAATTTTATGACGTAATTTTAATTATTCAACACTTTTTTCTTTATTAACGTCCTTGTATATTATACCATCGATAAAAGTAGAGACAAAATCACAATTACTGACGACATACTAATTTAAACTCAAACCAAACACCTCGGTTTTCCGTTATCACATATTAACAATTTTGGTGGAGGCGCTTACACTAACCATTTAGTTAACGATAAAAGTATGCCGTGAATTAAACGATCTACCTAAAAGTAATTTATAATGATTTGTTAGAATCTTATTTACAATGTTAGTATGCTCAGAAATAATTCGAATTTGGATACGAAGCCTGTTATATAGAAAATATAAGGATTAGCAAATAAAATAATGCGATGTTGTCAATTATTGGTATATCAAGAGTTACAATAAACCTAGATTTTTAAAAATATTTCTGCGGATTTTTTAGAAATTTTTCTATCTAATGTATCTAAAGAAACATATTGATAATGTATTAAAAATTTCGTTTCGTTAATATTTTAATTAGATTCCAATTTTTTAAAGCTATTGTCTGAGTTGTTTGTAATTATTTCAATATCTTATTTTCTCAGAATAATTTTTTAAATATCTGTTATTTATTTAATTCTAAATATGAACATTTCAGTATACATTTATGAAATATCAACACTCCAGAAGAGCGTCCCTCAACTTTCTGGTCGTGATAAAATTTCTATTCGTCTCTAAATGACGGAGAAACTACAAAAATAAAAATAAAAACGCTAAAGTGAAAAGGATTTTAATAGATCTGTATTTACAAAGACAAAAATCTCTTATCTTACTTTCCTGCCTATTTATACTCATTCCTCAAAGATTTTGATGAAGATGTTGAAACCATTTGAAAGTTTGGAAGAATAATACAAGTGTATGTATATTAGAAATGTATTTTTGTAAATATAAAAATTAAATTGTATTAGCTTTAATTTTCGACCAAATTAATCGATGAAAAATGTTGATTAAAAACGTAGCTATACTTTTGTAATAATATAGAAATATACGTATTTTGAAACATTAAAATTAGTTTGGTGTACTGCCCATTCCCCACCTCAGCTACTGCTATAAACAAAACCTCGATGGAAAATAAGTGATTGGATATAAAATACATATAACTATTGAAGGAAATACCAATAATAAATTGTTAATAGTATCTTTTAAATAAAAAATATGTATCTGAAATGAATATAAATATAAAAATTAGCTACCTTTGATTATAACTCACAAATGTAGTATAAATATATTATAACATAGATGTAACTGTTCATTCATAACTAACTTAATAAAAAGAGCTTTTATTTAATTTTGTATTTTGTTTCACCGAACTTCTTAATACACTATTACTTTGAATTGGATTAGCTTTGAGAACTTTTAAAACGAATTCTAATTTCAATAAAATATCAACACTCTGAACGCAATATTATTGAAATTCTAGCGATCTCGAGGAAGTGAAAGAGGAAGTTAATAGATCCGTGTTTACAAATATAAAAATCACTTACTTTCTTGCTCATTTTAATTTCTTTCTCCGCGGAATTTGATCGAAATATTTAAACTATCTAATAGTTTTGGAATAACAAGAATAAGAGTGTTTTGGAAGTTGTATAAAATTGGGAAAATCGCTCCGGAGGCATACCGAAACATAAGAAAATATTCGTTTTCCACCGAAGAAAACTCTGAGACGAAATATCCCAGCAAAAGAGAGACATAAAGCAGAGTGTGCGGTCGCTGGGACTAATGGGGGCAGTGATTTACCGCCGGTAATTCCGGTAATAGAGACCGTCGGTAACCAGCTTCTTTCCTCACAACCAAGGCACACAATAACACGTCTAAAACACCGTTATAGTTTCAGTACGGGACTATTTATTTTTCTTATTGTCGCTGTTTCTGCGCTTGATGCGATGAAAATGATAATTTTATCGAAACCTTTCTCTTTTTTTTATTCCCTTTACCACTTACCGTTGACTTGAATCGTCGTGCTTAGCAAGACAAGGAGCACCGCCATCACCAGCAGCGCGGCTGACATCGTACGGGGTTTCCGGTAAGAGCATTACCCGCGAGACACGTGCTAACGCCGCGGAGTACACGAGTGATCTGAGCTTTCGGGAAAGTGGCTTGCGAATGGTAGGCGCGCAAGCTCTGGCCGCATCCACGTGTCGGTACGAATCGCAGAGGAAGCTGCTTCTCCGGGCCACTGGTTAGATCTTATAACGAGATGTAGCGGAATGTTAAATGTAGTGACTGTAAAAGAAGTCATCGGCGGAGAATTAACTATATCGATATGTTTGAAATATACCCACTCTATTAGCAGTATTGTTAGTAATCTTCCTGTGTTGGAGTTTATAAGAATTAAGTGACGAAATCTAATAAAATTTGTAACTGTTACAATGAACTCTATTGGAACATTGTTAATAATATACTTACACTGTTCAAATTTATTTATTCACTTGTATATTATTTATTTATTTATGCCTCTTTACCAAAATTGAGTAAAGAATTAGATTCCACTGTTACGGAGACGATTTTGTCAGTATGTTTCAATATAATTATTTGGGAACAGCACGGATTCATTAAAGGTGGAAGTATCAAAACAAATATACTCTTTCATCAACATTTCATTTCTGATTCAATTCGGGGCTTTAGACATGCGTGACTGTGACTTGTTGCTTTGGAAAATGAACACTTACGGAATCATCGGCAAGCTATGGTCGTGATTCAAGTCTTATTTGTTCAGTTATTTGCGGATTGTGGACTCTGGACAATCTCATCGTTTATTAGCTACTTCGGGTGTCCCGCAGGGTTGTCATTTGTGTCCGATATTATTTTTATATTTTCTCAATAACGTAAAACACCGGAAAATCTTTTTTTGTTCTTTGCTGACGAATTAAAACACTGCATCGGTTTTCTCTGCATGTGACTGCTTACTGTTTCGATCAAATCTTGCAGTTTCTGCCTAGTGTAAAGATAATAACATAAGCTAAGAAAATTCAAAACTATCTCTTTTAATAAATTGTTTATAAAATTTCAATATCCATCAACACATAGCTAGCATAATAAAGGAACAATAGAGCCGCAAAAATCGAACCAAGAGGTATCTAAGGTACTCTTGTTAAGTCTATCAAAGTGTAAGGTATATAATTAAATGTAGTTAAATTTAAACATACAAACAAGATATTCAAGACTGTATATAACAACAAAATAACTTATGATTACCAATTTTTTTTTATTTTATACAAATACATAACTATTGTTATATTTAAAAAAAGATCCACACTTGAATTTGATTTAATCAACTGTCCTGTTACACTAAGAGAAGTACTAATTGGCGACACCACTTTTAAAGCAGACCCGCAGAGATCCATAACAAAGTCACTATAGATCCGGGAAAATTAAATTTATTTCCACTATTTTGTACTTTTAATATTATACGTTAAATATTTAACCAATTCTTTTGATATTGTAGAACCAAATTTATTAGCTAACAGATGCTAGTTCTGTGACGAAGAAAAGCACAAAATAATTAAACTTCCATCTTCAATCTTTACGAATATTAACGTCATCTTTATTGAAGCTGATTTATTCTACTAACGTAACGCCACAGAAATTCCATTAAATGAAATAAAAAAAAGCAGGCAAAAAATGCAAGGAAGTTATAGATCCTTTTTTCAAAGGAAATTTAGTTTGCTGAAATATATACTGAATCCAGGAAATTATTCATCTTGAAAAGGGGGTTAAAGAAATAAGCAAAATAATTTCGCGCATATATTTCTCCGGTGCAATATTTTATTCCGGTTTTACAATCCCTCAAGTCAAAGAAAATATTCTCGGACTTGCTACATGTGTTTATAAAGACGCGAGGTAGATGTGATATAAAAAAGTAATTGAATATTTTAAAGAAATCGCTTTTAAAAATATTTTTTAATTAATATATCCAGGATTTAATTACCATATATATTTTTCTAATAGGTTACCCCCAGAAATAACAAAATATATGAATTCAATTGAAGTAAGTGTGCAACTTTATGTAAAAGAGAAAGAAAAATAAATATACAATAAAGTTAATGTATTGTGAGAAAGGTAGAAAAGAAATACATTAAATATGAGTGAATAATATTTATAATAGTATATACAGGCTGTTCCAATAAGAGTGATATGATTTTTTTAAAAAAAGACAAACTTATTGTTAAGAAAATTCAAAAGTTTTTTATTTAATGTGAAGTACAATCGATACAACTAAGTTCTAAATAAAACGTCATTCAAATGGCTTCCATGACTTCTTCTGCAGGAACGAATTCGATGAACCCAATTTTCGAGCACTTTTTCCACTAAATCTAGTCGTATGTCATGAATGGCACGTTCAATATTGACTTGTAAAGCTTGAAGAGTGTCTGGTTTATTTCGATAGACCAATGACTTCAAATAACCCCACAAGAAATAGTCTAATGGTGTTAAATCACAACTTCTTGGAGGCCATTCAATATCACAATTTCTTGAAATAATCGAATCTCCAAACTTTTCTCGCAATAATTATATTGTTGCATTTGCTGTGTGGCACGTAGCCGCGTCTTGTTGGAACCAAATGTTGTCAAGATCAACTTCTTCCAATGTCGGCCGTAAAAAGTTGGTTATCATCAATCTATACCCCCCTCCACTGACAGTAACGGTGTTACCAGCTTCATTTTGAAAGAAGTACAGACCGATGATTCCACCATACCAAAAACCACACCAAACTGTCAATTTAGGTGAATGTAATGGTTTTTCATAGACAATTTGTGGATTTTCTTCGCACCAGAATCGACAGTTTTGTTTATTTACTACACCATCCAGATGAAAGTGAGCCTCATCAGAGAAGATGATTTTCTTAAAAAAATTGTTATCGTTTTCAAGACGTTCCAAGGCAAAATCAGCAAATTCACGACGTTTACGGTGGTCCAATGGCTTCAGTTCTTGAGTGAGAACAATTTTATAGGGATACAAACCCAAATCCTTTCTCAAAATCCGCCAGGTTGTGGTTTGAGACAGTCACAATTGTTGAGAACGTCTTGGAATCGACAAATTACGGTCTTCAGTAACACTTGCCTGAACGGCAGCAATATTTGCATTACTTCGAGCGGTTCTTTGTCTTATTGGCACTTGAAAATTATGTAAAGAAAATGTAACCTCAAAATTTTTAACAATTCGACGAATAGCGAGCACATTTGGACGATTATTACGACCATAAAATGGCAAAAGCGCACGAAAAGTTGCAATTGGAGAACGATTATTTTGATAATAAAACTGAATAATTTGTAAACGTTGTTCTTGCGTATATCTCTCCATGAGAAATTGTAAACACTACTGAATACAATGAAAAACAAATGACAGATCATGACATATTACAAATGGCCGAAATGTCACTTCAAAATCATATCATCCCTATTGGAAAACAACACAAGTTATGGGATAGCAAAAATAGGTGACTTCAACAAATAGGTTGGCATATTTGAGATATTTCATATAATAATGCGTGAAAATAGCCAATAATAGAATAGCCAAGAATCTACAATTACTCGCTTCATGAATTTTCTTGGGATATAAACTTTAGAGATAGTCGATCCATAATTTTATCGAAAATTAAAGAAATATTTAAGTAGGACCCATTTCAATTTTATAAATGGAGTTATTAAAAAGAAAGTTACATTCTTCAAAAGACCGTTGGTATAAGAATCTAAAAGCAACATCACCAATATTTTTCAAGATTCTTTAAGCACGCTATTTTCTTATATTTTGTTTTAGAAAGCGATATTGGCACCTGGCTGTTGTTGATATTTCGCCATAAAGCAATAAAAGTTCTTCAAAGTTATTTATTTAGAAAATAAAAAATCATAATTAATGAAGAGCTAGTAATAACTCCTAGGATATAGTTGGTAAGAAATCCACAGAAAACAAAGCCAAAACTCATCTGTATATGCATCAACTTGGGAATTAATTAAAGTAACGCTTGGTTAACTCTATTGTTTTCTGTGGATGTCTTTTCAATTACATCCTGCAAGCTTTTACCAACTTTTCATTATGTATGCTGCCGTTCAGAAAATACTGAAGCATGGTTAATGAAGAGTTTGTAATAACTTTTAGAATGTAATTGCAAAGAAATCTTTAGAAAACAGAGACAGACGTCTGTCTACATAACCATAGACTACTTCTAGCATTCCCTCAAATAAAATTTGGCTACCTGTGTTGATAATCATCTAATTATATCCTAGAAGCAATTACCAACTCTTCATTACTTACTACCTGAAGCGTTGCTTCAAGTAAAGCTCGGCTACCTGTGTTGATTTCTATGACCGTCTTCCAATTACATTCTAGAAGCAATTACCAATTTTTCATTACTTGCGCTTCCTAATTCAGAAAATAAAGAAGCATAGTTAATGAAGAGGTGCTAATAGTTTTCAGAATTTAATTGGGAAGAAATTTGTAGTAAACAGACTCAAAAGTCTATCTGTGTCCATAGACTACTTCTAGCATTATTTCAAGTAAAGCTTAGCTATTTGTGTTGATTTCTATGACCGTCTTTCCAATTACATCCTAGAAGCTGTTACTAACTATTGATTACTATTCCTAACTCTTCAATACTTATGCTTTCTTATTTAGAAAATAATAGGATGTCATTGGAAAGAAAATTATGGAAAACAAACCTGAAAGCCTACTTAAATAAACATAGACTACATTTAGTATCAATTCAAAGAAAACTCAATTACTTGTGTTGCTTTCTATGGATATCTTTCCAAATTGATTCTAGAAACTATTACCAACTCCTAATTACTTAAGTGTGCTTATTTATGAAATAAGGAAGCATAAGCAATGAAAAGTATTAACTTCAAGGATGTAATTCAAAAGACATCCACAGAAAATGAACTCGAAAGTCTTGTTATGAAAGTATATATTTGGCTAGCTTGATGACCCTTATTTCTGTACATGTCTTTTCAATTATATTGTATAGTTGCTATATAAACGGTATTTTAAGAATATCCTTTGAGGTCTTTAAACAATAATTTGGATCTTGATGGTGCTCGAACGAAGTCCTTCAGTACTGGGAAAGGCTAAATGCAATGTAGTTGCGCCTGGGTTCAGAAGGAAGCTAACTACTGTAGACATGCACTAGATGTGCACCTATGAGTTAAGGAATATACATACCTAAAGAAGCTAGGGAATTGATAAGTGTTATTACATTCTAATAAAGTGTTGAACTGTTCGAATGTTAAAAAAAGCTTTCTGTTTGTGAGTATACTAATTTTGGCTTAGCAAAAATTCATTTTCCAAAATAAAACTTAAACACCTTCTCTAAGTATGCATCTTTAATCAAAATATAATTTATGAAAGGTTGCGTCCTTACGCCAAGATTATTTAGGCACATCCTAAAGTTAAAATTTTAATCGAAGTATCCAGCATTTAAAGCACGTCAAAATTCTAGACCGCGAAAGATGGAAACGAAAGTAAATTTCGATCCTTCGATCGAGTAATACATCGCCTTCTATTAAAGTACACCAGCGAGGCAGAAAAGAAATGATCACGAACGTCTTGCCCCCCGCCCTCATCTTCGTGGATCGTCTTCGATGGCATGGCCGGCCTCGTCGCCCCGCCAACGACGTCAAATTTTCTACTGATCTGTGTAGCATACGCTTCATTGGTTATAGATATTATATTATACAGAAATTACTGCCGAAAGGTATCATCGGAGACGTAACACATAAAAGTTCGGAGCGACGCTACTGTCGACAAAGCATCTGGTTGCCGGATACGGGCGAACAAACGACGAGACGCCTCATAAAGCCGATAAGAAGGAATGGAGGACCTGGTGAAAAAGGGGAATGTAGGGAAAAAAAAGAGTATGCGGCCCAATCACTTTACTTCCGAAAAGAAGCAGTCACCTGTCTAAGAAATACGAAATCGTACGCGTTGGTTGTTCCGTCGATCGAAAAGGCAATATCTAAAAGATTATTTCCTTCGCGGAGTGGCCAAAAAAATGGATCTGTAATTTGTATACGTTCGTTTATATTTCCCATATACAGGGAGATCTATTTAACACATGTAACAAATAATATTTTAAAAAGAAAGCAAACATAAACATTTAAAAACATTTTCTCCACGAAGTAAATTTGCTAGAGCCTGTAGTTGATTAACTTAATCACTTAAGGTTGATATATAACCCCTTTCCACATTAATTTTTGTATTGTTTATACGTATTTCGTATTTCAGCGTAAACTAAAGGGTCACATGTGAAAGAGTGCTTTTAGGTTTGGACCCTGACGTAGACTCGAAGCTGATTGACAAGTACAAGTATATTAAATAAACCCAAATAATAAAAATCCAATGATTTATAGACCGAAGATAGGTGAAAAGTCTATATAGATTAAATCAATTTGCTAATACAATGTATAGTGAAACGTCTTTGCTTCAGACGTATATTAAATAAAGTTCAGACATTTTTTATACTTTCCAGTCGTCAATATAGAAACGTCATCTCTTCGGCGCTATTTAAAATATGCAATTTCTTTGTGAACACAGTTTTTGGCATCGCGAATGATAAATTTTAGTTTAATTTAACAAATGCTGTCGCTGACACTTTTATCTAATGGTGTCGAGGGTAGCGAAGAAAGGAATGGAGACAAAAAAAGTGTAGAAATCCAAAATTAATGCCACATCACCAAATAAATTTCATTCGCTATACGTACATTTATTGTTATTGTTATTTTATGCACAAAAAACGCTAAAAGGAGTTAGCAAGGCGCGAAAATATCCTTATGACAAATATTCCAGTGACGCGAATGCATCGAATAAAAGGGAGGCAAATATATGAAAATGGGATGGCTTTTTTTACGCCAAAAAGTGTAGAGAACCAGAAATGGAATCCGCACGCATCAGCCTGGAGAGGATAAAACATACGAAATTCGCAGAAATTGGTTCACTGCCAGGGCAATTTATATTTTTTGTGTGTGTGTGTTGTACTCCCTCCGCATTCGGGAATGCATGTTACAGATAAATTGTGTATATATGGAACATTTTATTGTATTCCCGAACAATTTCGCATATTATTCCGATGAAGAGAATCCGCTAACAACCACCATGTAATAATATTAATCGGTTTTGGTATTTGCCCACTGACCTGAGTTAAAGCGATTTCCGGAGTTGATTTTCCCATATAAAATCGCTATTAGCTCCTACAATCTTTTTTTATTTATTAGCAAGATTTTTCTGTCTAAATTCTCCATTCCATTATAGGTCTTATTTGAAATAATTTACAAATCGATGTAATTACAATACGTTAGCTCGTAGGTTTTCGAGTATACCAGGTATACCGGAAAGTCATTACCGGTTTTTTCGTAAAAAAAAGACTACATAATTTTCATGCAAATGGAAAAATTTATTTATTCAAAATATTGGCCATTTGATTCTACATATCTTGTCCATCTTTCGGGCAATTTATGGATGCCATCCCAAAAAAACTGTTTGTACTTTGAACAAAACCATTCATCGACCTATTTTCTAACTTTTTCGAAATTGGCGAAGTGCTGCTCTGCAAGCTCGTGTCCCATTAATGCTGAAGAGTAATAGTCGGATAAGGCAAGGTCTGAAGGCTGCGGCGGGTGCAATATTATGTCCCAACAAAGTCCTTTCAACGCTCCCTTGACCGGTTTTGCAGTATGAGACGGCTTGCTATCGCACTGTAAAATCACTTTGCCGCGTCTTCGAGCCCATTCTGGACGTTTTTCTATCAATAAATGGTTCTACTATTCTAGCGAATTCACAAGATTTCAACAGTTTGTAATACACTCCGCCATTCTGGTCCCACCAAACATAGAGTATTGTCTTGAGACCAAAACGATTTGGCCTTGGAGTCGATGGGCCTCGCCAGGTGATGATCATGATTTTTGCGCCTAAGGTTTTCGAAATAAATCCATTTTTCAGAAATGACTTTCGATCATACTGTTGAGATCACAGATGATTTTTCGATTTTCCATTTACCTGTCATTCAAATGATGTGGCACCCATTTGCCCATCTTTTGGATTTTTTCCATTGCTCGTAATTGATCGCTAATCATTTCTTGGGACACATTTAACTCTACTTACTTCTTACTTAAGTAGCAACACTTTGCATCTGTACTGGTATTATTATCATTATTGTTGTTATTATTAATATATCAGAATATTATCACTAAATTGACAATGATTTTGCTGTAAAAAATATTTAATTCGTATTCTCTTAATTCAGAGTTACTGTTTGACGTGAAATGTTCTGAAGAACTAAAATCTCTCATATTATATTGCTATTGCTTAACAGTGTCTTAATAAGTTGAAATTGATGGAGCCTGTGGTTGATTAACTTAATCACTAAGGCTGATATATAATCCCTTTCCACATTAACTTTTGTAATTCTGTATACGCATTTCGACAACCGCAAAGTGTCGCACCTGGTAAACCACGGCGAAAAATACCTGTACGAAAACAAACTCCGTACGCGATCTGTACCGCTAAGAACCTAAATGTACACTAAATGTTCGTTTCACAAGATTTTTAAAAATTGTTTTACTTAAACTAATATGAATGATATTGAAAAAAAAACACGGACACGACCGATAAGTACCTGCATGTGATTTATTACTGTTTCTCTTCTTCGGACATTAAGCAGACCGTAAAGGGTCGTCTGCATTGGCCCATTGTCACTGTTCACCATATGGCTTTTATTCTTTAAGATGTGCATGCTTTCATACGTGTCTAATTCACGATAATTATACACGTTCTTTATCAAATGTAAACAATCCATGTTAACACTGTGGTTATTTTCTAAAACGTGCCTTGCTATACGTGATTTTTCTGTTCGGTTGAATTTTATATGCGCAAGGTGTTCTTTATACCGGGTTTCGATCGATCGTTTAGTTTGGCCGATGTATTGTTTATTGCAATCTAAACATTCAATTCGGTAGATTCCCGACTTTTTATTATCTTCGATTTTGTCTTTTGCATTTCCTAAAAGGGTTTTAATTAAATTACTGGAGCGAAAACAAACTTGAAAACCGCGCTCTTTAAAAATACTATTTAAATTTTTTGTCATACGATGATAAGGTAAACAAACAAGCTGTTTTTCCCGATTGCTCTGTGATGATAGACATGTGGTATCACGGATTGTTTTCCTTATGCTAGCCTTTCTAATTAATCTATTGATTATTTCCGAATCAAAACCATTGTATCTCGCGATATTCTTAATGAAGTTCAATTCTCTTTCGTATCTTACATTTGTTAGTGGGAAATTAATCAAACGATTACTAAGAAAGTTGAATGAAGCCGTATTTTGTTGCATGCTATGATTTGAGTCCTCCGTGATGAATCTATTAACATTGATTTCTTTTAGGAAAATATCAATTTCTATTTTGAGATTATTCCTAATAACTAAGGTATCCAAAAAGGCAACTTCTCATTGTTTTCTTTTTCTACTGTAAATTTAATTGTCGGAAATTTTGAATTTAACTGTTTGACGAAATCATCCAGGTTGCATTTATGTGTATTGAAAATCGCGAAAATATCATCGACATACCTAACCCAAATTCTTGGAAAATATTTAGCCCTTTTTCAATGTCACTCGTCTTAGTTTCAGTAAAACAATTTTTAAAAATCTTGTGAAACGAACATTTAGTGTACATTTAGGTTCTCAACGGTGTGTATCGCGTACGGAGTGTGTTTTCGTACAGGTATTTTTCGCCGTGGTTTACCAGGTGCGACACTTTGCGGTTATCTGCTGATGATGACAACTTGCTTGTCGAAATGCGTATACAGAATTACAAAAGGTAATAAGATTATTCCAAATTTTCTTTTAATTAATTCAATTGTTTCTCTATTAACTAATAACTGTAATATAATTATATGTAAGTATTATGCAATATAAAGGTGACATACAGTTCCAGTGTTATTTTACAACAACCAAAGTACCTGTGAGATCGATGGAAGTAGGACACTGTGTGTGAGGATCGTGTTCAGTATTCTGTTAATTCCAAGTGGGTCATAGGAGAACATGAAGGCAAGAGCAATATTTGCAATCGGAAACAGCAGTGTGTTTTCCCAATTGGGGTTACTATCTGACAATTCATACCGGGTCGTTATATTATGGAGACACTACAACAACAATTAGATTTCGCTGGGAGTCGGTCGCAGTTACTGGTCCGGCGAAAATGCGAACAATGTCAAATGAATCCAATTAAAATTTATCACCTTGGATGGGAATTTCTAAATCCAACATCGTAGCGGTTGAAGAAACATTGAATTACATTTGTTTCTAGCGTTGTATCTAGTCCGAGGCCCTTAACGTCGAAACATAACCGCTTGTGGTTTCTTCCCCGTATGGAAATTAATCAGAATACGCCCACGGAATGTACAAAAACGTAATAGGATAATTTAAATTCAGACAGTTTGTGAAAAAAAAAGTATTATTCAAGATGTACATTAATAAGAGGAAAGGAAATCGTATTTATCTCATCTGGACAGAATATAAAGCGTAAAAATAATTTTCCAGCTCTTTATCATATTGTTCTTTTATAAGAAATACTTCGGAGGGTAAGAAAGTTTTGTCGTCAACTAAAAGTTATTATAATTTTGCAAAATATTTTTCTCCATTTTCAATACAAAACTAATTGGTCAAACGATTGTTTCCATATTTTTTGGCAATAATTTTATTTAATACATTTTCTAATAACTGTTGGCAGAATTTCAATATTTCATTTGCTATTTTGTGCGCAGGTAAACCCCAAAATTACCGGGCACAGAGTTCAGGGTGTACAGAGGTTACCCAACATTGAGTTACCGTGAAAATTATGAACTATTTTCAACAGATGTCGTTCATTCTAGACTCATTCCCACATTGATATGCCATATATAAAGGTACTAGGAAAGTTTTGCAATATGACGCAACGATGATTCGTAGGAAGCTGCTTGTTGCTGCATATTGAGACATGTTCATACGTGCATAGTAGCCGGCGCGCCATGTCGATTGGCTCAGTTATTCATTAGCAGTGAGAGTGTAAAGTGCTTGCGATGGCATCGTGGTCACTAAATTAGATAGGGGCAGTTTTGCGTTATAATTTCGTGCGTGCTTTAAACCTAGACCAGTGCACAACGTTATTCAGGTGGTATAGAGAATTACAAAGGGGAAATTTAACTGTGGAGGATGCTAAGAGACCGACAAGGCCACGAACGTCAATTACGGAGGAAAACGTTACTACTCTGAGGAAAATGCTTGATGAGGACAGGCGAGTGACCTACCAACAGATAGAGGGTACTTCAGGCCTAAATGCACCAGCAATTCGTTCAATTCTGCATAATCATTCGCATGTGAAGAAACTTTGTTTTCTCTGGGTGCCGCATCGATTGACCGAAGAGCAGATGACATGACGTGTGACTTGGTGCCGGTAGATGCTAAAAAAGTTTAATAAGAGACAATCTCGGTATGTGAACAACATCGTGATAGGTGACTAGACTTGGCTGTACTATTACGATGTTCCTGCCAAAGCTCAAAACAAAGTTTCGGTCTTTGATAATGAGGACATCCCCGTAGTTGTCAGCAAATCTCGATCTGTAAAGAAGAAAATGGTAGCTGTATTTTTCAAATCGAGTGAAATTGTGGAACGCGTCGTTTTAGACAGACAGAAGACACCACAGCTAAGTGGTATACTGAACAGTGCCTGCCAGTTTTTGTAATCAAAAGACCAGTTTCTCAAGCGCTTCTTTCCATTTCCTAGAACTGCAACATCTCTTCATTTACACTTCAATATCAACGCCTAGATTTAATGGAATGGAAGAAACAATAGCAAAAACTTTTTCCATTTCTACATTTGTCATTTGACTCTATAAAAGGCCCAACTTTCTCTTGAAGATGTAAAGAATTTCTTCTCAAAACTCTCCATTATTATTAATGGTTTTTATTTAGAAAAAGGACCTGTAAAGGACCAATAAAGTGACAAAGCGTCCTACCGGTTAGGCTCTACACTAAAAGATCGTTTACTTTATATAACAAATATTCTACAGGTATCGACCACATTCCATTAAATCCCTTTAAGACTAAAGAAATTCCTCACAACTACTTTCTTTTAAACAATGTCAAAATTAATGCTTTTTACATTATTACATTTTAAACAACTTTCCGAGAATTTCTTTTCAAAACCTTCATATTACGTATCGTGTTACAAAGCAAATCAATTTTCTCTAATTTCAATAACTAAAAAAACACACTATACTAGTTTAAATCGAAAAGCCGTTACACAAGTTTCAATAGAATCGAAAGGATCGGATTAAAACTTTCCGAGTTCATGCCGTCTCTTATGGGTGAATACTTTTATTTCTCACCTACATACATGGCGAAAGGAAAGATGGAAAGTATATATAACGGAAAAAAAAGAAGAAAAAAAAAACAGTTTTCCCCGAAACTTTCCCGAATATAAATGATTGCAAATGAATCTTGCCATATATAAGCCACTAGAATGGGTTTGCATTGCCCGACTACAATACTGCTAGACGACAATGATTTCCAAGTTTCCCACGTCGTTACCAAAACCCTATCAAAATACACCTCGCGCACACACTAGACTGAAGCGTTTCTTCGCTATATATACTCCATTGAATGCGAAATATTATCTAACGTTGGAAACGATTCGTTATTAGTAAAATGAAGGTCCACTTTACGAGCGATATGAAAATTGGTTGACGATGGAATTAGTCAAAACTTAACGCACACAAAATAAGAGCGAAGATAACGTGCAACATTAAAGGATGATTTGGAAATAGGAGAAGAATTTGAAATTTTCACTGTATAAGTAAAAATGTGTGTAATTTTGCAGTTCTAAGATGCTAAACTGAAATTATTTTAACGCTTTCTGCATCGTATATATAATGCAGAAATTTTTAAAAACATTTCTGTTCTCCGCCCCTGACTCGAAGCTCTTTGGATAGCTTCAGAAATACTTCATCTTGATTAAACTATTATAGACATTTAACACAATTTGCTTAGCACTCATGGATAACATCAACATCAGTAGCTAAGAGAGAAGGGGACCACCAAAAACACAGGAAATTGCATAGGAGTCTGTTGTGAAATTTTATCCCCTTCACTACCTGCTCCACGTGATCCACGTCACAGTATGCGCGAAATTTAAACGCAGACGATCTAATGAGCAATTCTGAACTGATAATGGACATAAAGAACAGCTTTCAATTTGTAAAGAACAGCTTTGAATTGATGCTGAACTCTCCTGAATTGTTAATAAACTGAAAAGTATGTTCTTTGCTTGTTAAAGGCTATTCTTTCTCAGTTAAAAAATATTGATCAAGTGTATATACGAGTATATACACTTTATAATTGTATTCTCGTTTTCGTCGACTTTTTAGGAAGTTCACCTTATGCTACCCTCTAAGAAAAGGCAGTTCGAATAAAGTTTTGGGGTTCCGAAGAGGCATGTGTCTGATAATGGGTGTAGTTTACATCGAAACAATATCGTCAGTTGCTATCGAATGATTCAGTTAAATCTTGATTTACAGCTTATTATCATGCTCAAACCAATACAACCGAACGTGTCAATAGCATTATTAAGGCCATACTTACAGAGTTTGTTTAATCACTAAGGTTGATATATGTATAACCCCTTTCCACACTAACTTTTGTAATATCAGTGTACATTTAGATTCTCAAACGGTGTGTATCGCGTACCGAGTGTGTTTTCGTACAGGTATTTTTCGCCGTGGTTTATCAGGTGCGGCACTTTGCGGTTATCTGCTGATGATGAAAACTTGGTTGTCGAAAGGCGTATACAGAATTACAAAAGTTAATGTGGAAAGGGGTTATATATCAACCTTAGTGATTAAGTTAATCAACCACAGGCTCCATCAATTTGAACTACAGAGTTTGTGTTAGACAACCATGGAGAATGAGGCATATCTTCCCAAAGTAGCTTGTGCTTTAAGAATATTAAGACACGAAAGTACTAAATTTAGTCATTATATCGATTTTGGATAGGAAATGTTATTACTTAGTTCAGGTCATAAACCAACTTCCAAGAATGAGCCGAAGTACCGAATCGAGAAACTTTTGATAGATCTTTAGTAAATTGTTCAAGCTAGACTACAAATGGTTTACTAAAAAAATACTATTAATAATAGTAATTATTATTACTATACTTTGTTAACTTTTACAAGAACGATGTCAAAAATACATTAACCTACATTAATAATAGTACAAATTAAAAAAAAACAAGAACGAACGAAATTATTGTAACTATAGTAATAATAATAATAATATATTTGTTACATTTTTCCACAAAATGTTCTCATCTTGCTACCAGAAGTGGAAACATCAAAATACAATAGATTACAATTCAAACCTATAAGTTATAAAGTAAAGAATTCTTTAAAACAATAAGATTTTAATTCCAGTAGTAATTGATAATTGCACTTAATTATTTCCAATTTTCGACGTGACTTTTCAGCGCCGTAGCTATTGTTTTAAAAGCGCTTTGTTTTAGGAAATCGTTCATACTTCTTTAGCATCGTTGAGCACGCGGTACACAGTACTTGTTTGTGAGTTATTGTTCATAGGGTTTAACGTATATCACGTTCGCGATATGCAACACCCTGTCCAGAGATAACTTCATATAAACGAAGTTAACTTACGTATTGTTCGATGCAAAGTTTTTTAATAATCTTTGTTCATTTTGTTCCTAAGTAAGTCTTAAAGCTTTCAATACATAGTCACAAAATTTAGTTTAAATAAATTGTAAGGTTGTAGTAAATAGTAAGTAATAAAACTTACTCTTTATTACTTCTTAATTAATTTAAATTAATTTTTGTGAATATATATTGAAAGCTTTAAGATTTACTATCATTTAAATTAGTAAATAGAAGCTTAAAGGCAACTTTATGCTTTTATTTCTTTTAACAATTTTTCTTTCGATTTTCCACACTTTTCCTGGACTGATTCTTTTTATTCTTTCTAATTTTTTATTATTAACACTGTAGCTAGCTTGGACTTTATCAACGTGTGATATCATAAGAATATTTTTCAATAATTTGGCGCCCGTAACGTGGTGCAGCAACAAATCTAATTATACTTCATACTTATGTAATTTTAATAATTTATTGCACCCCTAACATTGACCAATATCATTTTTTTTTGTTTATATTATTTTTAATACCTCCTATTACAACGTTGAAAATAATTTAAACTATGCAATAACAAAGAGGAGAAATATCTTTTAACAAAACGTGTATAAACTTAGGGAATGTATTTAAGTATTCATTAGTTAGAAGAACCGCGTCTTCAGACATTATCTCAATTACGTTAGAGTGAAGGAAAAAGAAAAATTTTAACTAGCTGTTAACCCTAGTGACACTTATGGTGACACAGGTTGGTAATAGAACTGTGCAAGGAGATTGCAGAAAACGCCTCGGAGAAAAGATTGTCGTCGTTCTGAAGAATGGCACTTTCGACTTTTGAGCTTGTTATCTGTCCCGCCGTCATCAACAGTGCATCGTTCTTCCCTTTGTCCGATCGTTGAAACTCCGAAGTCTCCGGCCCTCCATTCCGGACAAGTACTACGCAAAACAATATCGGTAGAAACGAACGGTACAGATGGGACGCATTACGGTCCACTATTGCGGACCTCATCAGAGGGATTCCCCCACGACTTATCCGTGGGAGCGAGTAAATCGTAGAAGGGAAATTAACTCCCTTGTACTGTTTTCGACGGCGTGAAATAGGAAGTTAAGCGAAAAATGAACGCGTAATCCTCCACGACATGCATCGGACAAAGTAGAGAATAGATGTCTAAGGTAAGTTAATTATACGGTAGATAAATTTTATGAAATTGTTTTTGTTCTCGTACATTAGTCATTCTCACTTTCCCTTAAGCTCTTTTTTTGAAATTTTATGGTCTGCAGAGACTTAAATGTCGCATAGTTCGTGTTTGTATGTTACTTAATGGTCATTATTAGAAAAATAATCGTTGGCATCATTTACTTACTCATCTACTATGTTACACTCGTTCGACTACGGGTTCTCAGTTGATTGATAGCCAGAGAAAAGAAGATGGCTGCAATAATGTAACATATATTGAGTAAAAGAGAAAGATCTTTACAAATGTCTGAGTTTAAATGAACGGTAATAATAGACTATCATAAAAATATGCAAGAAATTGCATCACAGATTGCAACACTCTCGTTCCAAGTGATACACAAAATCTTGTGTTCAAAAATACTAACTAATACTAACGAAATTAACTTTTTATACACTTACTACACAGTCTGTCGCAGAGAAATCCGAACTTTTTTAAAATGGTAATTCTTAGTAGCGCCATCTATTCGAAGAAATGTACGTCGGTAAGGTAGATCTTTCACCAATGTTATGTCAAAATATTATAACATTTGCATCATTAGAAGCAGAGAAATTGCGCATAAAGTAACAGGGTGCATTTGGCATTGGTCGAAAAATGAACTTTGAAAGAAGAGCAAATATCAAGTTCTGTTTTAAACTCGGTAAATCGTTTACTGAAACATTTTATTTAATGAAACAAGTGCATGGTAATGCGTGTTTATTACGTGCGAGTGTTTATGAGTGGTATAAACGACTTACAGATGGCCATACGGACATAAGTAACGACAACATCCCAGCGCAAAAAAATCTGTAGTTCCGGAAGGTAATTGATCAGAAATGAGCCGAAATTCACATTGCGATACGTGGAAATGAAATTAAATATTTCCAAAGATTCAATTCATTGCAATTTCACACAGCATTTGGAACTCAGAAAGATTTGTGCAAGGTTTGTACCACACAATGTAACAGAATTCAACATGATGCAGACTTGATCAAAGACTCAAAGAAGGACGAAAACTTCAAGTATTCTATTGTAACTGGCGATGAGATGTGGTGTTTTCAATATGATCCAGAGACGCCAAAGCTCTGAATGGAAGCATCCAAGAGAAGAAAGACCAAAGCAAGCCATTTGGAGAAGTCAAAACTCAAGACAATTTGTTTTTATGATTCGAAAGGCGTAGTACACAAAGAGTTTGTACCAACTAGTGAAACAGTCAATGCTGTGGATTATGCTGGTGTTATGAAGCGCGATCAGTGTTCGTATTTCCTATTCGTATTTCTACGACTAAGTTGTCATCATCAGCAGAAATCGCATTGTCGCATCTGGATCCGCAATAAAGCTGACGCAGTAAAAATTCTCGAACTACTTTGCTTTTAAAGACCCAACACATACAGTGTGCGTTTGATCGTCAAACACATCTATTGAGAAAACTTCTCGTCGCCACAAAAACTAGAACATCGCTTCTTCTTTTTGTTTTCAGATAATTTATGTAAAATATAGGACTTTTGTCTGTTATTGTAAAGGTATGCAACAATATTATTTTAATATTGCGCATAAATCTAAGTTACGACAGCTGAAGACTTTATAAGACGCCAACAAAAAACATTAGCATGAAAAAAATGCCCTCGTGAAAGACGAATATTCAACTCGAACAAAATATTAAATTAGAGACTCGACAATGATTCAGTCATTAAATTTAAAAAGTAATTGGCTTGTTTTTAATAATCTTAATTACTTTTCCTGGCGTTTTAAATAAAACCTAAAGGAATAAATGTTTCTTCTTAACAAAAATAATTAACGATTCCTGTTAATTTTACTTTTGTAAGCTGATGGGATGAATTTTGTATTCCCTGACATTTATCCCAAACTACATTACGATTCACTTTCACGTCTCACATCGAAACGACAGATTAATATTCACCCAAGCTTTTGTTTCTTATTAAAAAGGAAAGGAGGCAGAAATATTTTCGTCTGTCTTTAAGCGCGCATAGTATTCCGGATCTCCTTAATGGAGTACAAAAGAGAGCTAAAGAATTAGCAATTACACTCCAAATTTAATTTTCAACGCACTCCCGGGCCTGTAACTTGAAATATTCATAACGCCTTGTCGCAATATGGCTTAATTTTTTTTCTGTAAGTCAGTAATGTTAAAACTTTTTCCTAATGATTGTACAGAACTGGCAACCTAATAGAAAATTACACATTAACTAGGTTTTTCTCATTTAAATTAATTTCGAAAATAATAAAAAATAACTAAGAAGCCATTCAATATATTATAACATATACCAGGACTTAATTCAACTTTGTGACTTTCAAAATCGTCTTCTTGGGAGTGCAAATCCAGCATCTTCGTAAAGGAATGCATTTTGCAAGACCTGTTTCGCTGACGTGTTGAGTTCCATCTACAATTAGTTTAAATTTTTTCGTGTCAAATCTTATTCGAATCAACTTGATTTTTATCTGTGGAATCATTATAAGATCGTTCAGGTCATACTCTAAATGTTATCCACCTTCGACTCACAACGAATATTGTTTCCCACTGGGAAGTTTATGGAGGCGTCCTCTTGGGAGTGCAAACCCAGTATCTCCGCAACAAAACAAATGCATTTTGGAAGACTTTTGTTAATCTGTTGAGCACTATGATTAAGTTTAAATTCTTTCGTTTCAATTCTTGGTCCAATCTATTTGATTTTCATCTATAGAAACACGATAAGTTTGCTCGATGGAGTCATACTCTTCATGTCATCGACCTTCGAGTCACAACGAATATTGTTACTCACTGGAAGGATTATGGATCTCTCTGGGAGTTAAAAAAAACCTTTGCGATAAAGATAAAGTCTCAAGAAAATAATTTGGGCGAATATGCTGGGTAAGAAGCAACCAAACACACCATATCGTTTTTCGATGAATGCAATATGTGGTTTAATATTACAACATTAAGATTTTATAGCATGAAAATATGAAGTAAAATCGAAAAGCTTCTGAAATGTAATGACAAATGAAATTGTAGAATCCCAGAACTTCATTCACCTTTATCACTTTCAAAGCCATCTTCTTGGAAGTGCAAACCCAGTATCTTCGCAACAAACGGAGTAAATTTTGGAACACTTGTTTTGTTAACTTATTCAGCACTATCTGTTATTAAGTTTCAATTCTTTCGTGTCAAATCTTGGTCCAGTCCACTTGATTTTCATCTATGGATAAGTTCGCCTAATGGAGTCATACTCTATATGTCATTAACCTTCGAGTAACAACGAATATTGTTTCTAATGGACCCTATTTTGAATAAATATTAACTTCCAAACGTAATAAAGCAGTGTTTTATTATATATCTAAAAAGTTTTGCTATTTAGCATACTGTATGCTGTAGCGCATGGTTAGCAAGTTATTATCAATGACTGTAGTGTTCGGGATTGTATCTTTTGTGTAGACTGATAATAGGTTTCACCAACTAACAACTAACTAATGGCAAACAATACTTAACTTTTGACCGTCCAATATCGTCTTGTAATATCTTTAGAGAATTTTACGTACATGTTGGTATCACATTGTACTTTATCCCTTTGAAAACTAATTCAAGTGCAATAATATAATTCATTCTAAACACTTTATCATATCCATTTGGATTCTATTGGAAATAAAATCTTTTAGAACAATTTATTCCGTTTTACGTCAAAATTTCTTAGGATGTAACATATATATCTTTATATGTGACATTTTTACGATTCCTCCTGAACGATATTCGGCATTTTGTTTCGGGTAAAAATTCTAAACGCCGTTCATTTGTTTTATATTTGCCTTGATGGGGAAAGGGATCAGTAAGATGCATTACCATTGCACCTTTTCGACTTTCGAGACGAATTTTAGGTCGTCATATAATGTAGAGTCGCAATTTCAGCTAGTTTCAGCCATCCTGAAAGAGAGGATCAGCCATCGCTAGCAGACTTGTTCGCGTTCGTTCCATCTCTGTGTCTTTTCCGTACTGTTCCTATCGCGGCGTCTCGCTCATATCCTCGTTCGTTAGGTTGAACTGCTCCGTGGTAAAGCACCCAACATGCATAATACATGAGAATTTGGAAATACATGCAATTGAATCTAGAATAATATTTATCCTAGTTCTGTATAGCCGTTACCACCGTAATTTAGTTGTTTTTGTTTACTTTAATAATACTTAGGTATAATCGTGCACATTTGCACTGCAATAACGTTCATTTTAACAGTCAGCTGTCTGCGTAATGCGTTTTTGTTTCTAAAATTATTTGATTCATTTATTTCAAACTTTCTGTAATTATTTTGAATAAAGTCTATTGTAGTCTATCTAAATCTATGCTTACAATTATTCTGTCAACTTTGTCGTGTTCCAATTTACAATATTTAATTTTTTTAGTTTATGAGCATTACACTTTATATTTTGTGATATTCCATATTGAAATACAAAGTTGTAATTAAAATTTTGCCCAAAATACGATGAACCTAGATCAGTAATGATCTTGTAAATATTCAACTAGGAGAAAATCTTGTAGAAATATACCGTTGATTAATGTATCGTTGCATATCCACGAACATCGCCTCAATATCGTGCACAACAATTGGATGTTTCAAGAAGTGCTCTCTAACGTTTTGTATGCACCATCATCCGTATGAAATTACCAAATTTAAGAATTACGTAAACAAAGACATGAATGCAAATCTGCCAACATCGCTTCGGTATAACTTTCGAAAATTTAATGTTTCGCGAAGTGCAATCTAATGAATTTGGTACGTAGACTTCCGCAGTCGTGGTCCATGATATCTTGTATATCTGCCGACGTTTCGTACCCATTTGTATGGGACATCTTCTAAATTTTCACTCGCACATGTCCTATACTATTGAAACTGCAGAACCTAATGCTTTTGCCTCGGAAGAGAGCCATATTTAAAATTTTTGGATTACTTTATAATGCTTATTGCAGGCAACATTTTATAAGTAACAAAATTATATCATTTTATTCAACATTTATCTACCCTACCCTGCTTTAGGTGCACAAACATTGGGGAATTCAGAACTCGTGAATGCACGATCATAACACTAGAAATAAGGATCAATTTGGTGGTCAGTTCTTTAGACTTCCGAAAACTTGTAGAAACGGTATCTAAACTGCACTTTATAACAAATTATCTTTCAGAAAATTGGCATGAACTCATTAAAAAACAGATTGGGGCTCTATTGAGATTGACAGATGCTATACGCAGTAAATGAATATCTGGAAGAAACGTTTTAGGACACTTTTTCTTACAAACAGTATGCACATACATGCATCTGTCTTCCGAACCGTGGGGAGCGTGATCGGTTCAATCGCAGCAGCTCTGTCGTGTTGTGTATTTCATTGTGAATATTGTGTAGTTTAATGTTAGTAATTCAGATCTATCACTCATTTTCTGTCGCTGATAATCTGGTGGCTAAACAGCATATTAATTGTGACCTGAATTCGATTTCAGAGTTTTCATCTCGACATGCACTTGTCTTGAATCCTTCAAAGACAGTGGTTCTCCTTTTCGGAAATAGGAGTGGTGTTTCCCTGCTTCAAAGTAATGTAAATCTTAATATTGCAGGTGTTGATCTACCTCTTCAATCTGAGTCGACAAACTTAGGAGTTGTTTTGGACACTCAACTGAGAATTGACACGCATGTTCTTCAATGCGTTAGACGTGCTTATGTCAATTTAAAGTTAGCACTTGTCTTGCGATTGACACCAAGCGTAGCCTGTGCGACTCGTTGGTGTTGTCGCATTTTTCGTTTGGCTGTGAGTTGTATGGTCCATGTTTAAGTGCTAATTCTGTCTCACGTATTCAGAGAGGCCAGACTTCTTGTCTTACATTGATATTCGGTATAAAGAAATTTGACCACATCACACACAAATTGAGTGTGGCCGAATGGTTAAATATGAGAGACAGACGAATTTGCAGATGGCCACTCTGTTTCATAGAATCGTGGTGTGTGGGCGGCCTGCGTACTTATATAATAAAATTACATTCAGAACAGATGTGCACACATTAAATTTGAGATTTGGGGGCACACTCATACCACCTGTGCATCGAACGGTATTGTATGAGTGCTCATATTCATACCAGATTGCTAAAGTCTACAATGCTGTGCCTAGTAAATTTAAGTGCTTCTCCCTTCCACGTTTTAGATTTCTCTTGAAGCAAGAGTTGTTGTCCAGATAGCTGTGTGTTGTCTTCTCTTCATCTTACCTGATTATTTGAATTCAACTTGTGTGTCATTGAAAAAAGTTTTTTTTTCTTTTCCCGATGTATTTATCTACAGAATTTTAGGTTAAGTTAGTTTTTAGGCATTTTCTTTTTTTGTAAATTTGTTTGTTAGTCTCAGGGTGCATAGGAAGAACAACTTTGTTTGAAGTTGATATGCATCCTGTGATTTCCAGGGGGGGGGGGAAGAGTGGAAAATTATGGAAATTGTATTTTGATTTACTGTAGGGATAAACTTGTATATTTCTTTCTTTTCTTTTTGGAAATAAACTATTATTATTATTACTATTAATTAGTGTTGTACAGTAACTTTTGTATTTTTAATGTTATTTATTATTTTAATGTTGTTTGTAACATATTACCACACCCTGTTGCTTGTACAACACTGGGGATAAATAAATCTATGTTCGCAATGTTATCCGGGACAGACTGTATGGTATCGTATTAACAGACCCTGTTGCTTGTACAACACCAGGGATAAATTAATAAATGTTCGCAGTGTTATCCGAGACAGACTGTATAGTAAATATGTTAGATATCATTTTTATGAAAACCTTAAATTAAATCTCGGGCCACGTCATTCATCTTAACTAATTCGTCATAATGTTTCTGCCGAGCTAATATTACAGATTTAAATAGCTCCCATTTTCGATACTTAAACTACCATTAAACTGGATTCTACTACAGTCGACATCTCGAAATAGTTGTTCCGTCGGAGCATAAGTTTCTTTTCTCCAGAACTGTATCCGAAAATGGCTAGATTTAGAAACTTAAAATTCCCAGTGCCGGAGACCAACAAATCTAAATAAAATTAATGTAATTGGAATGGAGGCAACATATCTCGATCCGAGGGTGCGGTCCTATCTTGATTAAAATTTAGTGTTTGCGGCATTTCGTTCTGTCCGAGTCCAACTTGTACGGTCGCAACCATTGGGCGTTTCTTGTGCCAAAAATTTTACGATGCAGTCTGTTAGGCGCCTTTAAGCATCACTGCAAGCGCAAAACAAATGAGGATGCCGTCTAGTTTTCATATAATTTATTTTTTTCTGACAAAGCATCCATCCCCGGCAGAACGTTGAACTCGGTATTTAAGCGCACTCAATCGATATGATTATTCGCGTTATTTTTTCCATTCTTTAGGATGAAAGTTATGCAAATCTTCTGTGTAAATCTGGATAAAAGGAATTCGAAAGCTTCGCAAGCTATTACTAAATATAGACGTGATATTCAAAACATTAACTATCTTTGTATTTCCATTGCAGTGAATATTTTCCTGTTAGTATCCACAGATACTGTTTTCCACAAAAAAAAAACTATGTTCAGGAAAGTCTTTATACCCTATTACGAGAGTAGCCGTTTATATTTCGGGAACTGGCAACACTGTTAACTTGAAAATTTTATGTCAACGAAAAAATGGAATTAACTCGCGAACATTTTCGTGCAATTATTTTTTAGAACTTTCGGCGTGGATTATCTCAACAAGAATGCATCGACGAGCTGAATTCTTATGGTGATGAAGCACCATTGAAAACAACAGGACGTCGTTGGTATAGTGAACTCAAACTTGGACGGCGTTCTTTGGACGATGAATTTCGTGAAGGTCGTCCCACAAATGTTGTTGTGTCGGTAAACATTAATGCAGTGTCTGAATTGATAATGCAAGACCATCATACGATATACCGTGAGATCGAGACATCTCTAGGTATTAGTAACATCAGCGCGCATAAGATCCTGCATGAATATTTAGACGTTAAGAAGCTATTTTCACGTTGAGTACCACATAATTTGACAACCGCTCAAAAAAGGACTCGCGTCGATTGGTGCCAAGACATGTACAAAAAATACAATGGCGGTGTTTCAAAAAACATTTATAAAGTCGTTACAGGTGATGAATTTTGGATTTATACGTATGAGCCCGATAGTAAACAGCAGTCGACTGTGTGGGTTTTCCAAAATGAGCCAAAATCAACAGAAGTTGTTCGTGTTCAAAGTACATTAAAACAAATGGTCACCTGTTTTTTCGGAAAACCGGTCTCGTTGCAACCGTACCTTTAGAGAGTTATAGAACGATCAATTTCGAATTGTGCACAACTATTTGTTTGCCAAAATTTTTTGAAAAATAAGAAACAAACCGAAAACGACAGATTATTCTCGACCATGACAATGCGAACTCTCACAGGTCGGTTCAAACAATTGAATATTTTACCGGACAAAACATTGAATTGATGAACCATCCGCCGTACAGCTCTGATCTAGCACCCTGTGATTTCTTTTTGCTCCCACACGTGAAGAATAAACTTCGCGATCAACGGTTTTCTACGCCGAAAGAGGCAGTTGAGCGATTAAAAATTCATATTTTGGAGATACCGCCTTCACAGTGGCAGCAATGCTTTTGGGATTGGTTTAAACGAATGCAAAAGTGCATTGATTTTCAAGGAGAATATTTTGAAAAGCAATAAAACTATTTTTGATAATAAAAAATTGTTTTTTTGTTTGCCGTTCCCTAAATATAAACGGCTACACTCGTATAAGAGAATGGTATTGTTTCAATTACTTTGTTCAGATATAAGAGTGTATATGCAACAGTTATGACAAATCTGTATACGCAGTTGTAGTATCCTTAGGTACAAATACATCTACTAACTCGTTTTTAAGTCAACCGTAATTTTCAATAAAAGGTGTCTCGCCATGAACTTGGGGACTTTTATTTTGAATTAGTGCCGAACACTGCAGCTTGTAAGATTTATACTTGACGTTGCATTTCATCCTCGGAGAGCGTACAAAAATTGCCCATCTCGTTATGAAAATACGCGTTCTGTTACGTATGCGATTCGTAAATTTTGTGCTTTTTTTGTCAAAATAGTATTCCTGGTGATACTGCAATTACGAGCCTAATACAATTTTAGGGGACTTCTTCAGTTCATTATATAAGACGCAATGTTTGTTCGGCTGAAAATATGTATCTCTAGGAAAATGTTTCTCAACTTGTAAGGGGCGCCCCTAGAGGGGTGCGATAACACTAAATGAAGGCACGAGCATATCGAAAAATATGAATTACTTATTTTACTGAAAGAAAAGTAATTACAGTACAGAAATTACAAACACGTTTATTAGTTATCAGTGGCTCCCTTGGACCTGTCTTGTAGAACAAAGTTTTTCGAAATAAGGTTTAATATTTGAAGTTGTCACTTCTTCTCTTCTATATTCTATATATATATAATATATATTTTATATTTTATAATTTAGTTGAGATCTATATTTCGTCTTAAAACCAGCCACCGTTGGAGAACCAGTTTGGCAAAGGTAGAGTGTTAAAAATGATAATATAGTAATCTGGTACGTAGACTTCCGCGGTCGTGGTCCATACTATCTTCTTTTGGGCCTCCGAGCTGAAACCGTGTCACTGGTATAACTGTCGACGTTTCGTACCCACTCGTGTGGGACATCTTCAGGGCTCAGCTACTGCTACTGTCTGTCGCACTGAAACTGTGAATAAAGCTTTTTCATTCACAGAAAAAGCTTTATGGAAAAATGTTTTTTGCTTCTCACATGATTTTAATTTTAAATCGAACGATTTTCTAGGTTAGTTAATGTACTCACTATAAAGCGTTTCCAAATGTCGTTTGAATTTATTAGATATCATACAGTCCACTGCCAAATCTCTGAGCGACACAGAAGTCTCTCTTCCTCATTTACTTCTTTGCTGACAAACCCAAAAAAATATTCCCAAAAATTGAATTTTGAGAATATTTTCTTGACTTTATCTTTGGAACCACGCACGTTTGTGTACTTGTTGATGTTTGGTTATCGTCTAACTTCCGCTTACGCCCACTTACAAATTTATGCATGATCCTGTATAAATAAATCTATTGCTACTAGAAAAACAACAATTGCAGTCATCGCCTAAATTACAACATACGCAATCGAAGGTCGACTCGCTGGAGACTGGTTGGAATTGAACGAAGCGCAATATTTATATACTATATATATGCATGCGTCGTTTTAGAATGTTCGAGACAAATCGGAACCTCTCGGGAAGCCACGAGAATTTCAGATGTTGCGAGCAAAACACAGAGAGCGATAGAGAGACACTGATTCTGTCAATGCAACGGATCGGAGTTGCCAGATATCCATAAATTTATTGTTTGTGGTGTTAATGTAGTTGAGGCAGTCGCAGTGCAGCTTTAGCGTCAAAACACATTCAAATAGTGACTAATATTACAATTACAACACGATTTCAATAGAAAAAATTAGCTCGGGGGTTGAGAAATACTGACTTAAAGATTTCTTTTAACTTAAATTTCCTATGTTTGCTATATATTATTATTTCGATGTGGGATAATATATTTCTTCCGTACATACCACATACTCCTATGTAATTTTTTACTACCTTCATTCCACCAAAGATTCTCCCAACTCTCGCCAAAACAGAAGCACTAGTGACTAGGTCGACTGGCTACACCGACCGTATATATCCTGGATATTAGCCAAATAGAGATATATTACAAATGGCCACAGAAGTGTCTTAATAAATTCATTAATTAACACTAGAGGAGCGGATGGCGTGCAATAAGTGGAAAGATGAATACGTAAACGAGGAAGTTTGTATTGGAAATTATGCGACCACCTTTGTTATGTGCCACACGAAATCTATCCTTGTTTCTCCGGCGCGGCATCTCTCTTTTGCAGTGTTAAGGGGTACTTTGGAGAAGT
Organism: Dermolepida albohirtum; assembly: GCA_031893035.1. Lineage (NCBI taxonomy): Eukaryota > Metazoa > Arthropoda > Insecta > Coleoptera > Scarabaeidae > Dermolepida > Dermolepida albohirtum. The sequence goes on from JAVIWB010003126.1 coordinate 282,986, forward strand.
GAATTGATTATCCGTACGCCGAGGCGTAAATATTGCGAAGGAAGATGATACCTTATTAAAATAATGCCTAGAATTATTCCTATACAGGCCGCTGTGCCAAGAAGTTATACATCGTATACAATTGAAAATTGACTATAGTTTCAAATATACTTGAAAATTGCTACTTCCAATGTTAACAGTTAATTTTAATTAAATGTGTATGCAACAACACTATAAAATGCCTTAAATTCAGGTGTTAAAATATTCTAATTCATTCTGGAAGTTTAGTCAATACTTGCGTTCATATGTACACAATGGCTATTGTTACGTTGGAGTTACAAATGAGACAAAATTTGCAACAGAATAACTGGACACTTTCAACGTTTATTATAAATTACTTCCAATAGGTTATGTTCTGGGAATAAAATCTAATTTTTAATAAATATCGTTCTTCTTTATGTCAAGAAACATTTCTTTTCTGCATAACAATATTGGCATTTTCGGAAGCAGACACTGACTTTTTCTTTAAGATTGAGATAAGATTTGGGTACACCACTGAGATCCAGAAACCAAAATCCAACAGGAGTCCATACAATAGATGTATAAGGGTTATCTGCATTCGAAGAAGACCCGCACACATCTCCAACTGGAAAGCTTATGCCCACCATTCTTTGAGTTAATAGTTGGATGAAAATCTAATTAAATTTAGATTCATAGGCTATTTCCAATTCATAACTTCTAGTTTAGATACATTAGCGTCACATTCAGCAGGCTATACCAAAACCTCCACGTGCTAGAAATTTTATAGTCTACTGAGGTAGGTTTCGAGATTGTCAATTACCAAAAACTGCTCAAGCAACAATTTTCTCAAACAATTTGACATTTTTGGAAGCAGCGCTGACATTTTCTTTAAGATGAAGATAAAACTTGGCCATATCAGTAGGACCCAGAAACAAAAATCCAACAAGAGTCCATGCAATTGATCTATAAGAGTTTTCTGTATTCGAAGAAAGCCCACACACACCTTCAATTGGAAAGCTTATGACCACCATTTTTTGATTTAAATTTAGGTTCGTAAACTATTTCGTTCATGACTCATAGGTTAGATACATTAGCGTCATATTCAGCAGAATGTACCAAAACCTTCGCATGCTAGAAATTCCTTAGCCTATCAACTAAGATAGGTTTCGAGATTGTCAGTTACCAAAAACTGCTTAAGCAATAACTTTCTCAAATATTTTGGCACTTTCGGAAGCAGACACTGACATTTTCTTTAAGATTGAGATAAGACTTGGATATATCACTGGGACTCAGAAACAAAAGTCCATGCAACGGATCTATAAGAGTTCTATGTATTCGAAGAAGGCCCGTACACATCTTCAACTGGAAAGCTTACGGCCACCGTTTTTTTTTGGGACTAAATAAGTAGTTACTTGCAGACAAAGACATGAGATCCATAATAGTAGCAGAAATTTACATTACCTCACCAAATTACGTACGGTTATTGACCAAAGAAGTTCAGGATTGAGTCGCAAAGTTCGCTTTCTTTATGATAATGAGTGAGCTTAGAAGGTAGCCAACGTCCAACCCATTCTTCATGAATTTAACATTTTTGAGCTAAATCATCTACCATATAGTCCAGAATGTGGTTCCGTCTTACTTCTTTATTTATTTATCATTAATTATTTAGAAATTTCAAAAAAAAGGCGATTAATAACTTGATCAATAAGGTTGATATATAACCCCTTTCCACATTAACTTTTGTAAATTCTGTATACGCATTTCGACAACCAAGTTGTCATCATCAGCAGACAATTCCAAAGTGTCGCACCTGGTAAAACACGGCGAAAAACAACCGTACGAAAGTCAAACTCCGCACGCGATCCACACCGTTCAAAACCAAGATGTACACTGTTTTTGTTTCACAAGATTTTTAAAAATTATTTTTACTTAAACTAACATGCACTACATTGAAAAAGGGAATTACGGTCAAGACAGTCAAGTGCCTGCCTGTGATTTATTATATTGTTCGTCCTCTGACATTAAGTAGGGAGAAAAGGGTCGATTGTACGGGGCCAGTTTCATTATTGTTCACCACATGGTTTAAATTCTTTAAGATGTGCATGCTTTCATACGTGTCTAGTTCTCGATAATTATACACGTTTTTTATCAGATGTAAACAATCCATAATAACACTGTGGTTATTTTCTAATACATGTCTCGCTAAAACCGATTTTTCCGGTCGGTTGAATTTACAAAAGTTAATGTGGAAAGGGGTTATATATCAACCTTATTGATCAAGTCAATCAACCACAGGCTCCATCAAATTCAACTTCAACGATTAATAACTGTTTTAAAGATTAGTAGAAAGAGTTTTTTTTTCTGATAGAATGAGTCTTTGCAGAAATGTGGATGAAGTGGAGAGATTACGTTGAAAAATAATCTTTTGTTTCGTTGTTAGTCAACATTTCTAGTTCCCCACGTAATTAAAGAAGAGACCCTCGAGTTCTATTGTAAAGCAATTTTCGATAGAACCTTCCCAATAGCGGTTCGTCCGATACCCATGCAAGCTGAAGTGAGACGGATAGTTCAATATAGTATACGTCAGTTGTGGTTATTTACTAAAACCATTATATATCTTGTACGGTATTACGCACAAATCAAAATTTTCACCGCTAATTAATTACCGCAGGTCTATTACCATTAATCATGTACATGAATTCGTGTGCTTCAGCAAACTAACCGGGAGTTATTTCATTTGGGTCGCGCGGAATGCTTATTGTGTAACCGTGTTGCGATATTTAGTACGCTACGTAGTTACACCCGCTTCGGGACGTTCCTACGAGGATTTCGTACTTAGGAATTTGACAACAGGATATCGCGAATTCTGTTGCAAGACGTCGAAGAACTAACAGTGTCTTTAACACAGCTTTAGTTATTCAGTAATAATTCCGAAACGCTGTATTCCAATTAATAACGTTGTTACATGAAGGATTAGGTGTATTAGTAGTTGATTCCGTAATACTTGAATTAATTTAAACAATAATGCACCTTCGTTAGAGATTGGCGATATGAAAGCTACTTAAATTACGAGAGAGCGTTTTTATATTCGCGGAATGGGGGACAAGGGGTGGAAACAAAAAAACCAAATTATTTTTCTTTTTCAATATATTCACCTGCAAGACGGATACATTTTTCACATTTTTCAATTAATTTATTTATACCCTCATAGAAAAATGATTTCTCTTTATCTGCAAAATACGCCGAAACTGCCTCCTTGACTTCATCATCGGCAGTAAATTTTTTACCCCGCAGCTCTTTTTTCATTTTCGGAAACAGGTAATAATCACTCGGGGCCAGGTCTGGGCTGTAGGGTGGGTGATTCACAATTTCGAAGCCCACCTTATGCAGGGCAGCTAACGCAACGCGGTTCTTGTGGACGGGCGCGTTGTCATGCAAAAGCAGAACATCTTTTGTCAATTTTCCCCGTCTTTTCTCTTTAATGGCTTCTTTTAGTCGCTCTAATATTGAAGCGTAATATTCTCCGGTTATAGAAACACCTTTATCTTTATAATCAATCAACAATATTCCTTCCGAGTCCCAAAATACCGTTGCCATGAGTTTCCCAGCTGATTGTGACACTTTAAATTTCTTGGGAGGTGCTGTGCCCTTTTTATGCCACTGCATGGAGTCTTGTTTGGACTCAGGTTCATAATGATGAACCCAAGTTTCGTCTCCAGTAACAATTCCACTCAATACACCATCCTTGTCTTCATTACAGAGGTCCAAAAATGCACGCGAACACTCTACGCGCTGTTGTTTTTGCGGCGGCGTGAGCATTTTCGGCACCCATCTTGCGCTGACCTTAAACATGCTGAGATGATCGTGTAGGATTTTAAAAATTGTTGTATCGGATACTTCGACGGATTGTGTTTACCGTGCAACGGAAGCGTGGATTCTTCGGTAAACACGATAGTCTCAATGAAGTGTTCATTCGCATTTACACGTTCTATTACAGTTTCAAAAAATTCCATTCTGCGGTGTTGATCAGCATGAAAAATTTCCTGATGAGTTTGGTATTTATAGGATGTGTATTTATTTATCTTTAATATCTTATGAACTTTATCCACGCTAATACCTATCACTTCTGATATTTTAGATATAGTAATATTGGAATTTTCTTCGACCATTGCGCACACCATGACTTCCCGCATTTCTTTATCGTTATTTATTCTCCGTATTTTATAACATTTACATCCCAAAATGCAACCTTCTGATTTAAACTTTTTAACTACTAATTATATTGTTGTTAATGCAGGAAAGGGACGATCTACATACTTTACAGAGAAAAGGCGCTGGATACGCCGTAAAGAATTGCCTTTCAAAGCCCATGTTATCATTTGAATTTTTTCTTCCAATGTATACATTATCAAAGTAATATAATTAAAAAAATATTTACGAATCACCGTTAATACGATATCGATACGCCTACAGTCAAATTAGTGGTGGGGCTGTAGCTAGTACGATCAGTAGTCAGTTATAGTCGTGATTCAAATGACTCGCGCCCCTCCACTTTACATTCTGATCGGTATTCGGCAGCTATACCCGAATATAATGTGGTACAGTTTTCGTAGCGAGGTAAAATGAATGCACGGTATAAAAAAATCATTACATGTGGGAAACGTAGCATTATATATCATTATAAAGACCTTAGCCTAATGTATATACATACCAATCGACAATTGCATTCCAGCATATTAGACTGGTTCCTAAGTATGTGTATATGTTGATATGTATATATGTAACAAGCATAAATATCAGAGGTAGTTTCTAATATCAATTTATAATACTAATATCAAGTTCATTTGAGAACGTACAATTTGAAAAATTTATATTAATTTGGAATCCAGATAAGGCTTCAATTGGAGCATATATTTGCACTGTACATTCGTTAACTTACATAGAAAATGAGATCTAGTTGCGTTTAAGTATTTTATAATATATTTAACGGGAAAACTGTTCAATTAATAGTTTAAACAACATACGGGGCTATGAATTACAAAATAGAGTGGAAATTAATGTTTATTTTAATTTCACCAGAACTTTTAATAGTCAACATTTTCTGAAAATAAAAAAAAATATTCGTTTAAGTATAATCTACATTACAATAATTAAAAGAATATTTTAGCGCTGAAAAATGATTTTAAATAGCACTAAACCTATTATTAAAAATTTTTGTATGTTTAATAAAATTTAATTATAGTTTACTACTGAAGAAGTTATTCACTTAAAAAGAATTACAATTACCTCATCGCTAACTGTTATATTTGTTAATGAAAGAAATTTAAGCAAAGGTATTGGTGTAATGAGTCTTCTAGACTAAGAGACAGTTTACATAACCCTAAAGAGGAGTTAGAAAGGTTTCAGAAGAGATAGAAGTTATGACTTATGACCAGATATTTATTCATATCTGAGAAAGCAGTCAAAACTAATGGATATGGAAAAAAGCTTTCGAAAGGATATCAATAGAAAATATTTTAAAAACTTTAGAAGAAAGTTTTGTAAGATTAATTGAACGCAAAATAATTTATTGACAAAATTGGAGTGAGACATCGGCGTATTCTGAGTTTACTGCTCGTCAACTAAATATTGGATGAAGTTATTAAAGAAAAAATAAACTGAAACACTATAATATCGGATATTGTAAGATATGGTACTATAAAACTGCACTATGTAGATGTCCTAGTAACAGGGGAACTAGGAAAGTAGCTGCAAAAAGGATTTTGTTCCCAGATTTTGAAATAGGAGTAACTCCAAAACCCTTCCAATGATCATGAAATGTTCCCAGACCCAATATCATATTATAAAAATATTATAACGGAAGCCGAACCACACATTGATTGTCAGAGTCAGTATTCATCGTCAATGTGTATCGTAATGATTCAACAGCTCGAGGAAGGTTATCCTCTGTAAAATGGTGTAAAAAGGATGCGTATACTTGCTACTGCATATAAAATTGTTACTGGACATAAATGTTTGTAAGAGACAGAAAAAATGAAATGAATTACTGAAGAACGCTACTGAAAACTAAACTCGAAACTTAAATACATAAGTTCCCATTGAGTAAGTGGATAAATCTTTTATTACTCATCAAAATATTCTTTTGTAAAACGTTCTTCCTCGAGTTCCTTAAAATACTCATGCGTTGTCATAACAAGTTCTTCATCCGAACATACTTCTATTCAGCAAGAGAGCGTTTGTGTTTGGTTTACAAATGGTTGTCAATCGGAGTTAAATCTGACAAAGAGACTGAATGAAACACAATATGAAATTTCATTTGATTTTGAATCTTTCTCAAAAGACTGGACTGGTGTGAAGTATTATCGTAAAAAAGACAGCTTCTTTTGCGTCAATTTAGGTCGTGTTATAAAAATTGCTTTCCTCAATTTAAATTCCTGCCAAATCATCCGTAAAATGGTGGATGCGCCATAATTGTGCAACCTCCATTAAGAAAACATTCTATTGCGCAATTACACTACGTGAAATAATTCTGCAGTATATTAGCTTAAATTAATTATAATTTACTGCCGAACGTACAGTTTGTAGTAAATGTTATTTATTTAATAATTTCGTGCAAAATAATACACGAGAGATCAGTATTTCAACAAACAATAAATACTTCTAAGTAATACCAAAATTAAATATTTACGTTACTTGATTTAACCATGTATACATGCTTGCAGAAAAATAATATAAAAGTCTGTCTGAAGTAATAAATTTTCTTAAAATAATGTCAAGGCTTGGACAGATATATTAATCCCATAACCAAATTGCGAACCGCGCTTACAATAAATCATTCTGGGAGTCCTAATGAAAGGGACTTTCGTTAGAATATAAATTTGGTTCAGTCTTTTATAAAATATACAGTGCAGAGTTAGACGTTTTTCTCAAGAAATAACATTACTAAGAAACATTTTAAATTACTGTCTCTTAATAAAATAGAGAGACAAGTTAAGTGAAATTATAATAAATTAAAAATACAAAGGGCACCCTTGAAAGTATTTTCTGATATTATTTTATCTTTTCGATTTATTTAATGTTGCTTACAATTTGAAATTAGCGCCATTTTGTACAATTTCAGACATTATTAATATAAACTATTAACAGAAGTCGATATTTTTATTTTATTATTAGCAATACGGGGATTTTCAGGCATCCGAAATATCTCAGACATACTAATGTTATAAAAAAAGTATACTATAGGATATTATTAATAACGTCTGCAAGTTTTGCCAATTCTTTTGGCTAGAAGCAACATAACCAAGGTTCTTGGTAAACTTTTTGACGATGCTAGAAGATGCTCGATGATTTTCAAAGCATTCTAGATACATTTTCTGCGGTGCTTACAGATTTTTATTTAGTCGTATTTAAGATATATTACTCGAGATATATTACATATATGTGTAGAAGTAATAGAAGTCTAAAATGTACTTCATGAAGTTGAGGAGCAGCTAAACTGTTAACAATGGTTATTATTATAGTATTGGCAGATCCATAGATTCTTCTTACAAATATTCGCATTTCCAGACTGTTATAAAGTTACCCAAATATAATCGGTTTCAAAAGAAGGCAAGTTGTAACTATTCCCGCTCCACTAAGGTATTTAAACCTGTCATCTATAAAATAAATAAACGTTTCGTATGTAACTCTTTTAATTCATCATTTTAACGTGGATTTACCATTTAGCTGATCTCTAGTATATTATATATTATAAAGGTGTTGCTTATGTCTCGAAATTTATAGAGACTTAATAGAGATACTTAGTTAAATATTATCAATACCGATTTTGATTACATAAATGTTGTTAATCAAATTGAATTATATATATATATATATATATATATATATATATATATATATATATATGTATATATATATATTACGATGCCATGTAAAATGGCGCCACACTACGTTGGTGTAAGTAATCGTTTTATGTCAATATTTTATCTTATTAAACTGTTTTAAACTTATTTACGTTAAAGTACAGGTGGCAACTTAGACCAAGAATAATTATTATTAATTGTAATTTAAAAGTAATTGTCTAATTTTGACGTTTGTCAGTTTAACGCTCATATATGCTTCTGTTACTTACTTCATTGTTGTAATACCCCAAACATTTGTAATGCACACTTTCAACACATACGCTACAAATACTAAGAAATTTAAAACTATGGTATCTTATATAGTTTCACGTTAATTTGCAATGTTTCTAATATCTGATCTACCATACATACCATCTACCATACCTACCGTCTACCTTACAGAATATGATCTAAACAGAAGTTGAAGCTCGTTGTTCATGTATCACATTGCCTACATGCATTCCGCAGTCTCAAAAAAATTTCGGTTATTCAGATACCTGACTTCAATGTTGATATCGCCATATTATCCTCGAAGTCTTGCAAAAATTTCAGATGAATTTGTTCCTAAAATATTCGCTTTTTAAGAAATTTTTATCATTGCAGTTGCAGCTGTTCAAAGATTAAAAGTCAGACTTGACTATTACACAATTCATTTTTTGTGAGTGCTCCTCGTATGTTTAATAAATATCAAATATAATGATAATAAAATTTTCCTTAAACTTCCAAAGAAAACAATTCCTATTTCGGAGGATTACCCCTACAGAAATTTCAAGCGATCCTGTCTCTTTTTTGAATAGAGCCCTCGGGTCATTTACCAATCGCAAGCTTTTGTTTAGTAAAGTCGAGATCGATCTTCGTTTACTCTAATGTAATTACTTTGAACATCATCTCCTCTAAGAATATTTAATTAAAATATATATATATATATATATATATATATATATGTATGCGTAAAATTCTGTTTTATTCTCCTGTCTTCGGCAAAAAAAATTTAATTTATCTTTAACAAGAATTAAGACGCTATTGTTCTCTTTTTTTTTTTTCTTAAAGGCAATGCGAGGCAAAATATTATTTGTATATTTAAAACTTTGAGACGTTCCCTCGGGTCATTTATCTATCGTGTTTTCTTTAGAGATCGTTTGTTTATTTTTACGTAATAACTACATCATGTTTCATTTTCTCTTTTCTCTGGGAAAGTTAATTGGATATGCAAAAAATTATTTTATTATTATTTTCGTTACTTTTCATACTCGCTTGATGGTAACTATATATTTTTGAATATGAAATATATGTTAATATTTTATTATTATTTATAAAACCTTGAAAGTATATGATGGCGTGTTTCACTACCTAGACAGCAAAAATTTTAAATTTAATCTTAACTCATTCTCGACTTCTTAATACGTAATTATATCTAATAATAATTATTATAAAATATTTGTTAGGTTTGTAGACTAACGATATATTATGAAGAGAAAAGGTTTGAATATTATTTATGTATATCGGATAAAATTGACGTTTTTATTTATTTTTGAAAAAAGTACCTCCAAGTGAATCACCCGCTATATACTTATAAGTAAAATAATAAATAAGAATATATATATATATATATATATATATACGAGGGTAGTTTGACAAGTAGTGAAAATGGAAAAGAAAAACGAATTTTTTAAAAACAAATTATTTTTCAATATATATAATATATTCTCCTAAAAGAGCAATACATTTATTCCAACGGTACTCCAATGCCCTTCTTTCCACCTAGTGCCGTTTTCAATTTTGGAAAAAGGTGGAGGCCGAAGGGGGCTAGATTCTGGGAATAAGACGTATGCGGTGCCAATTGGAAATGCAACTCGTGGATTTTGGACATCGCAACTGTGCTAGTATGCGAGGGAGCGTTGTCTCGGTGAAACAGAATCTTTTTTTGCCATTCCTGGCCGTTTAGCACGAATCTCAACATTTAATTTTTGTAGAAGTTCTGTATAATATTGTCCGTTTAGTGTGGCACCTTTCTGAAGGCAATCAATGAGCAAAATGCCCTTTGAATCCCAAAAAATTGCCGATAAAGTGGTTTTCGCTTTCTTTGGAGGTGCAGAACCACGTTCTAACCATTGTTTCGACTGTTGTTTAGTTTCGGGTGTACTATAGTGTATCCAAGTTTCATCGCGAGTAACAAATCGCCTATAAAAATCAACCGGATTCCGCTTATAAAAGTCCAAACATTCATTGGAAATGCGCAAACGAGTGAACTTTTGATCAGTCGTAAGCAATCGCGACACCCATCTTGGCGAGAGCTTGGAAACGCCCTATTCTTTCGTTAAAATGTGGTGTACGTGTTCTGCTGAAATGTTTACCATGTTTACTATCTCTCTCACTTTGAGTCGTCGATCTTGCGTAATAATACTATGGATTTTTATAATCATTTCTTTAGAAGTCACGATTTTGGGTGCTCAGAGCGCGCTTCATCAACACAGCTTGTTCTACCACGTTTAAATTCATTTACACATCTACTTATTGTGGCGGATAATGGAGCAGATTCACCTAATGCGTCCCGTAACTCATCTTTTATTTCGGTAGCTTTAGTACTCTTAATTACAAAGTATTTAATCACCGCACGATACTCTGCTTTTTCCATTTTAACAAAACGACGTGTTGCTTCTTTTTCAATCTGCTGTCAAAAATAAACTAATCAACCGATTTATCTAAATATCGGAATGTGACAACCTAAATTACAGTGCATTTGTTTTACCAATTAGAGCGCCACCTACGTGTCATTCTCACTACTTGTCAAACTATCCTCGTATACTTCCTGCTCTTGGAAACACTCTACAAATACAAGAGAATATAAAGTCTTAAAAAACAAGTTTAATCCAAGTCTATTCTCCAGAAATTTATTTAACGTGACCGCACAATCGAATTACAAAATAAATCTAAATCTGTGGCTGTTTACTCGGGTAATTTAACTGAAAAGAACCCAAGAGACTATTAAAAATCATCTTTATTGTACTATATACCTTCCGTTCCCTATCGATTCTCATTCCCTACCTTATTTAATGCGTTGAACTTTGTCTGGCATTATCTCAGCTGTTTGCGAGAATAATACCTGTATACAGGTGGATGACTGCTTCAAGTAAACGTGTGGGATACGCTCGTCTTTGCACGAGCAGAATCCTTGGAAAAAGAACGATGATTTTATCTAGGTTCTGTGTTTACAGAAGCAATCTGGAATTTTTTAATGGAGATACACTTCATAAGTTTAAGTGTAGTGGTAGTTTTATTTTAAGTATTCCCTTTAAAAGTTGTGCAAAGTGTTTTAATGTTGTCTTTGTTCAGTTCGTTTTAATTAGGAATTATCTATGAATACTTTAAAAGAAAATCCAATTAATCGATCTCTATTTCTTAGAAAGAAATAATATCAGGTTGTTACATATGAAATGTTCGATTTTGTAAGGAATAAAAAAAGTCTAAATTTAAAAAAATATAAATATTTATTCTGCAAAATAGTCTCCATTTACATCAATAGTTTGTTACCAACGGCCTGGAAGCTGAAAAATTCCCTTTGAAAAGAAATCTAGGTTTTGACGGCTCACATTTTGCTCAAACACTGCTATTACAGACTCCCGGTCAGGAAAGTCCCTATTTTTTAAGTGATTGTCTAAACTTCGGAAAAAATGAAAATCAGTTGGCGGAAGGTCAGGTGAACAAGGTGGGTGAGGGAGAATTTCGTAACCAAATTCCGAAAGTTTTTGGATTGTCTGTCGTGCAACATGAGGTCTTGCATTATCATGAAGAAGTATGGGTCCATGTTTATTGACTAGTGGGGGCTGCAAGCGGCTCAATTTTCCATGCACAGTTTCCAGTTCGGCACAATAGGACGCTGCCGTGATGGTGTCACCAGGTTGCAGAAATGAGTATTGAATAATACCCTTACTGGTCCACCATACAGTCACCATAATCTTTCGCGGGTGATGTGATGCTCGTGCATGCTGTCTTGGTGCTTCACCTCGATCTAACCATTGTCCTGACCGTCTCCAATTATCATAAAGTATCCACTTTTCGTCACACGTTACCACTCGATGAAGAAACGGTTCAACTTTCTGTCGATTAGCCAAAGAGGTAGCCACCTCTAATCGGCGGAGCTTATTGGCTTCCGTTAATTGGTGCGGCACCCATCGATCGAGTTTTTTCACTTTGCCAATCGAAGAAACGTGACGACTAATGGTGGCAATGGACACTTGAAATGTTTCTGCAAGGCTACGCATTGTTGTCGACGGATTACTTTCAACTTCTACACGCAGCTCGTCGTCATTAACGGTTCTACGCGCATATCCGCGAGGCTCATTTTCCAAATCAAAATTTCCCTCCCTTCCCTGAATTTTTTAAACCATCGCCGTAATGTGCGTTCATTACACATGGTTTCACAGAACGTCTGATTAATTTCTCGCGTTGCTGCAGCTGCATTTAATCCCTTTTTAAATTGAAAGAGGTAAATTGCCCGAATATCTCTTGCCGACAGCATTTCCAGGACAGGCGAGACAAGGACAGGTGTATTAATCTTTCCAAGAAATGGAACAGGTACACACTTCAAAATAAATACCCTTTTCTACAAATACAATAATAATTTTCACCAAAAACATACACGTCTTCACACAGGTACGATTCAGTTCAGACTGAAGGAAAAAACGGACATTACATTTGTAACAACCTGATAGAATATTTCTTAGCTAATGCTGACTTTATTATCATTTTTATTTGTTATTGTTATTATTATTTTTTTTCAAATCCTATCAAGCTTGTTTTGATATATTTATTTCCTCTGCCATTGTAAATATTTGCTATGTGAAATGAAGCGTTTCACATAGGCATCCACATCGGGATGTTCGAGATAAAAGAAAGACTGACATCCACAATAACAGAAATATCGAATGTTCTTCCATCCTACAGTTTTTACCCTCAAATTGTTGTGTCATCATGCGAGATGTTGTTTAAAGTGCGCGAAAATATTCAACTTCCCAGATGTACTGCCGAAGAAACAATGACGAAGACGTCTTCTAAAACCTTATGTCGACAAGGGAACGCGCGAAAATTCTCCCTTAGACCTGAAAAATACGTTTGCAGCTCGTCGGTAATTTCATATTTTTCTTGTTATCGTCTTCTCCGCATATAACTTTTCAAAAGTCAACTAAGATTTCTCATTCATGGCAATTGAATTTATTTCTCATTCTCTCATCGTTCGCGCGACTTTACTATTTTTCCCTTCTTTCTTTTACTTTCTTTTTCGAGACATCTTCGCGTTCAGTCGCTCGGAATAAAGTCGAAGACCTCGGGCGTTGTTTTTTCGGTGTATGCGTGTTTGTTGAAAATTTAATTCCGTCATAGGCGGTTTCGCGTGCTACACTACGGGGAAAGCTTCAGCGGAGGCGGTTCGAGAGCGTAGGAGAAGTACTTCGGTCGGAAGTTAATGGGTAGTGGAAATCAATCAGTGTATAGAAACTGAACGGCGTGCCAGGCTGCATAACTCTCGAAACTGCCGTGATTTTCGGCATTCTATACTCACACCTCACTTTTGATGTAAAACACGTGGCATATTTCTCATGTTAGTAACAAGAACTTGAAAAAGGAGGAAATATTTGTGTTCTCCAGAGAAATAACTTCAATATTAGACTCGGAATAAAATTAAGAAACTTCTTACGCTTGTTAAAGATTTATTTCAATTCTGTGTAAGTTTTAATTTAATTTTTGCCAAAAAATATACTACTTTTCAAAATCAACCTGGCAAATCTTCACTAAAATATACAAAGAACACTAAAAATATCATTTCATGAACACCAAACAATAGTATCTACCGATAGCATTATTTACCAGCCGATACCATTATTTTCCTTAAATGTACAAGAATTTTCCATTTCGCCTCAATCTGGAAAATTTTAACTCCTTTCCATAATATCCCAAATTGTTCTAATTCATTTTGCAATATTCATCTTACTTAAATTTATGTGTCTACCTAACTAAATCGATGTTCCACCTCCACTTGGATCTTTCGTCACCCTTACGTCCAGTAGTAAGTGCTGGTCGATTGTGACATAACCAAAACGTCATGAACTAAGCTTAGACATATGGTAAACAAACCGCTTTGACACATTAGTGATTTTGTTTTAGCGTCGTATACTTTTGGTTGTGTGAAAATGTCTGATTTTGTGCCAAATAATCGTCATTTGCGGGAAGTGTTGCTTTTCTTCTTTCAGTCGAAGAAAACGGCGGCTGAAGCGCATCGAGAACTCCAAAAAGTTTACGGAGATGCTGCTCTAAGTGAAACAATGTGCCGTGATTGGTTCCGTCGCTTCAAAGACGGTGATTTCGATGTTGACGACCGTTCGCGTGAAGGAAGACCAAAAACCTTCGAAGACGCTGAATTGGAGGTATTGCTCGATGAGGATCCGTGCCAAACGCAAAAAGAGCTTGCTTCAGCATTAGGAGTTACCCGCCAAGCTATTTCCCAGCGATTGCAAGCGTTGGGGATGATTCAAAAACAAGGAACTTAAGTTCCTAATGATTTGAAACCAAGAGACGTTGAGCGTCGTTTTTTTGCCTGCGAACAACTGCTCTAGCGGCAAAAAAGGAAGGGTTTTCTTCATCGCATCATTACGGGTGATGAAAAATGGATTCATTACAGCAACCCAAAGAGAACAAAATCATGGGGACTGCCCGGTCATGCTTCTATGTCGTCGGTTCGACCGAATATTCACGCTGCGAAGGTTTTGCTGTGTATTTGGTGGGACCAGGGCGGTGTTATTTATTATGAGCTGTTGAAACCGAACGAAACCATCACTGGGGAACGGTATCGAACTCAATTGATGCGATTGAGCCGAGCACTGCTCGAAAAGTGGCCACAATACGAGCAGAGGCACAAAAAGTGATTCTACAGCATGACAAAGCTCGGCCTCACATTGCCGAACCCATCAAAACCTACTTAGAAACGCTCAAATGGGAGGTCCTGCCCCACCCGCCATATTCCCCAGATATTTTGCCGTCCGATTATTACTTGTTCCGTTCGATGGCACATGGTCTGGCTAATCAGTAGTTCCGCTCATATGAAGACATCTCAAAATGGCTTGATTCGTGGATAGCCTCAAAAGACGAACACTTCTACCGTGACGGTAGTCGAGCTCTGCCAGAAAGATGGGAAAAAGTTGTCGCTAGCGATGGGCAATATTTTGAATTATTCATTTGTAAACATTTTTTCACAATAAAGTTGCATTTTCATCAAATAAAAACAGCGAGAACTTAGTTGCGCACCTAATAATGAGTCTAGTGATAAAATTTATTTATTGCTTTTGCATACGGTTAATACAAAAAAGTAAATATTACATAATCTTATGACATTTTACGCATTCCTAGAAGCAGCAACGTATTTTAACAGAAAAGAATATAATTTCGTCCATGACCAAACTAAATTTGCAAGTAATATAATTCACTTAAATCGACATAGAAAATTCATTTTTAGTCGTTTTCGGTCCATTTGAAAGATCCACCGCTTTAATGCAGATGTACGGGAATCAAAAGGACCAAGACGAAAAGAAAACGACAGGAGGAAAAAAAACGAAGAAAGGAACACGACAGTCGATTTATGTCCAGGCCCTTCGAAAACTTTCGGTGTCTTACTAAATATTCCACTTTTCAATATTTGATGTCCCTCCTACCAGGTTCGGTTCGGAATAAGATAGGGGGAGCCACGGTAATGCACCCTACCCATACCGTCAACGCCATCTGTGACGACTTACACTTCATAAAGCCGGGTGTGCTCCGCTATCTCACTAATATCTATAGTGGAAAGATGTGGATGGTGGAAGCGGCACCTTATTGGAAATTATATATCATAGGAGGAAAGTCTGATGCCAGCGTGGAAAATCGCCTATCGACTGAATTAAACAGTCGAAGAACGGCGAAGGTATTGACTTTCTCGAATGGTCGGAGGTAATTTTGGAACATTTCTGTTTGAAATCGTAAGCGAAAATACACAGGTTGCGACTAAAATTGAACTTGACTTGATATAAAATCGTAAATTTAAAGGTATTTTAAAGCTTATACGACTAATAAATAAAACAAATAATTTCTCTCCGTTGCAAAATTTGTTTTTTGTGAATTCGACAACAAGCTTCTCTAAACAAAGCTAATGATGTTTATAATAATAATTCTTATTAGCCAACATGAACCGATTTACAAGAAAATAATTTTACATCATTAAACATATGATGGTTCCCTGCAAATGAGTATTGAAGAAGAATATATCAGGTTGTTACAAATGTAATGTCCGTTTTTTCCTTCAGTCTGAACTGAATCGCACCTGTGTGAAGACGTGTATGTTTTTGGTGAAAATTATTATTGTATTTGTAGAAAAGGGTATTTATTTTGAAGTGTGTACCTGTTCCATTTCTTGGAAAGATTAACACACCTGTCCTTGTCTCGCCTATGGAAATGCTGTCGGCAAGAGATATTCGGGCAATTTACCTCTTTCAATTTAAAAAGGGATTAAATGCAGCTGCAGCAACGCGAGAAATTAATCAGACGTTCGGTGAAACCACGTGTAATGAACACACATTACGGCGATGGTTTAAAAAATTCAGCGAGGGAAATTTTGATTTGGAAAATGAGCCTCGCGGATATGCGCGTAGCACCGTTAATGACGACGAGCTGCGTGTAGAAGTTGAAAGTAATCCGTCGACAACAGTGCGTAGCCTTGCAGAAACAGTGTCCATTGCCACCATTAGTCGTCACCTTTCTTCGATTAGCAAAGTGAAGAAACTCGATCGATGGGTGCCGCACCAATTAACAGAAGCCAATAAGCTCCGTCGATTAGAGGTGGCTACCTCTTTGGCTAATCGACAGAAAGTTGAACCGTTTCTTTATCGAGTGGTAACGTGTGACGAAACGTGGATACTTTATGATAATCGGAGACGGTCAGGACAATGGTTAGATCGAGGTGAAGCACCAAGACAGCATGCACGAGCATCACTTCACCCGCGAAAGATTATGGTGACTGTATGGTGGAGCAGTAAGGGTATTATTCACTATTAATTTTTGCAACCTGGTGAAACCATCACGGCAGCGTCCTATTGTGCCGAACTGGAAACTATGCATGACAGACATTCCAAAAACTTTCGGAATTTGGTTACGAAATTCTCCCTCACCCACCTTATTCACCTGACCTTTCGCCAACTGATTTTCATTTTTTGCGAAGTTTAGACAATCACTTAAAAAATAGGGACTTCCCTGACCGGGAGTCTGTAATAGCAGTGTTTGAGCAATATGTGAGCCGCCAAAACCTAGATTTCTTTTCAAAGGGAATTTTTCAGCTTTCAGGCCGTTGACAACAAACTATTGATGTAAATGGAGACTACTTTTCAGAATAAATATTTATATTTTTTTAAATTTAGACTTTTTTTATTCCTTACAAAATCGGACATTTCATATGTAACAACCTGATATAAATAGCATTGTAATAACCTAAAACAAGTTAAATTTAAATAAAATGAAAATAGAAACTAATATTTATGCTAACAAAAATTAAATTCAAAGAAGAAAGACATAAAATATGAACGTATCCACTTCACATTTTCAGTTTGAATACCCTAACACTAAACTAATACAAAATGCAGATAACTTCTGTCTATATGTAATAAAAATGTGGATAGACGTAAAGAGATAGTGGATCATGTATTAAATTTAATTGACAAATTGTGCTCGAATAATAGTTTAGAGTTACCAATAGAAACAACTAGTCACAATTTTCACAAGGCATAATATTAGGAATCACAGTTCTATGACGTTACATCACCATGAACTATCTTCATCCAATCACGTTTAATGTTTGGGGATGATTCTTGATAAAAAACTCAATTGGAAGTACTATATTAAACATATAACGAATGGATGTAATAAAACACTCAATTTCTGGTCAATGATATCTAGAACCTGGTGGGAAGCAGAAGTTAATGTTAGTTTACTATATCGTAAAACCTGCTTAAGGTCTATTATTGGTTATGGATCAATTTTGCATGAATCGACGAGAAATTACTTAAAGGTGATTTTGATGCATCCTGTGGTTGATTAATTTAATCACTTAAGGTTGATATATAACCCCAAAAGCCAAAACGCACACTGTCTAGCTTTCGATGGTACAGATGCTGTACGGACTTTGTTTCGTGGGTTTTTTTACCGTAGTTTTTTAAGCGCGACACTGTCTAATTATCTGCTGATGCAGACAACTTAGTTGTTGAAGTACGTATACAGAATACGAAAACTAATGTGGAAAAGTGTTGTATATCAACCTTAAATGACAGAAATTACTTGCCGAAAAAGATTGGTTCAGTCCAAAATAAAATATTAAAGCTATATCTGAAACCAATGCATTCAACACCGATTGGGGCACTGCAAATGGAACTTAATTTGATTCTACCACGAAAATTACAGTCGAATTTGCAATGTAATTCACCTATATCTGTAAATAACCATAGTATTGCAAACATTTCAAACCTCGGTTTTTATAATTTAACTAATAAATATTGGAAGAATAGAACGTCTCCGCCTTCGTGTGTAGCGTTGAGAGATATCAAATTTGGAGACAAACACTGAAAATTTACCCAGATTTTGTTTAATTTAATTACCTATTTGACTTACAGAACAGGCATTTATCAATAATAACACAAGACGAGAATTGTTGAATCGAAGTCTTCGTAGAACGCACATATTCTGTGACTCGTCGAAAACACAAAGTATCGTTGGTTGTGCTTTTATAGAATCAGCGTGTTTTGCAACAAAAACGTGCTATTCTACGTGTCTTGGAATATATTGTATTTATGCTAATCAAGTAAAACTTGATGCAATTCTATCAGACTCTCGATCTGTTTTATGAACACTGGAGTCGACATTTCAACCAACACAAAAGATAAACCTCATTATCCAATAGATAAAATTTCAGTTAGCAGAATTGATCAGATACAGTTACTCGATAATAATATATTGGTCAAGGTTCATGGGTATTAAATATAATGAATTACTAAATGGTTTTGCCAGGAATAACTGTAATTAAAAGCATTTAAATGAGTAAAATATAACTTTGGAAGACGCCTTTTTATTAAAAGAAAAACAGAAAGAAATTTAGAAAAGCTAATGGAATAACAATAGGTAATGGCCTCACGTAACTATAAGATTGTTTAGGAAACTTTTCAGTCTATACAAGCCCATGTCTTCCTCTTTATCTCCAAGTAAAATGAAGCAAGGTGAAGTACAACTTCTTTTGCTGCATTCCAAGAAAGGAAAGTCGAGGAAAAATACGATTTTTCTTCCCTTTCTCGATCGTAATAATATCAAAGCAAGAAACTATGCTTTGAATTCCAACGAATTGGATCTGTTACCTCGAGATATTTCCCCAAAGATTACCAACTTGTTCGTTAAACGGTTAAATATCCTAATCCATCTAATTTCCTTCCAGGTGTTATGGAAACTATGGCATCTTTATGTAGGTTTGTAGGAATTTAAGGGCTTAAATTACAAAATTTGGGGGTGATATGACGCGATGGAGGAAATAATTTTGCGGTTATCGAATTGAATAGAATCTCTCTGAATAAAGCTAAGATGTTCGGCAAAGATAATTGAGAGGAAAAAAAATAGTCTAATAGGTCCTCCTATGATCGTGTTGATGAATTATTTTCCAAAATGTACACATTTTTTTAGGTCTATCAGAAGGAAATAAACCGTTCTAATATCAATATCATATAGTGTAAATAAACGAAACCGAGAAAAGTTGATTTTCACCGCCCGCTCACTAGAGCGGTGAAAATATACTTCCACCGGTTCAAAGGCACGTATACACACACGCGCGCACACACATCTACACCCCCTCGGATACTAAATTTTATATAAGTATATTATGCAGTCAGAACTTCTGGTCACGATTCTTCGCAACATCCGGTACATCTTACATCTAAATCATATTATGGCAGCGAATATGACTGCTGGCGTTTAGTTTTCTTTTCCTTAGAACATTCCGAACCTGTGCGGGAGTGAGCGCGTGTCTATGCCAATAACTTATATATGTCGCGACTATTTTCTATTTCCAACAGCTCTCCCCCCCTCCTTACGTGTATGTAACAGATGGTCCTGGAACAATGAATTCCATTTTTATGGAGATATTCCGTAGGCAAAGATTCCGTTTATAGCTTGCAAATGAGAACGGAACGAAACGGATACATTTTAATCAAAACTGAAGAGGGGCAAACGAATACAATGGTCAGAATGAAATATTAGAGGTTTAAGCGATGTAGTGCATATTAAGTACACAATTTTCAACATAATATTTCAAAATGATAAAGCAGAAGCTGTAGAATGAAGACGCCAGAAAGAATAGAATTAAATGTAGGTAACCTACGTCAAAGAATGAAACTGTCTGCGTATTTATCACTTTCTAACACTATTGAATGAACACGTTACACCTGTTTTTATATTGACCCTAATTTCAGTTTAGTTTTCACTTATTTGTGACGTAACAGGACAGTTTTAAGAACATAAATACAGTGCATGTATACTAATTTGATACGCAGTGCAGTCGGTGCGACAGTTTCAGTGCAGTAGTTCAGCCCTGAAGATGTCCCATACAAATGGGTACGAAAAGTCGGCAGATATACAAGTTACGCGGTTCCAACCCGGAAACCCAGAAGCAGATTGCATGTATATTAGTTCACGATATAAATTAATTAAATATAAATTTTCTACTGCTCGTTGCAAAATCACTCGAACTTCCAAAATAAACCATTTACACAGTTAAAAGTTCATATTTTGGATACGAATTTTCGAGTTTCCCATTCCCTAAAAATTAAGCCGAAAGAGTTAAATAAATTTAGATTTCCAAATCGTTTTCAGCATCACCGCAAATGTCATCCGAGTCTTCATAGTTCATGAAAGAGTAGCTAGAAATTTTCCATTATTCATGGCAAAATCACTCACACTTTCAAAATAAACTATTTAGACATTCAAAGGTTCATATTTTGACAAGACTCAAGTTCTCCATTCTCTCAGGATTTAACCGATAGAGTCAGGTAAATTTTGACTTCAAATTCGTTTTCAGGACCTCCGCAAATGTCATCCCAAGAACTTTTTTTAACGCACAACAACTTTTCAAAATTATCAATTTTTGCGAGTATACCCCTTTGAAAAAATTGAGATTTTCGTCGAAATAAAAAATTTCGAATCTAGCCTTCATAGTTCATGAAAGAATACCTTTTAGGTAGCCAAATACAATTTGTCTTCTTTTCAGAGCAAAATTGCTCAAACTTTCAAAATAAACTATTTACACATTCAGAAGTTCATATTCTGACAAAATTTTTCAAGTTCTCCATTCTCTCAGGATTAAATCGAAAGAGTTAGGTAAATTTTGACTTCAAAATCGTTTTCGGAACCTCCGCAAATGTCATCCCAAGAAGTTTCTTTAACGCACAACAACTTTTCAAAATTACCAATTTTTGCGAGTATACCCCTTTGAAAAAATTGAGATTTTCGTCGAAATAAAAAGTTTCGAATTTAGCTTTCATAGTTTATGAAAGAGTAGCTTTTAAGTAGACAAATACATATTTTCCACTGTTCATGGTAAAACCACTAAAACTTTCAAAATAAACTATTTACACATTCAGAAGTTCATATTTTGACAAAGTTTTTCAAGTTCTCCATTCTCTCAGGATTAAGTCTAAAGATTCAGGTAAATTTTGACTTCAAAATCGTTTTCAGGACCTCCGCAAATGTCATCCAAAGAACTTTCTTTAACGCACAACAACTTTTCAAAATTACCAATTTTTGCGAGTATACCCCTTTGAAAAAATTGAGATTTTCGTCAAAATAAAAAGTTTCGAATCTAGCCTTCGTAGTTCACGAAAGAGTAGCTTTTAGGTAGCCAAATACATATTTTCCACTGTTCATGGTAAAACCACTAAAACTTTCAAAATAAACTATTTACACATTCAGAAGTTCATATTTTGACAAAGTTTTTCAAGTTTTCCATTCTCTCAGGATTAAGTCTAAAGAGTCAGGTAAATTTTGACTTCAAAATCGTTTTCAGGACCTCCGCAAATGTTATCCCAAGAGCTTTCTTTAACGTATAACTTTTCAAAATTACCGATTTTTGCGAGTGTACCCCTTTGAAAAAATTGAGATTTTCGTCAAAATAAAAAGTTTCCAATCTAGTCTTCGTAGTTCAGGAAAGAGTAGCTTTTAAGTAACTAAGTTATAACATTCTCAAGAGCCCGAAAATGGTTACTGAAAAGACGGTAAACACTGGATGGTCATAAATGCACGGATGATCGCCAGGTAGGGCGATTCTATGATTAATTCTCAGTTGACAATCCTAATACAGAATTGCTAAAAGAAATATAGATTTAGCAACATTGTATTAATATGACAAACTACGAGTTTTATGTAACTCAAATGAAACTAACAATAATAATGATAATTAACACAATGGTTAAACTGGTAGCCATTGGTTTGAAGATAACGTACATATATTCTAATTCCCTGCCTTCTTTAGCAGAAAATGCTACTTACATTCTAGAATTTGATTACATTTAAACTAGTTTCGAGATAAATGATTAAGAAAAATACTCCACAAGAGGAATAACCCACACTTTGACCGTTGCTCTTCGCCAAACATCGACAAACGTACATTATGTACTGAAAAGAATTTTATAAAAAAAAATAAATCATTTCGTATGAAAGAAGAAATTAAAATTAAAATATTTCTGGTTAAAGCAGAAACAAAAACGGAATTATTTGTGATTATTTTACACGATGTGAAAAAGTAGATTTCTCAATTGTTGCTCAGTCATTTCTATTAGCTAGTACGCTTCTCAAGAACGAAATTGTTCATGATAGAATCAATACAGGTTTACTGCATAATTTACTCATTTTATTTAAAAATGTCGATGTCCTTAAGCAATGAAACGTAAAGCTTTACTATAAAAGAAGCAATCGCATCATTACGTCGAAACGTAAGCAGTAAGAATTAAACTAACTAAAGAATTAAGTGAATATATTTTTTCTTTTGCGTGAACCTATACCGGTTGCATTACGTATGGAATAACCTAGCCGGCCGTTTCTCAAACAACACGCAATTTAAGATTCAGTTTGCCCAGGAATCGCCCATTGAATAGCACTAGGGGTCGAGTAAACTGACAGTTATCGCGCCGTACGCAAAATTTATTATTAAAAGCCCTTCCTTTTCTCCCTTTTTTCATATTAGATGCGGCTATGGTCATTCTCCTCTCCTTCCTTTCTTTTTATTTGCGACATCGCGGTTTTTCCCCTTTCACCTTGGCGAAATTTGAAATCTAAAATTCCGGTCTCCTCCAAATGTAGAATAAATCGTTTGAATAGCGATCTCCGTTATTATATTGGCGTGAATTTCTATACTTTAGATCGTATATGTTTTGAATAATGATAATGTATTTCCATTCAATAATAACTAATACGTACTATTAATATGAGCAGCACAAATATTATTATCTTGTAATTTAAGACAGAGAGAGATATCTCTTTTAAAATACGAAAGATAAAGTCAATTTATATCAGAAATCGAGAATTTACGAAGTAAAATGCTGAGATTTTAATAAACGATACATTGACCAAACTAAACGCTCAATAGTAACCCGGTATTAAGAACATATAGCGCAGATTAAGTTTAATCGACCTAAGATATCCAGTTTAGCAAAACACGTGCTAGAAAATAATCATAATGTAACCGCAAATTGTTTACATTTAATCAAAAATATAAATAATTTCAGTAGATTGGAAAGTTCCGAGTGCATATTATTTTGAGAAATACAAACTGTTAAACATAGATAAAGATCTGATAACATGTTCTTGCCTCTTTGAATTCTTGGAAGATACAACTATTAAAAAGCATCCGTAAATTGAAGCGCGTATTTTACTAAACGTGTAAGAGACTAGGAAACAAATTGAGTGAAACAAATTACCGTGTATTTGGTGGTTAGCGGGAGAACTTGTGCGGAATTATTCTGAGTTCTACTGATGATAGCCACTTTTATTTTCAAAAATTTTTAGACCACGTCGTTATAGGGAGCGAGACTTGGGTGTCTCACATGACTCCTGAATCCAAGTTTCGACTTTTATTATTGTAAACCACAACAATGTTTCGCCATGCAATGGCATCATCAGGTGCACAAGAAAGTTTCCATCCAAAATAGTGGTCCTGGCTTTATTAACATTTTTTTAAATAAATTTCTCTCATTTGTTGATGTAATTTTCCGAAATTTAAACGAACTACTCGAGCAACTTGATAATTGTTTGGTAAACCTTTTATTTGCAAACATTTTTGGACCGCATCGTTACAGGAGATGAAAAAAAGGTGACTCACTCTTTAATCCAAGCAGCGATCAAAGGAATGAAGATAGGCATCATCGCCAATCAGAGTGAAAGCCGAACAGAGAATTTCAACAGAAAAGATTATGGCAACTGTTTTTTGGAACAGAAAAGATATTGAGTTAGAGTTAGTTTTATGACGACGGAGCACAACAATCAATTCTGATGCGTATTGGCCTTGAGAGAACTCCGGTGTGCCATACAAAAACAAGTCTACTGTCTTCTGGTGTATTGCTGCTACATGACAATGCAAGACTATGTTTCTGCACAAGCACAAGGTCTAATCTGGTCTTTTAGATAGGAACAATTGAATCATCTACCTGTCAGTTCAGAATTCACACCCAATGATTTATGCCTCTGTGTTTAAGTAGTTTCTTGGTTGTAAATGGCTCAGCGAATTGAGTTTCTTCAAAGGCGGAAGATTTCTCTGACGCCGGAATCAAAAACTTGAGATTTTCAAAAACGGTATGACAAATGTTTGAGAGGAAATAGAAATTATGTAGGGAAGTTGATGAAAGTATGCAGAATATGGAAAGATGAAATAACATTTACAGTGTTTTTCCTCTTATTAATGATTAAAGAACGGACCTTATTTAAAAGATAACCCTTGTATATGCCACCTTTGTAATTACTTACATTTTGTTCGAATTTTTTTGCATTTAATTTGTTGTATTTTTGGGTCCTCTAATTGGATATCCGTTGGGCAAATAAAGAAAGTTTTTATTCATAAATAGTTTGGAATATTCACACTCATTTTTGCATCTTTAACATTCGCCATAGCTATCCGAGTACATTTTGATAATGATAAGCGAGTTATTATTAGCAGTAACGCAGTTCTAAAGACGAGATAATCTTAACAATTAGAATTTATACTGGCAATAATCTCTGACAGGTAACACGTATCAGATATACTTTCATATTAACTGAAGCATTAATCTCTGTCGGTCATAATGGTGCTATCTCGCGGGCTTTACGTATCTTTCTGTATATATCTCATCCCAATGTATTTGCACATACAATTATAGGGTCGCACAAAACTGTGCACACGCATATGTGGGTATTTATACACAAAAATGTAAGCAAAAAAAAAATTGAGACGATCAACAGTAGCAAGAGTGGTAGACGATAACCGGTTCGGAATGTGAGGGAGATGGTAAATGGTACTGTGCATGTTCATCGGGTCCCAGACGGGACCCAGACTTACTGCAGACCGTACCTGAGTCCGCGTTTACGGGCCGACGAAAGCCTGCGGATCGGACGTCGAAAGCAGGCCTCCCCGTATCATCATCGCTCCCGTAATTGCTAGCGGTTTCCACTTAATGCATAGAGAGAGGCACGTGCTCGAAGTTCTCCCAACAACTTGTTGCATGCACGTCCCCCGGCTCAGCGGAAAACGATCCAAACACGTGTTTCTTATACGTCCTGCTTTTTCAAACCAGGAAAAAAAATTATAGTGGAAATTAGTGTTTTGTTTTTATCGTAATTTGCAGTCTCTTATATACTTTATGGAGTAACCGTGCCGAATGGGATAACCACATTATCATTGCATACAATCACGTCTATGTGTGTATTCCAGCTTTACCATCAACCCTAACAACATTCCACGAAACGAATGTGATTATATTCGGATCAAAGTGAGCTGTGAGTGTGTTATGTGTGTGTATATATAGTGGTGTACAGCGCTATGCTACGACCAGCAATCGCATGGTACGTGACCTTTGTGCGCGACGTTTTTACTGTGCAAACATGCCTGAGGGGTTTCCACGGACATTTTCAGATGTACAGGTAAAATAAATAGTCCACACACATACACACAAACACGCATACACGTACAGAACGAATACGTTCAAGTTAATACCTTAAATAGGATATCTGTATGAGCATTTAACGAATGCAAAAGCCGTCGAGTTGTCTTTAGCCGGCTGTAATGAGGAAGGTCTGTTTAGGTGCCCTTAGAGACCGAATTGGTTTAAAGGTTTACGGTTCTCTGGAGATCGAAACATCGGCATTTGATGATCAATCCCTGTTAAAAGGGTATTCACAGCGTTTGTGAGAGTATTTACCGGAAATCTGAACGCAGCCTAGCCCCAGCTTTGCCAAAAAGTCACTCTAATAAGTTAAAGTATATGTAGACGTTGTTTAATACTTATTCGTTTTTCGAATATTGATTACGGTTTTAGTAGAAGTTTAAACTTAAAATAAATAATGCAATCACTGTTTCACAATATCTATAGTCTCTGGCAATAGATTAGCTATGACCAATTATTCTCATAGGTAATAAAATATCAATATACCCATTAACAACAAAATTTAGTTAATCGTAAATATTTCCCGCATTTATATTTTTTACGAGGGTTGTTTCATAAATTTTGAAATACACCTCTAGATACATACATATGTGAAAAATAATGTTAAAAGTGATGTAAACCCCATACTCTGTTTAAGTTTAAAATTAAATCAAAAATATTCTGTACTAACTATACGAGGGTAGCCGCTTATATTTCGGGAACTGGCAACACTGTTAGTGTTGCCTTCGATCTGATGATTGCATCGTGAAATTTATCATTTTTGACAATATATTTACCTTGACAGTTTTATTATGCGGCCGCATAATTGTTGACAGTAACTTGAAAATTTGAAACCAACAAAAGTTGTTCGCGCTCGAAGCGCATCAAAGCAAATGGTCGCCTGTTTTTTCGGAAAAACCAATCACGTTGCAACCGTGCCTTTAGAGAGTGTAGAACGGTCAATTCCGAATGGTACACAACTATTTGTTCCGCAAAAATTTTTGAAGAAATGAAGAAAACAAATCGAAAACGACAAATCATTCTCGACCATGACAATGCGAGCTCTCACAGGTTGGTTCAAACAATTGAATATTTGACCGGGCAAAACTTTGAATTAATAAGCCATCCGCCGTTCAGCCCTGATATAGCACCCTGTAATTTCTTTTTGTTCCCACACGTGAAGAATAAATTTCGCGGTCAACGGTTTTCTACGCCGGAAGAGGCAGTTGAGGCATTCTAAACTCATATTTTGGAGATACCGCCTTCACAGTGGCAGCAATGCTTTTCGAATTGGTTTAAACGAATGCAAAAGTGCATTGATTTTCAAGGAGAATATTTTGAAAAGCAACAAAACTATTTTTGTTTTATTTTTGTTTGCTATTCCCGAAATATAAACGGCTACCCTCGTATAATAATATAAAAGCAAAATAATAGGAACTACTTCAACTTAGTTCAATGTCGAATCAGTATTTTTTTATTTTTAATTTATATACTGCCCTAAAAAATGTCAGAACATCGAAACGCTGGATTCTTTATTTTAGAATCTATTGCAAAATTACCGCACGCATCTTACATCTTATATTATACACATATTTATCTCTCCGTGTCTTCTCGAAGCTCAAGAAAATAAACTTATATTCATTAGTGAATTGACAGATTGAATCAGTGTTATTGTAGTCTGGTGACGAAACTGAATTTATGCAACGGGCTTGATTCCGATAGTGGATTCTTGGTCGCATTTAATGGATTTTCTGTGTACACCATTGTAAGATGGTTAAAGTAGATAGGAAGGCTAACAGCTGTTGAAATTTACCAAGTTTGGAGTGGAAAACTCCAATCGCTGCACAGTATTAATAATTAGTGCATTGATAGAAGATTAAATAGTTCGCTATGTAAATTAATTTCGTGTTGTTATTAAACTGCTTGTATTTAATTATAGAATATTGTATTATGTATGTATACAGGGATTTTTTTGTTTATTACCTGTCCGATTTCATTGCAAAACTCAATTAGATACACCCCTTCAAGTATGGCGGTTATCTAAGAAGGCAGTCCTTGAAATCACTTAAAATTTTTAGTTTTATTCTTTTCTTTCTTAATATGTTGATCGGTTTATTATATCTATAAATTTTATTCTATCGTATTTGGGTTTTTCAACCATTACGGATGATAAAACACTTACTTCGTACTAACAACGTTTCGGGAGCATTTTTCCCCATTCTTCGAATTATTTAAGGTATTTTTAACTTACGATTCACGATCTTATATAATATATATTTTTATTCGATGGATTTTCTATAGTTTTTAAAAATATATTAATGTTTGCAAATACATACATTTTTTTCCTGTTGAAAATTGTCAATTTACAAAAACACAAGTGGTTTGGTAATGGTGGAAAGATACCGTTACGTCATGGCAAGATAATTCTTTCTATCTAAACTCAATTCAAAATATGTGAAGGCATTTAGAAAAATTTACAGAAACGCAAACATTTTAAATTAGCAAAGTTATGGCCGTGTTTGACCGCAATTATATTTATATTTACATATTATACATATAGAACTGACGGAATAGTTAAACTGCAGGCATATTGTTTTTTCCTTTCCCTTTTCCTCCCGTATCTATGTTTGAGTGTCAAGTGTGTATACATATATATATATATATATATATATATATATATATATATATATATATACATATCTGCTAGTCGATTTCAACGTCACACGTCCTTATTCACAAAAACGCAGATCACAGAGACCTTGTCTGTATTAGAGAACGAATACCGAGTATCAAAGCAAGCACTCAACCGAATACAAGACTGCCTGGTAAACACCTATTTCATGTACAACAACCTGGAATAGTGACGAGTCGAAGGTACACCTACGGAATCTCTTCTATTACCAATATTGGCCAACATTTTCAAGGAGAACTTCGAAATAGGCATTAAATACCAGCGTGGACTAATCTTCTTTATGGTTGCGATATGTCGATGATACGTTCGTGATTTAGACATATGGTAGAGAGAAACTTGAAAGATTCGTACTCCATTTGAATGCCGAATATCTGAAAATTATGTTCACAATGAAGGTAGAAGATTAAGGAAAACTACAATTTCTTGACGTGGTGATTTAGAAAACGGCATTAAGGACACACGGTATCACACCATCATTTGGGACAATTGAAGTCCATGGTAAAAACTCTAGTTTTATTATTCGAACTATTAACAGACGAAGAACACAAACACGTAGAAAGAATTAACATCAGAAACGCTCTTCTAGTAAACGGGTATTCAGACAAAGTCATAAAAGAAGTTAAAAATAGCTGCAAATCAAAAACGGAAAAGAGGAGCTCACATCTAGAGTCTTTCTCCTATATATAAAAGGCACTACAGACAAAATCGGTCCTATATTAAGAAGACGCAACACCGACACCCTGTTCACTACACATAGAAGGATTGCTAACGAAACAGGCAACGCGAAAAACATAATTTCACTATAAGATGAGGATATCTACGAGATTTCTTACTTAGAGTGTAATCAATCCTATGTGGGGCAGACTAATAGGCCAATCAACGTTGGGAAAGAAGAACACAGAAACGCAGTTATCAAGAAAGAACTAACATCATTGTTATCCCAACATAGAGTCTTCACAGGACATTCTATCAATTTTGACAACACCAAGGTTTTAGCAAAGAGCAAAAACATAGTTACAAGAATTATAAGAGAAACGATCGAGATAGAGAAGAGACCTGACAACCTGAGTAAACGTGACGATGGCCGACGCCCTCTGCACACATGTAAATAGCTTCTCGCTGATTTATAGACTAAGAATAAAACGAACCATATGTTCATAAAGCCTTTATGTAGATATTGATTTGTTTGTCCTACGTATGTACCTTCAAAGCATTGACATTTTAACCTGGCTCGTAGACTTCCGCGGTCGTTGTCTATACTTACCTCGTCTTGGCTTCCGGACTGACATTTTATTATATATATATATATTGTGTGTTTATTTTTGTTTAGGTGTTTGATGTTTATTTGGCGATTTGTTTGCATGTTTCAGTTTATCGGCTATTGTAACGTTAGATTATCTCATTGGTGTGATACGTACAGTAATGTAAATTTTAGTTTGTCATTGTTTGTGATAATACCATCAAAGCCTTTCGTATTTTTTGCCTCTATTTTGTTTTCTCTATTTTTAAAGATGAATAAGCTTTTTTTACGTTTTCGTAGTACGATCTCCGGAGGATAGTGATTTTTTGAAAGTAATATTTCCATTTTATTTATCTAGTAGACGGGAAATTTTCAGAAGAAAAACCAATATTCCAAAAAACATATCCACAAGTGATTTTAAGCTTTTATAACATCGTTTTTAATACGCAACTTAGTATTGATTTTTGTTTCTGTATTCAATTCTCCTCGTTTGTGGTATAATCACTTAAATGCGTCGTGGCGTCACTTCTAACGTTTCGTTCAACCTTTCTAAATAATCTATAAAGATTATTTGGAAAGGTTGACAGTTCGTAAATCAATATCGAAACAAAACATACTACGTCACCAATTTCATTAAAATCAAGTTATTACTTCTATTTTCAGGACCGACACATACAGTTTCAATACATCTCATTAAAGTTAAACTTATTTAAAAGTTACAACTTAATATGATAGAATAAAGCGTAAATTTTTGTTGTTTTATTTCAAAATTTGCGTTTAGAAATAGTATTAATTACTGCAGTACATAAATACAGTTTATTTTGTAAGTTCTGGCGTATAATACACAAAAATATCGAACCAATGAACCAATCATAATCTGATAAAATTGTAACCTTCAAGATATCTTTTTCCGCGCCCTGTTAACAACCGAACAGCAAGAGAATTACGTATATTACAACGCACATTCGGGATGCAGCATGTAATTACTAAATTACTATCATTAACAAAAGGCAGCAGCGCATCAACTCCAGATCTCTACAATCATCCAAGTAAATGTTTATTTACCTACTGCTTAAAAGCTTTAGCCGAAGGTCATTTAAAAACAGATTATATCTTATTACAAAGATGCTGTATTAGATAGTCAAATTGTTACGCGATTTATTAACTAAACTACAGTTCATGCTAGGGTGGTAGTATGAGTGGCGATAGTCTAGTAATAACACTGCGATCATCTGATATGAATGCATTTCGGTCTGCTTTGCATATAATTTGGCTTAATTGGGAAAGTAATTTTGCAATATTATTACGATCTTGATCATTGTTTAGTTACAGCTCGTTGACTTATCTTAGATTTTGTAAGATGTACTGTTAAAATTCCTTATGTTAAACTCATGATCTACTTAGATTAGAATCACAGTTATTTATTGTATATAATTCGATACCCCGCAGTAAATTTTACTTAAAATTACAAATATATAAGGCAACTTTTTATTGAAATTAATAGTCAGCTTTAATCTGAAAATATCAATTCCAAATTACGATACATGTACGGTATATATTAGAAAATTGTCATTAATAATTAGGTTAGGATTCTAATCCTTTTAATATCTTAAATTACAATTAATTTTGAACTTAGGTAGGTACTTAGCGATAGCGATATAGAATATACAAAAAGTACTAGGAAAGTTTTGCAATACAGCTTTGTTTATTTAATTTTTTCAAAGTAATTTCCTCTACACTCAATACACCTCTCCATCCTCCGAAACCAATCTTTAAACCAGTTCTGCCAAGTTTCACTAGGGAGTAAAGCACACTTGTTGTCCCAAGCTCGCAGAAGGTCTTCATCACTGGAAAACCGCCTCCCTCTTAGCTTCATTTTCATATGCGGGAACAGTACAAAGTCGCAAGGAGCAAGATCTAGACTGTAGGGAGAGTTGCTCGAGAAGTTTCAATCCTGGCGTGGTCAAATATTCGGTGCAGGCTTTAGCACGGTGAGCTGGAGCATTATCATGATGGAGGAACCAAATGTCCATTCTTGACTTTGGCCGCAGGTTCTTCACAGACCCAATAACTTTAGGCAGGCACCGTTCAGTAAACCACTTAGCTGTGACTGTCTTCTGTGTGTCCAAAACGACGCGTTCCACAATTCCAAACGATTTGAAAAATACAGCTATCATTTTCTTCTTTACAGATCGGGATTTTCTGACAACTACGGGCGTGTCCTCATCATCAAAGACCCAAACTTTGTTTTGAGCTTTGGTCTGCACATCGTAATAATACAGCCAAGTCTCGTCACCTGTCACGATTTTGTTCACATACCGATATTGTCCCTTATTAACCTTCTTTAGTATCTCTCGGCACCAAGTCACACGTCGTGTCATCTGCTCTTCAGTCAGTCGATGCGGCACCCAGAGAAAACAAAGTTTCTTCACGTGCAAATGATCATGCAGAATCGAACGAATTGCTGGTGCATTTAGGCATGAAGTCCCTCTATCTGTTGGTAGGTCACTCGCCTGTCCTCGTTAAACATTTCCCTCACAGTAGTAACGTTTTCTTCCGTAACTGACGTTCGTAGCCTTCCCGGCCTCTCATCATCCTCCACAGTTAAGTTTCCCCTTTGGAATTTTCTATACCACCTGAGTATCATTGTGCGATATGGACAAACATTACCTAGTGCAAGAGTCATTTTTTCGAAGAACTGGTCTATGTTTAAACCACGCACGTAATTATAACGCAAAACTGCCCTTATCTCATTTCGTGACCACGATGCCATCACAAGCACTTTACACTCTCACTGCTAATGAATAACTGAGCCCAACAACATGGCGCGGTGGCTACTATGCATGTATGAACATGCCTCAACATGCAGCAACAAGCAGCTTCCTACGATTCATTGTTGCGCCATATTGCAAAACTTTTGTTGTACCCTTTCTATTTATGTTTAGAATATACTTCTATCCATTAATGAGATTAGATTGAAAATCATTAGAATACACAACCCCCTGAAGTTATAACTTGTAAGTCTGTTTCCAGAAAGTTATGTGGACTTTTCCTTGCCTATGCTCTATAGTTCAGGCACTGTACTTAACTTGAACAAGAATGTTACATCGAATGCCTTATTATATATTGTACGAGGGTAATTCAAATTTAATCTGCATTTTACTTTTTCTAAACATAATTGAAGAGATATTTCAAAGCAGTTTTATATTCATCGAAGTAGACATGTTAGCTAACAATGTTGTCAAATTCTGTTGCACCACATAAAATTACCAAATTTCTTTTCAATGAAAAAAGAATATTGGAAAGGAGTGAACGGAGGATTTATAATAAAAAGCTAATGGAAGACATACAAGTGTGACTGAGGCAGAAGAGATTAGAAACAAATTGATTTGTTCTCAGTGTTGTAAATATTAAACAAAGAAGTTTCCTTGACTTGATATTACGTCACCTTTGACTATGAAAGACCCTTGTTATGTAATTACGTGCTTGTATATTAAGTCAACCAATAATAAATGAAACGTACCATTAAATACACTTTTACCTTCCGTATTTGCTTTCGTTTGCTACAAAATTCCAATTACATTATTAGTGAAGGAGGTCTCGACTGACCCGAATTGAAGTAGCAACATTCTATCTGCAAATATATGTAGCAACATGGCTGAGATTAACGCCACATACGTGGTATGTTTAGCTCATTACGTCCGACACTTTTCCACAATTTAGAACATCATAATACGACTTAATATTTGTAAATATTCAATACACGTTCGCATCTCTTTGACCTTCATTAACGGTTAAAAGGGAGTTCCTTCTCCGAGAGCCGATTACCAAGCACTTTAAAATTCACCTCGCCGACCATTCCATTGAAGTTTGGTGAATGGTCACCATTGTACTCGGGAACTTGAGCCTCTATTAAAACTGGTAACAATGACCAGATAACGATCTCCCTTGAATATTGTCTTAACTGTAAGTTCATGTCTCGTTAGATGAATCGCAATATCTTCGTTAACGAGACCTCTCTAGCGACCGGTCGATATTATACACTGACACTTTATTTTTTCTTTTGTTCGCCGGGTACATGAGGTAATTAGATGTAACTTCTTCGCTTAAATATAGAAGCGTTAGATGCTGTAAGGACGTATCGTTATGTTCGAGGAGACTTAAGATCTATTGTGGTTAATAAAATAATAATTATAACAAACTTTAGGGTTACCCCCTTGTTTTTTCTTTGACATGAAATGAGACATGACCACCAACACCACCTTTCTAAAACATATATTCAAATGTTGCCATTTCTTCAAAGATGATAGACTTGGTTGATCTATGATAATTTGATTTGAAAGTTACATCATCGTATGTGTTTCACTTTCGACGTTATAAGTCTGGTACGGTCTTTCATTCTGTGCGGGTTTGCCGCGGTTTCAGGTGTGACACAGTGATTAATTATCTGCTGATTATGACAACTTAGTTGTAAAAATATATACATATACACAATAAGAAAATTATAATTAATCGCAGTGTCATACCTGAAACCGCAGCAAAACCCGCACAGAAACAAAGTCCGTACTAAACTCACACCATCGAAAGCCAAACACCTAACTTAATTGTCAAAATACGTATACAGAATATGAAAATTATTGTGGAAGGGGATTACATTAACCTTAATTGATTAATTTATACGCGAACATTAAATTAAATTTTTAAAAATTTAAAAAGACGTAAATGCTTCTGAATATAGAGTAAAACATAAAATAATACAAGGTTTTCCAATAAGAGTGATATGATTTCTTTAAAAAAAAAACACACTTATTGTTAAGAAAATTCAAAAGTTTTTTATTTAATGTGAAGTACAATCGATACAATTAAGTTCTAAATAAAACGTCATTCAAATGGCCTCCACGACTTCTTCTGCAGGAACGAATTCGATGAACCCAATTTTCGAGCACTTTTTTCACTAAATCTAGTCGTATGTCATGAATGGCACGTTCAATATTGACTTGTAAAGCTTGAAGAGAGTCTGGTTTATTTCGATAGACCAATGACTTCAAATAACCCCACAAGAAATAGTCTAATGCTGTTAAATCACAACTTCTTGGAGGCCATTCAATATCACAATTTCTTGAAATAATCGAATCTCAAAAATTTTCTCGCAATAATTCTACTGTTGCGTTTGCTGTATGGCACGCAGCCCCGTCTTGTTGGAACCAAATGTTGTCAAGATCAACTTCTTCCAATGTCGGCCATCAAAAGTTGGTTATCATCAATCTATACCGCTCTCCATTGACAGTAACGGTGTTACCAGCTTCATTTTGAAAGAAGTACGGACAGATGATTCCGCCATACCAAAAATCACACCAAACTGTCAATTTAGGTGAATGTAATGGTTTTTCATAAATAATTTGTGGATTTTCTTCGCACCAGAATCGACAGTTTTGTTTATTTACCACACCATCCAGATGAAAGTGAGCCTCATCAGAGAAGATGATTTTCTTAAAAAAATCGTTATCGTTTTCAAGTTGTTCCAAGGCAAAATCAGCAAATTCGCAACGTTTACGGTGGTGCAATGGCTTCAATTCTTGAGTGAGAACAATTTTATAGGGATGCAAACCCAAATCCTTTCTCAAAATCCGCCAGGTTGTGGTGTGAGACAGTCGCAATTGTTGAAAACGTCTTGGAATCGACAAATTACGGTCTTCAGTAACACTTGCCTGAACGGCAGCAATATTTGCATTACTTCGAGCGGTTCTTTGTCTTATTGGCACTTGAAAATTATGTAATGAAAATGTAACCTCAAAATTTTTAACAATTCGACGAATAGCGAGCACACTGGACGATTATTACGATCATAAAATGGCAAAAGCGCACGAAAAGTTGCAATTGGAGAACGATTATTTTGATAATAAAACTGAATAATTTGTAAACGTTGTTCTTGCGTATATCTCTCCGTGATGAAATTGTAAACACTACTGAATACAATGAAAAACAAATGACAGATCATGACATATTACAAATGGCCGAAATGTCACTTCAAAATCATATCATCCCTATTGGAAAAACTTATATATCGGGTGATCACGTAGCGTACATTTTAGAACATTTTAAATAATACAGTGAAGTAGTTGCATAAGAAAAGGCGCCAAAATTTGAATATCGGTTTGAATATCAGGTCGAGCACAATTATGCATCAACTCAGAAGGTGGTCATTTGAGCGATATAATTTTTTGTAATTAATGTCATCAATTTTACACTTTCAAATGAGCTTTTTATGAAAACGCAGCTCTTTTTTTCATTTATAACAAAATGGCAGCCAATTCAAATTATGACATTACTTTCGCGCCACCCGTCACTTCATTTTATCATCCATTTAGTGTACATATAAACAATAATGCAATAACTTATAATAACGCATATTGCGAACAGAAAGGTCCCTTATTTTTCTTTTCAGGTATATTATTCTCTGTGGATACACAACGTATATTTTCTCTCTTCTTCTTTCGATAATGGCATAAATTTCTGTTACTGAAATAGAATTGGGTGAAACGGCAACCTAAATCGATGAAAACTCAATTAAAATCCCATCGGAACGGCATCAAATCAGTAAACAAAAAAAAAAAATGCCGACAAATATAACCGAACACTGGAACGTTCTCTGAATGCTGAGAAGTCATATTCGGGTTTTATTCTTCTGTGGGGGCCCCCACGCAAAATCCACTTTTAATTGCAGTTTATATATTGCCACTGTGGTTGCTACGTTTGACACACAGGATTAACTCAATTTCGATGCAATGAACCAGATAAATGTGCAGTGGAAAATGTATGGGCGGCGAAAAAACAACAGAAGAGATGTTTCATATTTTGTGAACTTTGATTTATGCATGGAAAGTTGCAAAGAATGCACAGAGCATCCGAAATAACCATCCAGTTGGAGTATGAAGTGCCACATACATACATATATGTACATTGAATATGCATTTCTATTGGGAATATCGATTTGGTCCTTTTCTAAAATCAATCTGCTTAGAGATTCGCGGAATGGGTTATCGATAACATCTCCATTTGAAATCGTTCTATTATTCTTGTTTGTGTAAGTCTATTTTGGTCGATATTACATTCTGTTTTCAACGGATATGATGTTCTGCATATGGAAAATTGGGTATTTTTAATTTAAAAACGTCCGGATATACATCAGTTTATTTCCACGACAGAATGCGAATCTCTTCTTCAATATTTATTCCATAATATTGGAGAAGTTAAATACAAATAATATTAAACACTGAAACAACATTTCATAATTGTATTTGAATTCGAATTCTCATGTAATTTTATTACAGAAACCATGGCAATTTTTTTAAACAACACATGCTTTGAATTGGATGAAAATGTTATCTTCAATATGGAGATTCATTCTAATATACACATTAAACCTATTTCTGAAGAAGAAATTCAAAAAAAATCGAAAATGACGCTGGCGATTACAGAATGCATACATTTATTGTTCATGTGATATTGTGTACAGTTGGGTCAACGTTTTTTGGCGATGAATCTGCGCAGATATTAAATATCTCTAACGCGCAGTAATTGATTGAATTATAAAATAGCAGATATCAAGTCCTTATTGAGAACACTTCGGAATTTGTACCTGTTTCAAATATAGATTTAAATCGAAACAATTGTCAGGCAAATTAAGTTTTAATACTCTCATAAAATGATATATTTTTTTTTTGATATGTAACCCCTTGTCACATTAATTTTCGTATTCTGTATACGTATTTCGACAACTAAGTTGTGTCGCAGTGCACGTTTTGGCTTTCAGCGCTACGGATCGCGTGCGGAATATGTTTTCGTACGGGTATTTTTACCGTAGTTTTCCAGGTGTGACGCTGTTTAATTATCTGTTGATGATGACAACTTAGTTGTCGAAATACGTACACAGAATACGGAAATGAATGTGGCAAGGATTATACGAGGGATGCTTCCAAAGTCCTGGGAATTACATATAATTTTTATAAATTTATTAATTTTCGTCAATATTACAATGTCGTTTTTCAACATAATCTCCATTTAACTGAATACATTTATTCCAACGATAAACTAATTTTTTTAAGCCGTACTCAAAGAAGTTTTTCGGTGTCTTGTCGATCCACCTCTTTATGGCACTTATTACGTCAGTTAAACTTTCAAATCGAAAGGGTTTTTTCAAATCTGGGAAGAGATGGTAATCACTGAGTGCAAGATCCGGGGAGTAAGGTGGGTGCGGGAGCAATTCCCATCGTAAATTGTTCAAAACATCCTTCGTTTTTTTTTGCGGTGTGTGGTTTTGCATTATCCTGTTGCAATAACAGACGCTTATCCAACTTTCCAAGCCGTTTTATGACCAGTGCCTGTTGCAGTGGTCCGGACAATAAATTTGAATAATATTCTGCATTAATTGTATTGTAGTTATATAGCTGACAATACAATTTTATGAGCACTCAGTGAAGAATGTCAAAATTAAACTTCGAAAAGACCAACAGAGATTAATTATTCTCTTGAATGGCAATGCAAGATATAGCATGTATATCTTCTAATATCTACAAAAAAACCGAACGTTTGCAATGATTGAATATACTTAATTTCAGATTTCGATATATTTTCTACCACATGCTTGTTAATATGTACCTTGGTTAATTGCCCTGTTCATAAATAAATTATTAATCTAATGAAAATTCTAAGTCTGTCCAATTTTCATTACTGAACGCCTTTCAAGTGTCTAAATACATTTATGGATAGCGGATGGTTTGGAAATGATTTAAGATTATTGACAGCATAAGAAAATGTCTTAGCTAGTACAAAAAATTTTGATTCGATTGGTTTGAATCTTGGAAATAATTACCAGATACCTCAAATAATTATTCACAAACTGTGAATTCTTATATTATCAAACAAAACATCAGCAGTCATGACTCATGAGTGCTGATGTCTATGACTCTTCCAATGGGTTGCTGCAATTTACATTTACTGTATAAATATTTCTTTGGATCGCTTAAAGCCTAAATAGTTTAGATGAAGTTTTTATTACTTTTTACGTGTTATTTACTGGTTACTATGTATATGTTTTAATTTCTTAATATTCTCTGCTTTACACCGGTGTATAATAGAAACTATAACAAATAAGAAAACGAATTTGTTAAAGCATGAGAACTTAAAATACTGTCTTTAGTTTTCTAATGGTGCACAAAAATTTCTTCCTCCGAAATACCAATAATATACACCCCAAAATTGTTAAAAATAATCAGCTTTAAAATTAACAGAATAGTTTGTTGATTTGATGATGTATGATGAGTAGTGAAATATTTTCTAAAGTCTTCCTTAATCTGTCTAGAATCATTTACATTGTTATTAACGTTTGTGCAACTTGTTTACAAATTTCCTTACAATTCTACTTAAGTTTTCCTCCAGCAGTGAACAATTTTTAAACTAATGTAATGTTATATTGGCCTACGCTATATGATACTGTAATTATCGTAGTCAGCATTTGATCAACAAATAGCGTATATTTATGCTAGAAAGAAGTAGAAAGAAGAACAATCTTGGCAACAACAGCTCATGTGCTATAAGTAATAATTGTATATAAGCAAGTAACTGTATATGTAAAGTAAAATAAAGGTCGTACTGATTAAAAAAGTTCCGAATAACCAAACAAGTTTTCAAACAATAAATTTGGGACGAGGCTAAAAGAACGGGCCACTAACGCCAGTAAATTTAGCATAATGTCTTAGATTAGGAAAGTAAACCTGCCGAGTAATGAGTTCTTTAACACGGGCCAATGTATTCATCGTCTCCTTATCTGCATAATGCTTTTTAAAATTGGTGTGATCACGGATAAAACCGCAAACGATTGCCGGAATAATTGTGTCGAAATCGAAGGAAAAAAAGAAAGAAAATATCGATGATTTACTTGTTTTGTTTTGTTGTTTCAACGCATTTGTATTGTGCAATTTATACGAGGGTAATTAGAAAAGTTTTCAGTCTATGAAACAAAAGACCTACGATGTTTTTCATATTTTAATTTTTCTACATAATCTCTCTTAAATTCAACGCATTTGCAAATGACTTTATTGCGTGAGAAATAAGATTTTTCTTCTCTTCGTCAAAATGGGCGTAAATTCAAAATGACGCCCGCGTCAAACGACAAACATTAAGGTAAAAATTTGCTCTTATAGATTTTCCGGGAGTATGCAATCTGTGGACAATCTCATTTGATGTTCCAACAATAGTTAACCAGCATATGTACATCCCATCTACTCTGATACCGTGCCTCCATAACCTTCAAATCTTGGTGGAAGCATTCACCCTGCTCATCACTTACTGCACCAAGATTTTTGGGAATGTTAACAGGATGGCTATGTACAAAATGCAATTTGGTTCTCATCCAAGCATTTTGAAGCTCTCCAAGACTTGGACAATTTCGGTGTAGTTCTGCAACGATTGCAATAACATACCTCCCCATCGTCGACACCTCTGTTCTAAGCGAGATCTTGTTCTACGAAGCCGGGGCGACCATCACCCAAGAAAGAAATATGCTGCTGGGAACTAGACTATCTAAGTTCGTTTCCTGAACTCCAATTCAAAAATGTTAAATTAAAAGAAAAATTTTAATTTATACAACGTAAAAAGATGTGTTTTATTTTTAAGATACATTTTATTTAGGTTAGAGGTCTAGTTAATGTGAAATTAGTTAGTTAACTTTGCACCTAATGTTTTGGATTGAAAACTGTTAGACTGGAATATTTTTTAGTGTAGGTAGGTAGCTATAGGTCTTAAGATTCATTATGAAACAAAGTGAATATTTATGCTATCTGCTTTTGGGCTTCCGGGCTGGAACCGCGTCACTTGTATATCTGCCACTTGAATATCTAGGCAGATATGACGCTGTTCCAGCCCGGAAGCCCAGAAGCAGATAACATGGACCACGACCGCGGAAGTCTACGTCCCAGATTAAGTGAATATTTAATTCCTTTTTTTAAGATGTCTCTGACCACACTTTCAGTCGTGTGAATTCTGTAATTATTTCCAAGAATTTCAAGCAATCTTTTGGAGATCTGTCATTGCTCCGATGAAAAGTTTATCTTTAACGAGCTGCCGAATCTGCGGACCGGCAAACACACCGGCCTTTGTCTTTTCAAAAGACAGGTTAGGTAACGCCGACATGGGATAAATCTCCTCAGGTTGACGAAGCTTTCACAAATTGTTTCACGTCAATATACGCCGCAGAGAAAAGACTTGACGTGATAGAAGAAAACTAACCACAGTTTTGAAATCGGCATGTCTATTTAACTTTAAAACAGCCGAAAAAATCGAACTCAACAAAAATTGCGTTAAAAATTATTTCCCATTGTTTAATATTTTTTTCTAGTTTCCTCCCCATCTCTCACATTATTAGTTATTTCTGTCATAGTTGGGTAGATTTTTTTTTTCTAGTTATTCTCGTATCTCTCTTTGAATTAAGAGAAGAAAAAAAAACAATGAAAATAAGAAACATTTCAACGTCGCATATTTATTACATTCTCAACGCGACATCCATCACGTACGTACGTGCGATACAAGCTGAAATGCAATAAGCTTGCTAGACAAACTCAAATGTATAAACTGTAGATATTTTAGACTCGCTTCTGCGAACTTTTAATATTTATAACTCATATACATATACACAAAACGAACACTGTGATTCTGTAACATTTTCCAATTCCTCCAGAAAATATTCTGTACGCGTTTGACTTTCACATGGAACTGTATCAGCTGTAAACATGAGTAACTCATATGAAATTGTACTTTATACGTGAGATAAGGGGCCATATGTAGTTGGTACCAGGCGAAAGAATATATACGTACAAATATATATATATATATATATATATATATATATATATATATATATATTAAAAAAACATACGTATCTTGATAATGCGATAAGAAAGGCATTTTAGTGTGTATAAATGAATGCTTTCAAAGTGTGTTCTTGGAAGCTAATGCTTTGTCGAATGTATGTGTCAACACTTTCAATTTTTGATAAGCTACTCGAACCGAAAAATTATGTGTCATACCTGTTAGTAATATAAAGAATGAATTTAGTAAATATTTTAACCTGAATTAAGTACACATTTCTAAGTGTTTCACTGTTTGGAAATCGGTTCTAGTTCTGAAAAGATCGCAAAGGAAACGAAGTCTCTATAACATTTAATATCAGGTCGGTCCATTAGTCCGTGCGTTTTTAAGGAGATTTTAAAATAAATGAAATGAAAATTTAAAATAAAACAATTTTTAGTGATTTTAATCCAAAATATAGTTTCCTGCATTATTTACAATCTGTTCCCAACGATTTGGCAAAAAAAACTTTTTGTCCTGAAATACGTTTCGATATCCTTTTTAAAGGCCTCTTTTGTAATGAAATTTTTTCCACCAAGATGTGACTCCCGAAATTAGCTTAGCGTTGCTCTTGCAGTGTGTGGTCGTGCGTTGTCGTGGTGAAATATAACTTTACGTCTAGTTACTAAGGACGGCCGGTTGTTTAAAAGTGCTGCATTGAGATTAGTCAATTGTTGGCAGTAATATTCTGCTGTAATGGTCTGATTCGGTTCCAACAGTTCAAAATAGACGATACATGACATATCCCACCAAATTGACAGCAGAACCTTTATTGGGTGAAGGCCAGTTCTTGGTGTGGCTTCCGGTGTTTCTCCAGCATCTAACCATTGCCGTTTTCGAATTGGGTTATTGTAAAGAACCCATTTTTCATCGCCAGTAACAATGCGATTCAAAAAAGGTACATATTCATAACACTGTAGAAACTGAGAAAACACATCCATCCTCGTCTGCAAGTTTGCTACTGAAAATTTGTAAGG
Source organism: Dermolepida albohirtum (assembly GCA_031893035.1). Classification (NCBI taxonomy): domain Eukaryota; kingdom Metazoa; phylum Arthropoda; class Insecta; order Coleoptera; family Scarabaeidae; genus Dermolepida; species Dermolepida albohirtum. The sequence goes on from JAVIWB010003126.1 coordinate 325,909, forward strand.
CACTCATTTCCCCAGCTTTGAAACCTTTCCTAGATATTTCAGATGTCTATAAACAGTTCAATGAGTTGAATTTAACATTGCAGCCAGCATATCCACGCTTAATCTTGGTTCTGATTACACGCTGTAGCATCTGAGAACACACATTCACCCTCTTCTGCTAGTTTGCTATTGACAATTTATGAGGCACTTGCCTAAGTCCTTCAGATGTCTGTAAACAGTTCCATGAGTTGAATTTAACATTGCAGCCAGCATATCCACGCTTAAACTTGGTTCTGATTACACGCTGTAGCATCTGAGAACACACATTCACCCTCTTCTGCTAGTTTGCTATTGACTATAAACAGTCTGTAAACAGTTCCATGAGTTGAATTTAACATTGCAGCCAGAGTTGCATCTGAGAACACACAAGTTTTATTGACAATTTATTGTCCTTCAGATGTCTATAAACAGTTCAATGAGTTGAATTTAACATTGCAGCCAGCATATCCACGCTTAATCTTGGTTCTGATTACACGCTGTAGCATCTGAGAACACACATTCACCCTCTTCTGCTAGTTTGCTATTGACAATTTATGAGGCACTTGCCTAAGTCCTTCAGATGTCTGTAAACAGTTCCATGAGTTGAATTTAACATTGCAGCCAGCATATCCACGCTTAAACTTGGTTCTGATTACACGCTGTAGCATCTGAGAACACACATTCACCCTCTTCTGCTAGTTTGCTATTGACAATTTATGAGGCACTTGCCTAAGTCCTTCAGATGTCTGTAAACAATTCCATGAGTTGAATTTAACATTGCAGCCAGCATATTCACCCTTAAACTTGGTTCTGATTCCACTAGTTCCTGCAAGGACGTCTAGATCGGGGTGCATCCTTAGCTTCCAAATTTCCATCTCGGAACTTTCAAGCAGTCCTTGCACTTATTGTGTTCTCTCCGCGTACCGCGTTTGTTTCTGCAGCAGCAACTGTTGTTTTTCCTCCATTTTAAACAAAAAGTACAAAATATGCCTCGTGTACTTGTTTGATGATTCCATTTTCTTTTGTCATAAAAACTACGTCTTTGCCGTACTTAAGATAATACAATTATGCCACAGTAGCGAAAAAAGCGCACGACCTTACGAACTTACCTGATATATTGCATTAAAATGCCAGTGTATTCTGTTCGTAGATGGCTAGGTACTAATAGTAAAGAATATATGAGATATAAAAGAAGTGAATTGTTTAAATCTAATCGATCGTTAAGAAGAGTAACAGAATTGAGCTTACTAAACTTATTAACCTCCATACATTCCAAGGGGAGATTAATACGTGTAATAAACTCAATTCTGTTACCCTTCCTAATGATCAGATAGATTTAAACAATTCCCCGCTTTTAAATTTATTTAAATTCTCCTCTCTCTTACTCGAACTGTACCTAATATTTATGCACATGAAATTTGTTTATTACTTATTATATTATGTAAATAACAGTACGTTAAATATAATTTTATATTAATTACAGTAAATTATGATTTACAATTTAAAATTGTACGTGCCACCATCTTTTCTACCGGAGTTATTTTGTGAAACGTTTATCAACCGTATAAATTTAAATATTTTCTCTGCGTTTTAAGCATTTGTTATATTTATCTTCGCTTCATGTATATTAAACGCAGCTTGTGTAAAATATTTTCATTATATCAAAAAAGAAATATAGTGGAAATGGAAAACATCATTAATATATTTGTCACATATGGTACTAAACCAAGAAATAATCGGAAGTAATAGCACACATTTTTTGCATACCATTTTTTATTAATAAATGTAAGCTGAGTTAATATTCTAATTTAATAATTTATCGTAAATACTTTGCAGTTATGAAATTGTATATTATTAAGACTTGGCAATTGAATTATAAATGAAACGGTCACGCAATGTTTTCTTACATACCGATTTATAAATAATATTCGTCAGCTTCACACAAAATAAAGGGTTTTCCAATAGGGACTTGACAACTTTTAATTCAATTTGTGAACGCACCCTTTCACTAATCATCGAACTGTCACTGTCAATTTATTCAGTAAACTTAAGATTTTCATCATGGTAAAGTACACGAACGAACAACGTCTGCAAATTATAAAAATTTACTACAGAAATTCGGAGTCGGTGACCGCTACTTTAAGAGCGTTAACTCCGATTTTCGGTCGTAATTCTCGCCCTAGTAGACAGATAGTAACAAGTTTAGTGCAAAAATTTGAGTCTACATATTCGTTGTGTGATGTTGCCGTGCCAGTGAGACAACGGGTTGGTCGAAGTGTCGAAAATATTGCTGCCGTTGAAACGTCCGTAGCAAATGATCCAAATCAGTCAATTCCACGGCGTTCTCAAGAGTTGGGCATCGCCTAGACCACTTTATAGCGAATTTTGCGTAAGAATCTTGGTTTACACCCATACAAGATCAAGCTGACTCAAGAATTGAAGCCGATGGACCATTTGAAGCGACGTACGTTCTCCGATTGGGCTCTGGAAAAGATGCGCCAAGATGATCAATTTCATCGCAGAATCATTTTCAGTGACGAAGCTCATTTTTGGTTCAATGGGTTCGTCAATAAGCAAAATATGCGTTATTGAGTCCATTTTTCACCCGTAATGATGCGATGAAGAAAATCCTTCCTTTTTTGCAGCTGGAGCAATTGTTCACAGGCGACAAAACGACGCTCAACGTCTCTTGGCTTCAAATCACAAGGAACCCAAGTTCCTTGTTTTTGAATCATTCCCAACGCATGCAATCGCTGGAAAATGTCTTGGCGGGTAACTCCTAATGCTGAAGCAAGCTCTTTTTTTGTTTGGTACGGATCCTCATCGAGCAATGCCTCCAATTCAGTGTCTTCGAAGATTTTTGGTCTTCCTTCACGCGAACGGTCGTCAACATCGAAATCACTGTCTTTGATGCGACAGAACCAATCACGGCACGTTGTTTCACTTTGTGCAGCATCTCTTTAAACTTTTTGGAGTTCTCGATGCGCTTCAGCCGCCGTTTTCTTCGAATGAAAGAAGAAAATCAACACTTCCCGCAAATGACGATCATTTGGCACAAAATCAGACATTTTCACACAACCAAAAGTATATGACGCAAAAACAAAATCACTAATATGTCAAATCGGTTTGTTTACCATATGTCTAAGCTTGGTTCATGAAGTTTTGGTTATGTCACAATCGACCAGCACTTACTATTGGAGCCATCTCTTGGAAAACAGCGAGAACTTAGTTGCGCACCTAATGTATATATATATATATATATATATATATATATATATATATATATATATATATATATATATACGTATCTGAATTAAGATTAAGTTCTTTAAGTCTCTCATGATATTGTTTACAAATTACTTCAATGGTAGAATTTATATTTCGTATATTTTTGAGCTGCTTTTGACACCATAGTTGCTGTATCTCCTAGAACGATATACTTATTACGCTGCTCTGTATGCTTTCACTGAAGGCTAGTGTTAATTTTTACTATTATTATCACAAATACCCATCACAATATTACTTAAAATAGAACTTTTAAATATTAATATTAAAATAATAACGTTTCTTTGAGAGAATGCTCCCACTTCGTTCAAAATTATTGCGTTCCATAAAAGGGAAAATACGTAACATTTTTCGATTCAAGCGCGAGCTTACTGCAAATTTTCTCAGCATCAAATTCACTAGTGCGTTCTTTAATTCCAGTTAAACATGCGACGGGATTATATACGTGGTACGTTTTACACTAAGTCTAGAAAATTCACTCGATATGATTGATAGTAACAGCTAGGCTTTACTAGATGGAATTGTAGAAAGAAAAATGGGGAAAAGAGGAAGGTATGTGCAGTAATTCTACATGTTCCCTTTGAGATGATTTTATTATATTCAACGGATAAATATTTTATTTATTACTACCAGTGCCGAATGTATATTTTTAAATTTTAAATGTCCATAATTCGTTAAATATTTCAAGAATTAGGGGGCGGGGCAGTGGTAACCTCTAATATGCCGATTTCAATGTATAATATGTATGTGTTTAAAAAAAGCGGGTTAATATCATTTATATCATTTTAGGTTGGTAATTTTAATGGAGCCTGTGGTTGATTAACTTAATCACTTAAGGTTGATATACGAGGGGTGTTTCCAATATTCTGGGAATTGGTGCTATAATTAAATAACGCAGAACTTATACGCAGTATTATTGATGCCAGACAAGTCTTGACATGTTTATGCAACTATCTAGTGCAACATTGTTCAGTCTGATTCAGGTATTCGACTGATGTAGACGCGTTTTAGTAGCACTGTTTTTGTAACCATGGAACACGCGGCAAAATCTCAAAGAGCGATAATTTTCTTTTTGTGGAAAGAAGATGTGAAAACGTCAGAAATTACTAGTCGTCTGCAATGGGTATTTGGTGAATCTGCAGAATCGAAAATTACTGTTTATCGGTGGATCGATCGTTTTAAAGCAGGTAGAACATCACTAGAAGACGATTCACGTAGTGGGCGGCCAAGCACGTCGGTAAATGAAAGAAACATTACTGCTGTCGAAAACCTATTGAAAGACGACAGGCGAATGACTATTCGTCAAATTAGTGTACACCTAAGGATAGGTACACGACAATTTCATGACATGTTACATGATTGTTTGGGCGTTAGCAAGGTTTCGGCGCGCTGGGTGCCAAGGCTGTTTGGACCAGAACAGAATCTCAATAGGTTCGGTACTTGTCGTCAATTTCAAGAGCTGTTAGCCCGTTACGGTGATAAATTTTGGCAACGAATAGTAACCACTGACGAAACGTGGATTCCTTATTTCAATCCTGAGACGAAAAGTCAATCCAAAGAATGGCGCAAACCTGAAGAAGGGCTTCCACTTAAGGCGCGTGCAGTTCCGTCTGTTAGAAAGGTAATGCTTACTGTATTCTGGGATTGCGAAGGGATTATTTTCATGGATTATCTGCCGAGAGGTACTATTGTATTAATGTCTCTGCTGGTCTTTTAGTCTAAGTTTAATTTTGATCTTCTTCACTGAGTGCCTATAAAATTGTATTGTCAACTATAGAACAATTAGTCTCTCTGCTGGTCTTTTCGAAGTTTAATTTTAATCTTCTTCACTGAGTGCCCATAAAATTGTATTGTCAACTATAGAACAATTAGTCTCTCTGCTGGTCTTTTCGAAGTTTAGTTTTGATCTTCTTCAAGTGCGTCTAAACTTTTATTGGCAACTAAAGTTTTGAATCTATTCTGACGGTTACCTTCAAATGATTTATTACAAAGCGAAGTTATAGAACGTGGAATTATAGCATAACTAAATATGACCCTTTTGGACACAATTACTTGTAATCGTAATCGTTTTTATTAACCTATTGTTACTAATACGCTTAGTTAAGTAAATTGTTTTATATCTTTTTAGTTAAAATATGTCTCGGGCTCTTACTGAAGATGTCAATTTAGTTATTAAAATTTAATTTTGAGCTATATTTTAGTGGGAATGATTGATTTGTTTAATATAGGACAGCGTCTAAGACTTCGATAACCGTTTCAAATATATTCCTTTTCATTTTGAAGTTGTTATCTCTACCATTAGACCTTAAACGCGAATTATATTTTTACCAATATTTATTTTTTCTTTTACATTGTCTCTTGATGATTATAATTATTGGAGAATTTTTATGGAGACTGTGGTTGATTAAATTAATCATTAAGATTAATAGAACGCCTTTCCATAATAATTTTCGTATATAATCCGCTAATGATGACAATTTAGTTGTCGAAACAGGTACACAGAATGCGAAAATTTTAGTGGAAAAGGGGTTATATTAACCTTAATTGTATAATTATATTTATTGACGATTTAGTTTTACATTCAAAATCGTTTTAATAAAGAAATTCGAATGAATACTTACTGAATAGCTCAGATTATATTAACTTAAAATTACTTTCATCAACTTCAGTCCTTTCTTCATTCAATTCATATTGTAACAATACCAGTTTTGTTCTTGCAACAAATCGAAAATTAGCGACCTTGTTAGGTTCTCTCTACTTGAGTCTTCGCGTCCATTCTGGAATTACTGCGAGGGCTGGGAGGGGCAGCTACCGCGTGTGGAATGCGGCGGCCAGTCAACGGGGGGTGGACACGTTGAATGATGAAATCATCTCTTGGCGGTCAAAGGTCCGCAGTGCTTTGACCCCAGACGGGACCAATTCAAACCGCACACACACTGTTAAAACGCTGGCTGGTGTCCTTCTCCCTTCCTCCTACGGGCAAAAAGAGAGCTCTTCAAGTTACTATTGCAGTACCATAAACACATAAGTTTTTCAAATGAAGCGAAGCCGCATCAACACTAATGACCTAGTGGCTTTGAACTTCATTAAAACTTGTGTATTGTTCGCAGTGATTCGCTGGCACTTTATATTATTCTAATGTTATTAATTGGATATAATTTTGAGGTTATGTTGAATAAATTTTATATAAAACTTTATTAAATGCAAGATTAGGTTTATTGTACATCAGATGCATCTTATTATTTCGTATTTATTTGAAACAAATTCCAAATATACTCATCTTTTGTTCTTCGGCAATATAATATCTATACAAACTTTAAAAGTAACTGTTGAACGATCATTCTTGCCTTTTAAAAGCATAAATAACCATATATTCTTTTATTTTTATCACGTGTAAATAACCTGTTACATATTTGCCTCTATTTCTCCTGTATTTTAGGAAAATATACATCGCATAGATTTACAAATTTTACAAGACTAGTCTAAGAGATTATTCTGAAAATTTCCGCTTCCAATACTATCTACAAAAGTCTTAATTGGAAATACATCCTTTGGGTTCAACGTTTTAAAAGAAACAGTAGAAGAAATAATATACATAAAGGCTGTGTTTTATTCGTGTTTATTTCAATCATCATTGCTACAAGAAAAGACAATATATATTAGAAACTTCTCTGGTCTAATTAAATGAAGTTGTGGTAATGATTGTCCATTTTGAACAACGACTTACGAATATTTTATGGTATTCAAAATTCATCATCAAAACATCGTAAACAATAAACGACCAAGTCTAACAGAAACTAGATTTACTGAATGAAACCTCAAACTAGCTTGAATTAATACTACAAGATGCATTTAGACTTCGAAAGGATGAATACAAATAGTGCTCTCTACCAATTAGCAAATGATCAGAAATGATCCAAAATTCGAAATTTGAAAGACATTAGAAATCCCATAGGGTCGAAATGTTGTTTGCAATGTTATAAGTGGAAGGTGATAACTTCAATTCAATTTTGAAGATACCAAAATGTTAAATGACATTCACCAGAAACAAGAAGTCTAAAAGTTGTCAGTAAATATTCAGAATCAAGATAATTTTAACTTACGTTTCAAAGAATTAGTTAAACAGACGTCATACTAAATTGGTCAACAGTTGTGTGTAAACGAAATTTTTGTGATAAAAGTTAAAAAAACATTTGCTGCTAACTTATCAGTTTCGTCTTAGGTATTGTCAAAATAAAGATTGAGACATTTTGTATGGCAATCTCATCGCTTACAATCGAATTTCAAGCAAAAACCAAAATTTATTGGATCGTTCAATGTGAACGCTTTAATTGGTAGATTGGCCAAATCATAATTATGCATAAGGTGACAGTGAAATACCTATTATGACATTCCTTAACGTTTAATTTGGTTACCGTTATCCTATTAGTGCCAATTCTGACCAAAATATGTCCACATTTATTGGTATATGATCTTCATACTCTTCGCCGTTGGCTTTAAAGAATTTGTCCACAAATTATTCTGATTTTCGATCTAGGTGGTTTATGGGCTGAATCTGGTGTTATCTTTTGTTATTTCAACTTCGTTCGGAAATCTAAAGGAAGTAGTACGATGGTAGTATTACGATTCAAAAGGTGATTAGATAACATTCCTTTAAATGATTAAAAGTTGTCTGAAGAACTGAATGTGAATTTTTGTATTTCGATAAAAAAAATAATTTGCTTAAGATATTGTATTTTTTGGAAATGTTCAGAAACTTTTATGTTTGTACTACTTCGTTTAATAAAGACATATAATATTAGTTAACAAAAACGAGCAATAGACAATAGATAACTTGATATTTTATTTAAATAAAGAAAAACACAAGTTCGTTTAGAATTTTGAAGAAAATTGAAAACCCATTATGAAAAATAAGATTTTCAATAAAGTGGAAGTAGTAAGGAGTTTGCTATGATTGCTCATTTATTAAATAAAAGAAGTTAAATAGTTTTTTTTAATACATTGTTTAAAAAATAGCCCTAAATGATGACTAATGATTTATTATGCTTTTCATGTTTCCAAACTGTATCTCTCATAACTTTTCTTTTCGATAAAGCAGAAGTAGTTAGGAGTTTGCTATGATTTCTCATTCATTAAATAAAGGTAGTTAAATAGTTTTTTTTTTAATTTATTGGTTAAAAAAATAATCCTAAATAGTGTGATTAATAATTTATTCTGTTATGGGCATTATGCTTTTCATATTTTCAGTCTGTATCTCTCATATCTTTCCTTACCTTCTTCGTTTTCGATTGCTAAACCTTTCGTTGCTTATGCTTCTTCCACCTTCTATCTAATTTCATTCTGACTAAAAGGAATCCATACTAAATTAATAGATTTTGCAATGTATGTTACTTGGTCCACTATTTCTCTTATCCTATAGTTCCTATCTCATTTTAACTAAGCTGTTATTTTGAGCAAATTCTTCTAACATCCTTTCAATGATTTACACGTAAGCAAATTTTCGTTAACATTATAGCATACCACCCAATCTTTAAAACCTGAAGTTGAGTGTACATTTTGGTTTAGTGCACATTTTGGTTCTCAACGGTACAGGTCGCGTACGGAGTTTGTTTTCGTACAGGTATTTTTCGCCGTGGTTTACCAGGTGCGACACTTTGCAATTATCTGCTGATGATGACAACTTGGTTGTCGAAATGCGTATACAGAATTACGAAAGTTAATATGGAAAGGGGTTATATATCAACCTTAGTGATTAAAACTTTAAAACTTGCATAAAGCTTGGATTTTGAATAGCCAGAAACTAGAAGATTGGAAGCTGAGATAGAGTTTTGGAGATGTTGCGGTGTAAATAAAATGAAGAGGAATATAAATGAGAGGATCGGGAATGGAAGTAGGCATAAGCATTCATAAGTAATTAATATGGTACGAAATTTTAAGAAGAACGATTTCTAATGAAAATATGGAAGCGAGATGGATATGAAAGATAAAAACGAAGAAATGGAAATTGAACACAAAATTAAGTAAAGGAATTTAAAAGAACACTACTATAAAGGTCGAAAAACATTGAGAGTGAGAGACCAGCAACAACGCGAGTATTAGAACTAGAATAGTTTAGTTTTGCTTCTTTCTTTACCTTCTTTTTTTCATCAATAACTTATTCAGTAACAATATACTTTTATACAATAATAAAGAGTTTAATTTTCCCCGATATATTTCCGGATACAAATACAATTTACTTTGATTCAATCGAAAACATTACGTTTTATATGTAGTTATGTTTCATTTATACCTCTCGTAGGTTTCATTTTCATTATACGTATGCTGGCAAAGATCGTTAGTGGTCGTTGTAATTTATTTATATTCACTTCGTGCTTTTAGAAATGATTTGACGATATACCTACTAGAAGATTAACACTTTAACGCTTTTGTTGTTAGATGACTTTAGTTGATCATAAATATAAAGTATGCAATGGAATTCGAGCTATCTGAGGCCGCGCATTTAGGAACACTCGCATTATTCACGTGCATTGTTACTTTCTACGTTGTCGTAAATATATGAAATATGCACGATATATTGTAATTAAGGGGAACTTGTCTAAGTGGTACAGTCAACAAAATCCCTTCAATGAGTATACTCGTAAAAATTAATACTTTTCGAAAAGTTATTTTAAATTAACATGCTAGTGTGCTGATATTTTGTCCTGGGAGCGATTCTGATGTTAAAATTTATCTATCTGTTCTGGTTTAACGTTAATAGCATAAAGAAAAATTCAAAAACTGTGTTAAAATGTGAGCTTTTTAAAATGTACATAGATTATGTCAAAAATCTGAGTACATTTTTTATAAAACAAAACAGTTTGTATTATTGTATGATAGTTGAAAACTATTATTTCACCTACTGCAAAGGTTAATCCAAAACTTTTTACTTTGACGAACTTGTCAATATTTTCAAAGAGATTTCTTAGATCTAAAACCTAAGTCTTCTTCCCTCCAGGTTTCTTTATGCTATTTTTTTACCTCTATCTTATTCTCTAATATTCCAGATGTCCTAACCACTCTAACCTTCTGCCTTTAATGAATGCTGTACTTGTTTTTATGCCTGAACAATTCATATGCCTTTAATGTATAACTTATTTAGAAAGTATCTGAACTGTTTAATAGTAAATTAGATTTTCCTTGGCAATAAGATTTTGACAAATGTTTTATTATATAAGTAAATTTATGGAATCAACATTTTGAAAAATAAGAAAAAGAGAGTCCTTAAAACGAGAATTTATATATATATATATATATATATATATATATATATATATATATATATATATATATATATATATATATATATATATATATATATATATATATGTTTATCTTTTGGCTTAATTCTAAGGGAATAAAAAATTGAAAAACCGATATCGAAATCTGATCTTCTGAAGGTAGAAAAGGATTACTTTTACCTTAAAAAATACTACATTTGTTTTTTAATTCGGACATCTTAGGTTCTACGAATTTCAAATTCTTCTAATTCGAAGAAAGCATTTTGCAACATTCTCTTTCAATCGAAAGAAACAATATACTATCGTATGCCAAATTCGTAAACTCAGAGATAATGATTTTCACCGAATCAGCGAATGGTAATTTTCTCACCTTTCACTCATTGGCCGTGTTTGTTGCGATGCATTCGCTTGTACAGCTTTCGTACAACTGACTACATTCTCACTATGCGCAGACCTCACAATGATAGACCCGATATATATTTATTTCAACGTATGCTTTTTTCAACTCTATTTTCAATGATATCACAGTGTATTCTTATAAACAGATTTTCTTTAATTTCTCGTTTTTTCCTGTAGGCTGCTTTGAAACACTGTGTAACATTTACAACTACTTTTCTATGTTCCTATTTTGTAATATGGACATTTTGTTTCATTACTTTCAATATTGTTCTTATTGTTGTACACTTCTTTCTGTTGGAAATAATTAATTTAATTACTGGAAATTTTAGAAAATTAAAAACGGAAGTCTAATTTACAAATAAATATTATATATTATTCAATTATATTTTTCTTATTTCTGGTACTTATTTTTCTCCAATTTTTCTTTTTTAATTCTGCGAATGTTTGAATAAACAATACAGCACTAAACAATTGCTGCTGCTGTAGTATATTTTATGTAACGTTTGTCACATTTTCAACCCAAAGTGACGACAGTGTTGGTGTTGTTTACCACTAAAATTTACCACTTTCATTCCCATTCAAAGGACAAACACCGACAAACTCTTTCAATATTTCAAACCCAAATTGCACGAATGCAAACGTGCAGCGTCACATAAGCTGACTCGCATCGTTGCAGAGAGACCCTATTTCTCTGTTGATTTAAACACGAAATAATGCTTTTAAACCTCGATATGCTGGTAAATCATCCTCTCGTATTCTCGTTACCGGGTCTCCGAGAAGAACGAGCGGGACTATCTAGATTATCGCTTCGTCCCCGTTTTCTCTGGGAAAACTTATGCCCGTCTAGATGACGATTCGCAGATTTTCGCATTAGCAAGTCGCAAAATTCCCCTTGCGCCCCCGGTTCTCCCGGACTAAGTAGGAATTAATGCCGGAGATTCGGGGAAGGAGCGATCGTGAGGGACGCCGTCGCGCGTCAATTGTTTCACTTACTTGCTTTCGTTTCGTTAACGGTCCGTTCGTTACGTCATTAACAAATTCTTAACATTAGCGCTAAGTAACTGGAATGACGTGGAGGACACCATTGATGAACTTGGATATTAGAACTTGGTAAGGTGTTACCTGATTTATTACAGAAATAAGTCTTCGATAAATTAACACGCGAGTATTTGCTAGTCTGCAATAACGATTGAAAAATACACTTTTTGCAACATTCCTGAAGAATAATTCAAAATAGCCTCGGTTAGATTTTGCATAGAATATCAAGAGGCACTCTACTTTGAATCGTTCTCCAGAAATATTGATTTAAATAGGTTGAAGATTACAAAACGAAACGTACATATGTACGTTCATGTTACAACATTATTACACAATAAGAAGATTAAAAAAAGTAGTCCTAACTGTTATATAGTGTTTCAACGCAGTTTATAAGAAAATAAAAATTACAAATTAACAAAAAAACAGGTTTATAAATATACATTGTAAAATATTTGAAAATTATCAAATGAACAATGGAGTCGTAGTTAAAGTTGTGCATCGCAACATTCTTACAGTGTAGTACACGTTGAAATATATACTACTGTGGCGCAAAAAATAGTAAGACTTTGTTCATAATTTTTAAATTCTTAATTTATTCTTCCAAATCTATTTCGTCCCCCTCAAAGTAATCCCCACTGGCCCCAATACACTTGTGCCAACGTTTCTTCCAATTCTCGAAACAGTTGTTAAAGTCAATTTCGACTGACTCAAAACGGTTTCCCCGGAGCGGTCGTTTGAGTTTGCTGAATAGCCAGAAGTCACACGGAGCTAAATCAGACGAATACAGTGGTTGCGGCACGATATTGGTTGAAAATTTGGCGAAAAACTCACGAAGAATTAGTGCAGTATGCGACGGTGCATTATCGTGGTGCAAAAACCAAGAGTTGTCGGTCCATAATTCTGGCCTCTTTTTACGAATAGCATTTCGCAAACGACGCATGACACTCAAATAATATTCTTTGTTGACAGTTTGACCAGTCGAAAGGAATTCGGAGTGCACCACACCTCGATAATCGAAGAAAACTGTCAACATAACCTTGATTTTTGACTTGCTTTGACGTGGTTTTTTGGGCTTTGGCTCACCTCCGATACGATATTCGACCGATTGATCGTCTGTTTCCGGGTCATAAGCGTAGATCCAAGTCTCATCTTCAGTTATGATGCCTTTCATTTTGTCTTGATAGTCGGAAAGCATTGTTTCACAGACGTCAACGCGACGCCGTTTTTCGAAAAAATTGAGTGGTTTTGGAACAAATCGTGTTTTCACATTTCCTAGGCCCAAATGATCTTTCAAAATGGTTTTCACTGATCCTTCCGATATTCCGACGATGCCAGTAAGGTCTCTGACTGTTAATCGTCGATTCTCAAACACCAATTCCTTGATTCTATTGACATGTTGATCATCAGTTGATGTTGAAGGCCATCCTGGACGTGGTTCGTCATCGACGCTTCTCGACCCACTTTGAATAATTTGTACCAATCAAAAACACTTGCTCGCGAGAAACAATTATCACCGATGGCCTTTTGCAACATTCTGAACGTTTCGGCACCAGAAATTTGATTCCGTACACAAAATTTAATGGAACTTCTTTGTTGAATAATTTTACTCATTGTAAAAATCGCCGAATGCCCTTTTTGTACTTCAGAAAGACAAGCGTATACTAAACACTAATAATTATTTTGATGTGACATTTGGCACAGATGTCACTGACAGTTATACCAACCTAAAAAAAATATTTCGACGAATGGGTTTTCGCGCGAAATTTAAATTAAAAAGTCTTACTATTTTTTGCCCACAGTAGTATATGTCTATAGTTGTGAGGTCTGCGCATTGCGAGGATCTAGTCAGTTATACGAAAACTGTAGAAGCGACCGTATCGCAACGAAAATAGCAAACGCTAGAAAGTCTTTATCGCTGACTTTACACATTTGACATATGATATACAAAATGTGCAGAACTCTGTTTCCTTCAAACAAGAAAGAACGTCGTAGACGTGAAAATTCCGAACTGACGTACTTTTGCATGTGGAATTACTACATTAGGAATAGTTCGCGTTGAAATAAATATCGTGTCCATAGTTGTGAGGACTGCGCATCGTGAGAATCTAGTCAGTTATACGAAAGATGTAGAAGCGAACACATCACAACAAAAATAGCAAACGGGAAAAAGTCTTTTTCGCGGAGTTTAAATATTTGACCTATTGTATGCAAAATGTATAAAACTCTCTTTCCTTCAAACAAGAAAGAATATCGCAGACACGTAAATTCCGAACTGACGTACCTTCGCATGTAGATCTACTACATTAATGTAATGAACAAAACTTAGAGGCGAACATAACTCCCAGGTCCATCACCGTATGACAGCAAGTTAAAGACATGTGAATTTAAGTTGTAATTAGTTTCAATATAGCTCGCAAACTTCCGCGGTCGTTATCCATACTTTCGTCTAGGTTTCCAAATTGGAACTGTGCCGTCGATAACTTTGCTATCGATGTTTCGGTCCCAGTGCAATAACGAAAACAGTAAAGCCATGAAGGTATCCCATACAAGTGGTGATTAAACGTTGTTAGCAAAAAATGCCAAGATGAAGAAAGCATAATTAGTTTCTACTACATTCACTTTGTTAATTTACGATATAACATTACACTTTTAGACACTTAAGGACGAGTGATTTTGTTGGCACTGAATACTGATAGCCGATAGATCACGTTGTAATCACGGACACTCGCCAACAGAATAAACTGCAGTATATATTTTTAAATCATCTTCAAATAGTTTTTAATCCTTTATAATTGTGGTAATATCTGGTACGTAGACTTCCGCGGCAGTGGTCCATACTATCTGCTTCTGGGCTTCCGGACTGGAACCGCGTCACTGGTATAACTGCCGACGTTTCATACCCACTGGTATGGGACATCTTCAGGGTTCAACTACTGGTACTGTCTGTCGCACTGAAACAATTTCCGTGCGACAGACAGTAGCAGTAGTTGAGCCCTGAAGATGGAACGTCGGCAGTTATACCAGTGACGCGGTTCCAGCCCCCGGAAGCCCAGAAGCAGATAATGTGGTAATATCGTTTGTAAATATCAGACAAAGAAATTGCCTAAAACCCCTGAGGAACACCAATGATAGCACAGAATATACAAGATCTTGTATTTAGATATTCAACACACCTGCCCTTTCGAATAAATAGGATTTAAATAGAGTCAGAAACAATTATGAAATGCCAAAAGCTAGATTATTTAGTAGTATATAGTGATCAATTTGATCAATGAATCTATGAAAATCAATATATACTAGATTCACTTTTCCCCTGGTATCCAAAATCTCAGAAATTTTTTGCATTAGATTAGTGACGATTGAACACCTTGACAAAAATCCTTTATGCTCCGACGTTATGCAGTGTTTAATGAAATTGTAATATCAGTGGTACTTTAGAAGAATTTCATAAATAGAAATTGACCGGTAATTTGATATATTGGTATTACTTCCGATTTTAAACAGAGAGCAAATACATATGTGTCATTTTCCAAATTTTTAGCATTACATAGAGTAGATAATATGTGACAGAAGTTTCACAAAAAATATATTTTTATACCCATCCTAAGATAACTATAAAAATCCTTGTCTTTAGAAAATCATTTGATTGTCAAACCGCTTAAATTTGATTCATAGATTTCGACGAAATTTAAACGTACACTGTATTTACTGAAGGCTTAGCCTGCGGTGAAACAACCCGTTTATTTAAATGGTGTACTTGTCGAATGACGATTCCACGATATTTTCTGTATAAAGCAATATTTACCATGCAAATACAGTTTATTTGTTTCCAGTTAGAGTTTCTATTCTAAAACTCGGTGCCGCTTCAAGAGAGCAAATAATTTAGAAAGAAACTACTACTACGCTAGCAATTTACTTGCATCTGAGAAAACGAATTCTGTGGAGGAGTTTCTAAATTAGTCGCGTATAGCTTCTAGGTTATTTATGATGTTTTTTAAGTATTAAGGTTCGGTTTGGGGACTTTAAAATGAATATAACGAAAGATAAGAGTTGTAGTTATCAGTGTATGAAATGTGGTAATTAATGTATAAAGTTACGCAACATTTAATTTGGAAAACTAATTTTTATTAATCTGCTTACACATACAGATATTTATAAGCGATCGAGTCATCCATGAATATTTATTGAAATAGAAGAACGCTTGATATGCATGATAATAAAAAATAAGACTGTCAAAAAGCAAAATTAATATTTAAAACTTCAAAATTAATTAATAGTCATTATTATCAATGCGAAAAAGACAAAAGACTCCGACTTAATGGTATAAAAATTATGACCGAAACACCACAAGTAGCCACTAAACACTTGTATATGTATTTAGTACAATTATCAGAATAAGTACTTCACTAAATCAGCAATTCTCAACCTATATGTTGACATGGTAATATGTCTTTAAAAGATGTTAGGTGCGTCGCGAAATTTATAATTTATTTTTCTTGTATTTAGATAATTGCTTCTAAAATTTTAAAAATTTTACGTATGGTTCTCTTCTAAAGCAAAAAGATCGTATTAACTTCTACAGAATGTCCCCAAGTCACAATAGCATAGGACATGTGCCGGAGAAATGTGTAGATTTAGAATATCACGAGACTTTTTAAAACTTACAAACCTACTACCCTATCTGGTAGTTTCAGTGCAGTAGTTCAGCCCTGAAGAAGCCCATACAAATGGGTACGAAACGTCGGCCGATATAATAGTGACGCGGTCCCAGCCCGGAAGCAAATAGCATGGACTACTTCCCTATCATTTTACCGCTGTATATACAAAAGCAACTCGATCCTGTCCTAAACAGCATAGTTCAGAGGCAGTCAGTGGATAAAAGAGTAATACAGTGATGATAACTGATCACGTATGTAATGTTTAGTGTTTTTTCAATTAGTGATATTCATTTTTTAACTAGATTGAACTAGAACTAAGCTTACTTTTGACGAATGATGGTCGTAACAATGACTATGGATAAACTCCTAATTAAAAAACGTAAAAACTACCATGTGTAGCAACGACAAAGGTTACTAGCATTTCTATTCCAGAACTAGCTACGTTTGCGAAATATTTCGAAAACAAATTTACAAAAATATATAGAAAAAATACAATGATGAGTATTTAAGCTTTAGTTTCACTTGAACTGGAGAAGAAAATGGTCTACAGACGAAATGTTTAATAAGTGATACAACTTTGGTCAAATCAATCAAAGATATCAAAATAATTGAAAGATATTTGGAACAAAATTACCAACTTGTTGCCCAGAACACAGTCAAATATTTCCAAAGTCTTCGGTCCAATAAGGAAAAATTTGCGCACAAAATGAAAAAGTCTTATTGTTTCCCACAAAGTAACAGAATTGATCGCAAATAATAAAAAGATGCACGACATTGGGGAAAAACTTAGTTTACTTGCATGCAAAGAAATTTTTAATGTTTAGTGTCGAAGCCGTGGAACAAATTGAAAAAGTACCAAAGTAAATTTTGTTGGAGACCGTGGTTAATCGAATTACTCAAAAAAGATTAAAAAAACCCTTACCACATCAATTTTTTTATTCTATGTTACGTATTTCGACAACTAAGTTGTCACCAGCAGAAATTAATCACAGTGTCGCGGTAAAGCTCGCAGAAAAAAGTTCGCGAACTATTTTACACACACAAAAAACATATATAGGTCAACGTTTTCTAGATTTAAACTAAGACTCGTACTTAAACATGACTCCATTTACACGTAAGGAGCTTTTTTAACACCTATGCCTTCCAAGAACTTATGGAAGCTAAAATTTTGTATTCGACTATTATCAGCGTTCAACGTATTGCTTTATTTTTCACACCGTGAATCCAGATGCGACACTGTAATTCATTTGTGTTGATGATGACAACTTAGTTGTCAAAATATGTATACAGAGTACAAAAATTCATATGGTAAAGAGTTTTTTGTCTTTTTTGTTTGGGAAACTGTCTTTCGAATGATGCAATAAGTCAAAGAATTAGTGATATGTACGCAGACATTTAAATCGTAACAGAACAGTGTCCTTAAGATTCAAATCGACAACTTTATAAGTGTTATGTATCAACTTTCGCCATGAGAAGATAATATTCTACATTTTGTTAAAGTTACCGAAACTATTGGTACCATATTCTTCTAAATGAAACAATAAATTCCTAATGTATCGTTTCTTTCTTTGCAAACAACAATATAATGCAAAAATAAGGCTTTTACTGTAAAATATGCAAAATAGCGATGACACCTGCAACGCTAAAGAAACAATAAAACTTGCACATAATGCTAAAGCGTGACTTGCAAATATAACCTTGTGAGTTGTAATTTCTTAATAGAAATGCCAATGTAATGAACATAAAAGTACGTGCACTATGTACTTTACTTCAAACATGATATTTACATTAGATGTTTGTATGTAATATGGATCCGCTGAAATCGATAACTAATTAATTCATTTGGTTGTGTCACAAACTGCAACGGATTTAAAATTATGATGCAGTTATACTGTAGTTTAATAATTCTATTAGATTTTTAAAAATGGGCAAGTTTGTCCGATTTTAAACACAAACCTAGATCGAGCACCGAAGGATAAACGAAGCAAAGTAAAAAGTAAAAGTAAAAAATATATATAAAAGGAAAAATAACTTTATTTTCCCTTTCATTCTTGAAACTATTGTTAAACTTCCTCTCTGTTAACGACTTCATTTGTTTTCGCTTGTGTTATGTGTTTTTTCAATTTCATCAATTTTTTTAAATCCTCAGTCACTTACTTTCAGAATAAAAAAGTATAAATATATGTATAACTTGGTGGTCATTTGTTGCTGCTGTAACCACTGGTGTTCCACAAGATTCAGTTTCAGATTATAATTTTCTAACTTAAGATCTGTGAAACAATGATAAGACCTACAGTGATCTATAAAACTAAGGTAATCCATTTAATGAAGAAAATAAAAGAGAGTTTTTTATATATGAGAGTCATTAGAATAAAAAAATTAAGCAAAAGTGAATTTGAGCTCTTAATAAATAAAATTGAAAAATGCGCAGGGGAAGAACTGTAAAGGAAAAACGTGCAATGCAAACAGAATCAGATAGTATTGATTTACATAGAGAAGAAATACTAATAAGCATTATAACACAAAAACTGTAAAAGAAAAGCTAAAAAGAAGTCCAGAAAGTTAATACCAATATACACATAGCAGAAATTGTAACAAAAATGATAACGAAGCGGATATCTTTAGAAGTTAGTCCACGAAGAAGGCCAAAAAGTTTTTGAAACAATAAATTATAAGACAGATAGAGAGAAGGGTGAATATATCAAGACATGCTAGAAATTTAGAAATTGTTGGAAAAAAACAACAGTAAAAAAGACTTGGATTATTCTACTACTTGGCGATAAGATTTGCGAACTTTTCTGAACAACAGATACAGTTTCTGAAAAAAATATTTATCAATCCTATGGTCCTATACATCGGTTCATAATTTGAACTGCTTCCTTTAATTTTCTTGTACTTACTACTCTTCTTTTCAATCCAGGATCCAGAACTTTTCTAACTCCACATAAGTACATTGACGTTCAAAATTAAATGAAACACAAGTATATAACCCACTACTCAACTCTTACAATAACCGCTGGCATTCCACAGGACTTAGTTTTGGCCTCTAACTTCAGAAATTATCTCTTTCAAATCTAATACTTTCCCACATAATGGAGAACTATCAGTTCCAATTCTTTGTTTTTAATTTCAACTTAGTTATCGAAATACGTATACAGAATACGAATTGATGTGGTTAGGGGTTTCATTTACCTTTTTTTGATTAAACCCATAAATGTTGAAAAAAAAATTAACCAATTTTTTTAGCTAAACATACTACAGTGAATTTCCTCTAAAGAAAGAAAAAAAAAAAGCAACTAATCGATCCTTTAGGGAAAGACTTTACCTAATTTACTATTATTAGTTTCTCGTTTCGCGTATCACACAAATAAACACCAACTTTTCTTCTAAAGTTTCCACCTCCGCATTCGCCCGTTTTTAGCTCCTGTTAAGTGAGATAACAGGATAAGGTCCGTCGCCGGTGGCTGCACTACAGTCCCGCCAAATCCCCGCCGTAAGTTACACGACCCCGGCGATAATCCCCGGTTCAATAACAAACGCTCTTAAATCTCGTAATCTCATTAACTGTGAACGGCGTGGAAGAATGGTACAAGACGGGAGAGAGGAGCGTTGGGAAGCGGGACGGACAGTCTCTGTGTGATGTATCATCCCGCTGTGTTGTCGTAACAGTCGCAGAAACACGTGTGCATTGCTGTGTAGATTATGGTCGAGGCGATGTTATTGTCCTTAAGACAGTAATATCTTTCAATTTAAAAATCCAGTGTCTTCAGTAATAACACTCGTGACCGTATGGGAATAAACACTATCTGCAATTTTAACTGTCTTGCTGGAAGAATTTAATGTAAATACTTCCATTAAAGTTCAATTAGTGAAGATGTCAATAAATAATTAATTTAAGAAACAGAAACGTTGCCCAACCATCACAATATACATAAAAAACTGGAAAAAAACCGAAAAGAATATTCAAATTAATTATGATTTTAACTTCTGTTCGAATATACGAAAAGAACAAAAGATAGAGAAGAATGAAGAATGAAGATGAATTTCGTAATATATTCTTCGATGCATTTGACTCAACGAAGTTCTGTAGTTACGTTGTTCCATATTATCTGCTTCTGGGCTTCCGGGCTGGAACCGCGTCACTGGTATGGCACGAAACGTCGGCAGTTATACCAGTGATGCGGTTCCAGCCCGGAAGCCCAGAAGCAGATAATATGGACCACGGCCGCGGAAGTCTACGTACCAGATTACGTTGTTCCATTTTCATAATAATCTTTTTTACCAGCAAAGAAGGTAATACGGAAATAAATAAACAAATGAATAAATAAATAAATAGGTACTTTCTTTCGAAAATAAATACCTGCGAAAAAAGTGTACGTCTAGTTTCTCAACGGTGTGTACCGCGTACGGAGTGTGTTTTCGTACAGGTATTTTTCGCCGTGGTTTACCAGGTGCGACACTGATGACGACAACTTGGTTGTCGAAATGCGTATACAGAATTACAAAAGTTAATGTGGAAAGGGGTTATATATCAACCTTAGTGATTAAGGTAATCAACCCCTGGCTCCATCAAATTCAACTGCGAAAAAAGGATGAATAACAAATGTAATTACAAAAACAATTATTAAATTATAAAACATTAATAATTATATTATTCTTAATAATAAAAATACTCCTTTAGTAGTCTCTCATAGTCTCTACAAAAATTTACATCTCAAATTTATTCCAAGAGTTAAAGAAAAATAGCTAAATGTAAAACCCATTCTCATCCATTCAAATCCACAATCATTTTATTTTATTCGTTTTTCCAATGGACGATTGACCACATTGTCAGTATATTTTTGCCACCCAACTTATATCCATAGCTCGACATGTGGGGCAAAGTGTAACTTAAAATATAAAGGTTACAGAAAAAAGTTTCTGCAAAAAGTTCCTGTAGAAGAAATTGATAACATCGTCGAAGATTTAAAAAATTTATCGCTGAAAGATGCAATTCTTGCATTGGTTGTGTCTTGGGATGAGGTTTCAGTAAATCTAAGTAATTGAAAATGACGGCTGGGATGAAAACGATTAGATGCTTTTATAGCAACTGATAAAAACGAAGAAGAACCGACAAAAATGATCAACAAAGTCACGTCAGTGAATTTATCGAAGTAACGGAAGGTCAAAGGTGAGCAAGAAGAGAAAGTGAAATACATTTAAAAGCTGAAATTCTAGCTGAAGAAATTTTAACACATCATGAAAATATTATCTCAAATGTAAACGATGAAACATTGTCCAACAGTGTCACAAACAGGGAAATAATTCAGACGTAAAACACATCCATCTTATGAACAGAAGAGAATGATTGCCCTTTATAAGACATTCTAGTTTTAAAAACACGAAATAAAACCGGGGAACGAAGTTTAAAAAGGCAGGTTGATTAATACCAAATCTAAGCTGTGTATTCACTATGTGCCTAAATTTATGCAGTTATATTTTTCTCTATATGTTATAGAATCAATCAATCAATCAATAAAATGTTGTTTATCTATAAACTTACTAAATTAAATTTTTTGGTTTCGATAATCTGAGAGTATACATTACATAATTACCAGTGAATTCCGTAATTCGAAGGCTTCGACAATTCGGGGGTCTGAAGACTTCCTATTGGACTACCCAGGCTTACAACTACATTTCTTTTTCGATTGATTGCAATCTGGCATCCGATTTTGGCTAATTTTGACACGGTGATTTCAAATATCAAATACACTTTTTCCTACCACGTCAGATTTTTCCACTGTGGCATTTTTTCAGTGTTACTCGCTCGAGTGTCCTTAATAAATGTAAATGTTTAATTTGTTTGAATAGAAAAACGTTCCAAATATATTCAAATCGTTAGAATAATGAGCATATAATTTATAACTCCGCCCCAATGATAGTGCTATTGGAATAGTCGTAAGGATTTGCCAAATCAAAATGCATCAGAAAGTGCTCCAAGCAAAAATATATTTTGCATAAATATTCTTGTAATTTGTACCACTAAATATTGCGTAATTATTTATGTATGTAATTGTCCAAATTACTAAATAACAAATATGATTTAGGAGTCAAAAGAAATCGTATTGACCAGTGTTATCCATATATTACTGCACACACAAGAAGCATATTAATACCTAAATCTATGTACTTTATTTCTCATTCCGTTAATGCATGAATTCACTAAATATTTTCTGAAATTTATTCCGTTCCTCTATTCCTACTTTGCGAACGAAATTGAATTAGAGAATAGAATCGAAACATGGCCTTAAGCGTATGAAACTTCGTTTAACATCTTTAATGCATTTCGCATGCAAGTGCAGTATGTACACTCGCGCTAACTGGTTAAGTTCTATAGCTTTAGGCTCTTAACGAACAAAAAAAAAGGATAATATAACGTTGCTATCTTCTTTCTCAAAGTACGAACAGAAATGTTTTGCGAATGTGTCATGGTTTTGCTATTTATTTTCGAGATATACGAACTATACAAATGCGATAAAAAATTGAGAATTAATAAAGAAATTAAGAATTTTTAGTATTTTGTATTATATTGAATTATCAATATTCTTTCAAATAATAGTTATTGTAATAATAGTAACCTTTATTGGTCAACAGATTACATCGAGTCACAAGACTATGCATATATATGTATGTATGTAGCACTTCTGTCGCGACTGGTGGCATTTTTGGGAAAAAATGGTGTGCTGGCCGAGAATCAATTTGGTTTTCGTGCTGGTAGATCGACGATAGATGCCATGCTGGCCATATTAAATTTTATTTGGGATACTTTAAAGATGAAGAAGTTGCCATGGTGTTGGCGTCTGACTTGTCTAGGGCCTTCGACTGTGTGCAGAGTGACATGCTTTTGCGGAAGTTGGAATGTTATGGCATTCGTGGTCAGGTGTCGAGGTTGTTGCGTTCCTATTTGGAAGGGCAAAGGCAGGTTGTTCACTTTAATGGCGTAACGAGTGAACTAAAGACCACCAGATATGGAGTGGCTCAAGGATCTCTTTTGGGTCCTCTTCTGCTTTGCCTGTACGTCAATGACCTTCCGCAACATGTCACGCAAATGGTTGTGCAATACGCTGACGACACAACGTTTCTATGTAGAGGGAAGAGCGATCAGCAACTTGGAGAAGGGGCTCACGAAATGCTGTCGGAGGCTATGGCATGGTTTTCGGCAAACAAGCTGGTCCTGAATGAAGCCAAAACTGT
Organism: Dermolepida albohirtum; assembly: GCA_031893035.1. Lineage (NCBI taxonomy): Eukaryota > Metazoa > Arthropoda > Insecta > Coleoptera > Scarabaeidae > Dermolepida > Dermolepida albohirtum. The sequence goes on from JAVIWB010003126.1 coordinate 349,817, forward strand.
CAAACTGGCATTCACTTCCAAAAGGAAAGAAACTCCCGCGAATGCAGGGTCAGTGAAAATATTGGGAATAAATTTAGATACCAGACTAACCTGGAAGGATGAAGTGGACGCTCTCTCGAAAAAACTCTCTTGTGCAATATATGCTGTGCGGAGAATCAGAGCCATTACAAATAAGGAAACTGCAAAAACAGCTTATCACGCACTTTTTCACTCGCGGATGGCATACAGTGTCCAACTATGGGGCGATTCAGTGCATGCAAATGACATTTTTAATTTACAAGAAAAGGCATTCCGAATAATAGAACAAGTTAATATAACGGCACATTGTAGACCTATATTCATAAAAAATAAAATAATGACGTTGGCCTCCACATATATATATATATATATATAAGCAATTGCTGCGCGCTAAACGAGAGCTACCAACCCAGAAAAGGAAAGGAGAGGGAAGAGCAATACGACTGAGATCCAGACAACAAATACATCTTCCCAACCATAGGCTACGTACTACTGCTGCCCAACACAAACATTTGGATATGTTTAACAGGTTGCCATTATCGTGGACTGAAAAACCCATTTTGAAATTCAGAAATGACATAAAAACATTTCTTTTAGAAAACGGATTCTACACAGTAACGGAGTTCCAAGAGCAGATTAAATCAATCAAATATTAAACTGCATGTTCTGCTTTGTGCACACATATGTTTATACCACACTTACACACAGTACATATACACGTACATACACACACAGACCATCATAGACAATGACGTTACCTCTTTATCTGTATTATAATAGATGGTAAAATAAAGCTTATTATTATAAAAAATCTGCAGTAAAAAGGTGAATAAATAAATATAATATTAAAAAAATAATATTAAAAAAATAATAGTTCTAAATGTGAAACAATTCAAAATAATAACAAAAAAGAAATAATGACTTCTGTATTTAACATTATAACTATTGAAGGCTTTCAGAATCTTCATTAAATCTTTTGACATTATGTAATATAGGACTCTGTTACACTTAAATTTTCCCTGTGTGCATTTTGTTCCATCGTTTCCGAAAACCCTGTATAGTATGTGTATCTAGTTTGTTATTATATTCGCATATTCTTATTGTAATGTTTTATTTCAATATCCGTTTTATCATATTTCGCATTATTTTATTTTCATTTATTCGTAGTTTCTTTACAAAATGTTTTACTTAGCCGGTAGTTCATTTTCAAGTCAATAGTGTTTATGTATTTCTGAAACCATGGGAAAGTACCACGCGTCTTGGTTCTTTGCCTATCGTGAGAGATCAATCGATTTCGTTATCCCACACGGTGTGCATTGTGAGTCTTTGTCTCGCCCGTGTATCAAATGGACTCAGTGATTATTCTCGATCGTTCTAGAATATCTGTCTTCTTACATCGCTTTTACCCTTTGCCTTGATCATGTTGGCGTCCCCTTACTTTATTTCATTACATTTTGAACACCCAAATAGTGCAGTTCTGGTACAATTCTTTCCTTGTGTTTTTGGCACGTCTCCACGAAGATTGTCCGAAGAAAAGCGGTATTTGTGCTCAATTTATTTGAATTGGTTTTCGGGGACGATTTGGAACTTGCACCAGCTCAAAAACAATTGATCTATCTAACAAGTGAAGTATGTCCATTACATTGAGACCACTTACATTTAAGTATTCTTAATCATTCTCTTAGGGTTTTTTACATAGTTGGTTCCGATACAGTTTCTTGTATGACTTTTGAGCTTTATTAACACCTTTTCCTAGAACGTTCGAACTTCATCGAATAAAGAAACAACGGTGGAAACTGCTCAGATGGATGCTTGTAATATTTCGTACTAATTTCACTAAAATACAGTTTGTAACTTTTGAATTGGTAATTTCACTAATATATTATTTGTAATTGTAGTATTGATAATTTCATAAATTTACAGTCAAGTTTTCTTTTTTGTTTTGATAATTCAACTTATATACATTTCGGGCAAAAAGAAATCATATAACTCTTATTGAAAAACCTTGTACTTATATTTTGGATAAATGGTTTATTGGGGTTAATTCTTTGTGTAGTGCAATTTATCTAGATAAGACGACAACAATTTTGATTCAATATTTTTTTTGTGTATTATTATATTATTACTTAATGCAGTTCATTTCTTTTGTTGTATTTGAGGGTTTAGATCGTATATATTATATTATTGCATCCATGATTGCGTTTGTTTCATTTATCAATTAAGTAAGAACCTGTCGCTAATTTAACCTAGCAACTCTTCATTATAATGTTTGTTCTCGATCTCGGGAGCAAAGTATGTACATCCCCAAACCGAGTCCCGCAGGAAAACACAAGAAATTAAATATGACGGAGAATCAATAGGTTTCACAATGCGTTTTCCTATCCTACCACTCATCTACACCTTATTGCATTTTTTATACACCAGACGTTTCTGATTCGCCTCTATACCATCTACGCAAATGAAATGTTAAATCAGACAGGCACTTAATGAGGATTCTAACGTGTTGGTGGATCCATTACTATACAAAACAAAAGGGTTCTTAACCTCTTTGACCGCCGCATCAAGGTCTTAGGAATTTACGGTCGAGTGACGTTTCCGTCGCGTCAGTTATTTTCTAATCAAGAATTGCGTAGGACCGTTCGGGAAGTTAGAAAATCAAGTCCGTCCGATCGCCAACCACCAAGACACTAATTACGGAATTGATTCGATGTGTAGTAGGTAAAGAAGTTAGGGATTAACCGCATCTAATACTACTCGTTGTTTCATTAGGACTACATTTGATTCTGTCATTTTAAAGGGAGATGTGTGAGTTTGTACCTGCAGCCTCAAATGTGATCCGACTGAACTTGATACGTTTTTCGAAAGTGTCCGGTCGAATTAGAAATACGATATTGATATCAAATCTTTAGTGGTGTCTCTTGTTTCTTTTTCTTAAGCGCGGAAGGACAGAATTCAGGTAGCTTCTAGTAACTTAATACACATTTCATCATTTCAAAATATAATAGTAATATTAAAAACTTCAAGTCAAAAAACCTATAATACCGTACGAGAAAATAGAAATATAGAAAAACGAAATAATGTCTGAAACACGTCCACAATAAATAGCATAAATACACAATCAACGAATGAAAAAAAAATAGAAAGTATTTAGGTAGAAACTCAGCAAACTGAATAGACAATATTTATATAAATTTTGCAAAAAATACGAATCAGTAGGTATAATTGACCTATAGTAGAGGCTGTCCCAAAATTAACGCAAGATTTGAAATAAATAGAAAACACAGTTTTTAGTTTTTTGACTTTTATTTCTTTATTGAATCATAAAGTACATAGGATAGGGTTATTTATGGAAGAATACATCGGGCAAATGGCCTACACGACTTTGCATACACATACGCACTCGTTTGTCGAAATTTTCCATGACCATTATGCATAAATGTGGCTGAATTTCGTTGATGCAGCGTTGAATCTCTTCCTTTAATGCACGAGCGGTTGTGGGCTTGTTGACATAGACCTGTGATTTCAAATAACCCCATAAAAAGAAATCTAATGGTGTTAAATCACACGATGTAGGGGGCTAATTCTGATCACCGAAACGCGACCTGGAAATGTCTCATGCAGTAATTGAATTGTTTCACTGTCTGTATGGCACGTGGCACCGTGTTGTTGAATTTTCCGTCCCCAAAAATAATCAGTCAATCAAAAATAATCCAGTGACCTTCGTGACCAAATAATTGCTGAACCTCTTCCAATCCATAGGTTGGTTTAATTTTGAGTAAATCCGTTACTTGTCTATTAAAGTATGAAGTAGCTCCATCATGCTGTATCCATCCAATAATGTAGAAGGGTCATTTTCCGGACAACGTAAATAACAAACTGCCATGAGACATTCTTTGATTTTAAATAAATGTCTTTAAGAAGAACAACACTTTAAGATGTTTATAAAAATGTGTATTTTAAAGGTATATTCCTTAGAAAAATGATATATATATAATAAGCTTTATTTTACCATCAATTATAATACAAATAAGGAGGTAACGTTATTGTCTATGATTTGGTCTGTGTGTGTATGTACATGTATATGTACTGTGGTGTAAATATATGTGTGCACAAAGCAGAATATACAGTTTAATATTTGATTAATTTAATCTTCTCTTGGAACTCCGTTATTGTGTAGAATCCGTTTTGTAAAAGAAATGTTTTTATGTCATTTCTGAATTTCAAAATGGGTCTCTCAGTCCACGACAATGGCAACCTGTTAAACATAGCCAAATGTTTGTGTTGGGCAGCAGTAGTACGTAGCCTATGGTTGGGAAGAAGTACTTGTTGAATGGACCTCAGTTGTATTGCTCTTCCCTCTCCATTCCTTTTATGGGCTGATAGCTGTCGTTTAGCGCCCAGCAATTGCTTCTATATGTATGTGAAGGCCAACGTCATTATTTTATTTTTTATGAATATAGGTCTACAATGTGTCGTTATATTAACTTGTTCTATTATTCGTAATGCTTTCTTTTGTAAACTAAAAATGTCGTTTGCATGCACTGAATCGCCCCATAGTTGGACACTGTATGCCATCCGCGAGTGAAAAAGTGCGTGATAAGCTGTTTTTGCAGTTTCCTTATTTGTAATGGCTCTGATTCTCCGCACAGCATATATTGCACAAGAGAGTTTTTTCGAGAGGGCGTCCACTTCAACCTTCCAGGTTAGTCTTGTATCTAAATTTATTCCCAATATTTTCACTGACCATGCATTCGCGGGAGTTTCTTTCCTTTTGGAAGTGAATGCCAGTTTGACAGTTTGGCTTCATTCAGGACCAGCCTGTTTGCCGAAAACCATGCCATGGCCTCCGACAGCGTTTCGTGAGCCCCTTCTCCAAGTTGCTGATCGCTCTTTCCTCTACATAGAAACGTTGCGTCATCAGCGTATTGCACAACCATTTGCGTGACATGTTGCGGAAGGTCATTGACGTACAAGCAAAACAGAAGAGGACCCAAAAGAGATCCTTGAGCCACTCCATATCTGATGGTCTTTAGTTCATTCGTTACGCCATTACAGTGAACAACCTGCCCTCGCCCTTCAAAATAGGAACGCAACAACCTCGATACCTGACCACGAATGCCATAGCATTTCAACTTCCGCAAAAGCATGTCACTCTGCACACAGTCGAAGGCCTGTCACACGCAAGTCACACGCCAACACCATGGCAACTTCTTCATCTTCAAAAGTATCCCAAATAAAATTTAATATGGCCAGCATGGCATCTATCGTCGATCTACCAGCACGAAAACCAAATTGATTCTCGGACAGGACACCATTTTTTTCCAGAAATGCCACCAGTCGCGACAGAAGTGCTGCCTCCAGAAGCTTTGATAGGGCAGGCAAAACTGAAATGGGTCTGTAATTTCCAGGGTCCGTAGGGACTCCGGCCTTATATATAGGTGTTATTTTTGCTGTCTTCACATTTTTTTGTACAGAAGCTTGTTCACCAGATCCGAAAGAGAGTTAGACAAGCAATCAGCACATCGTTTCGGCATTTTAGTGTTCATCTCGTATATATCCAAGGCGTCCTTTGGTTTAATTCTTTGAATTATATATATATATATAGGTATATATATATATATATATTATATAATATATATAACATTAATTTGTAGCTCGTATCGACCAGACAAAAATCAAATGCATGTCAATTTGAATAACCTTCGTATATATTGCATGAAAGCCATTTCGAATTCAAAACAATATAATACAAATAACCAAGAGAATGCAACAACCTGTTATACCCTTAAAAGTTCAAATAGATGCAAACAGAACCTGGTAAACGTAAAACGGACACCGTGATCGACAAGTTTAAAATAGTACGCTACAGAGTAAGATATGTTACTTGAGAAATGTCGCAATGTGTTTGATTCTAAAGAAAATTGCGATGTAAAAGGCCTGAAATCGAGCAAGCTACTCGCTTGCATAACATTAACAGTAGTCGTAATCTTATATTCCGTTTCAAATGTTCGCAGCATGATCCCGCGCCACGGGTGTGCTGTTCATAATCTGGTTTGCATTGTTGAGATGGGAACAATGGTGTAACTAATTCATAAAAATGAATAATTCAGTCATAGATTTTTATGAAAATTACAAAACATTTTTATTATCAATTTATATACATATAAACATGTTGTAGGTCCTGACATCGGCATAAATCAAATTAAAACTTGTTTGAAGTAAGTATATTACTAACAATGCAATGAAAAAACGAATTAACTACATAGTAATTGATATCTAAAGAGTAATTACATTCGGTATTTTATTGTAGGCTTTCGCAGTCGTTATTCATTTTAAATAAGTCTTCGTAGTGGTTTCTCTATTTGTTTTGGATGTTTCACCAATTTTTCAGTTAATTCTTTTCAGAAAATTTCTTAACATTGACTACAGAAGTCTTCAAAAAACTTTCTGAAGAAGCTGATGAATAATGAAAGATCAAAAGTAAAAAATCTGACTGAAGAAGACCATTAAAACCTTCTCAAAAAATTGACTGGATGATCAAACTAAACATTTTGACAACATAGAATAGTGCAGTATAGGATTTCAGAGCTGTTATCTATTATAGGCAAGTCTTCATGGTGTTACTGTGATCTATTTGCTTTTAATGATTTACTAGCGATCTAAGCAGTTTCTTCAGAAACTGGTGACTACAGAAACCTTTTCTCGGCTGTCGCCATGGTGTTATATTTTTTCTTATCGTAGATTATGAATGCTCGTGTATTGACATTGTCGAAGGGCCTAAAAACGATTCTGAGGTCAAAATTTATCTAACTCTTTCAGCTTGATCCTGAGAGAATTAGAAGCTTAAAAAGCCATGCAAAGGATGCGAACTTTTTAAGGATTCAATGGATTATCTTTAAAGTTTGAATGATTTCCTTACGAACAGTAGAAAATTAGTATTCTTCTAGTTGAGAACTGCTGTTCTGCATACTATGAAGGCTAAAGTCCAAACTTCATATTTTGGCCAAAACTTCATTTTTTTCAAAGGTATATACTCGCAAAAATTGGCGTTTTTCAAAAGTTATCGTATATTAATGAATATTCGTATCATAACACTTTCGAAGATCCTAAAAACGATTCTGCAGTCAGAATTCATCTAACTCTTTCAGCTTGATCCTGTGAGGAACAGAAACTTGAAAAGCCACGTATAGAATTCGAACTTTTTAAGGATTCAATGGATTACCTCTAAAGTTTGAATGATTTCGTTAAGAATAGTGGAAAATTAGCATTCTTCTAGTTGAGAACTACTTTTTTACATACTATGAAGGCTAAATTCCAAGCTTTGTATTTTGGCCAAAAATTCATTTTTTTCAAAGGGGTATACTGGCAAAAATTGGCGTTTTTCAAAAGTTATTGAACATTAATGAATGCTCATGTAATGATGTTTGCCAAGGTCGTAAAAACGATTCTGAAATCAGAATTTATCTAGCTCTTTCAGTTTGATCCTGAGAGAATCAGAAACTTGAAAAACCATGCAAGGAATGCGATTTTTTTAATGATTCCATGGATTATCTCTAAAGTTTGGCTAGGCCCAGTGGAAAATTAGCATTCTTCTAGTTGAGAACTACTTTTCTACACACTATGAAGGCTAAATTCCAAGCTTTGTATTTTGGCCAAAAATTAATTTTTTTCAGAGGGGTATACTCGTAAAAATTGGCATTTTTCAAAAGATATCGTACATTAATGAATGCTCGTGTAATGACATTTTCGAAGATCCTAAAAACGATTCTGAAGTCAGAATTTATCTAACTCTTTCAGCTTGGTCCTGAGAGAATCAGGAACTTGAAAAGCCGTGCAAGGAATTCGAACTTTTTAAGGATTCAGTGGATCATCTCTAAAGTTTGAATGATTTCGTTAGGAATAGTGGAAAATTAGCATTCTTCTAGTTGAGAACTACTTTTCTTCATACTATGAAGGCTAAATTCCAAAATCTATATTTCGGCCAAAAATTCATTTTTGACAAAGGGTAAAAAATTGGCGTTTTTCAAAAGTTATCGTACATTAATGAATGCTCGTGTAATGACATTTTCGAAGAACCTAAAAACGATTCTGAAGTCAGAATTTATCTAACTCTTTTAGCTTGGTCCTGAGAGAATCAGGAACTTGAAAAGCCGTGCAAGGAATTCGAACTTTTTAAGGATTCAGTGGATCATCTCTAAAGTTTGAATGATTTCGTTAGGAATAGTGGAAAATTAGCATTCTTCTAGTTGAGAACTACTTTTCTACATACTATGAAGGCTAAATTCCAAAATTCATATTTCGTCCAAAAATTCATTTTTTTTCAAAAGGTAAAAAATTGGCGTTTTTCAAAAGTTATCGTACATTAATAAGTACTCGTGTAATGACATTTTTGAAGATCCTAAAAACGATTCTGAAGTCAGAATTTATCTAGCTCTTTCAGCTTAACCCTGAGAGAATTAGAAATTTGAAAAGCCGTGCAAGGAATTCGAACTTCTTAAGGATTAAATGGATTATCACTAAAGTTCGAATGGTTTCGTTAGGAAGAGTGGAGCGTTTGGTTGATCGATCGATAAGTTTTTCCAAAAAGGTTCTCATTAATTTTGGAAACTTTCTTAGAAAGTAAATATGATAATCAACAGATCAACGTCAACAGTAAAAAAGACAGATTAAGAAAGTCCTTGGAAACCTGAAAAAGTCAACAAGTGCAACATAGAATGCCTCTCAATACAAGCAAAAGAAGTTGAAGGAAATCACTTACTATGAAGTTATAACAGAATAGCTTAGATAAACTACAGTAAAATCAATATATTTTAGTAAGTCAGGAAGTACTACGTACAAATTCTGTAGCGAAGATATTATAAAGAAGATTGTATGATTAAACGTCAGACACATGTTTTACACCATATTTAACTGCAATAGACTTCTAAAATTGCTGCAGGACTTAGAACTTTGCATCTCTTTGCAGCAAAGAGTTTTTAATAAAAAATAAAATGTAAAGCTCTATGCTAACATTTACGAAACTTGGTTTATGTTTATAAAAAAAAGTAGAACTAATAACACATTCCTTTAAAATTGCGCACGACATCTCTACACTCAATTCAATTCATTTGTTTTCGTGTTAAAAGTCGATCTTTTTAACATAAACTTTAAACATTTCTTCATGTTGCAGTTATAAATTAAACAGAAGGTGTGCCATTCCAAAATAAAAAAAAGCAAGATCTAAAATGGTATAACGCAACGAAATTTTAAAGTTTAAAAGACTGCATGTGCATGGAATAGTACAATGTCGGGTTGTGTGCAGTGTCAACATGAGACATGCTTGGATACAAAACTGGTTCTGAAAGATGGCCAAAGGCGTCCTTCACATATACGTTTACAACACTCCTTCGTATTGGTGTATACACCAATCTGGCAACAAATACACATAATCAGACAAATATACACAAGTATACAGAGAGTTACAGAAACAAAAATGCTGAGTAACAGGAACAGAAAGAATTGTATATGTTATTATTGAATGGTTTTTAATTTAATTATTAATGCTTTACTATGTAACTAATAAATTTGAATAAGTGAATCTAAGGGACACAGAACAGAAAATTAATTAATTTCTTATCACAAGCATATCTTAACAAAATTAGCATATTTTTGAATGTGCGCATGTTTTAGAAGCAAGTGGATAGGTGTATTGCATAATTCTTAGTATAGGTTGTAGGTACAAATGAGGTTTGGAATGTTATCTGCGTCAAATAGAGATGGCGCAAGTATAAATGAGTGACTATGATTCTGCCAAATATGTTGTTGAAGTTTCAGATCCATATATTTAATTGACTCCTTGTGATGATTGGGTAAAGTAAATAAATTTTTACATTTCGTGAAGAATTAATAGAATCGCTATAAGAAAACTTTCGTTTTGATTTATTCAAAAGTTATATTTCCTCGACTTATACCAGATGAGACGTACATACCAGAAGCAAAGACTGTAATCTTTCATTACAATTATAACGACATATACGAGGGAGCGTTTTTATATTCGCGGAATGGGGGACAAGGGGTGGAAATAAAAAAACCAAATTATTTTTCTTTTTCAAAATATTCACCTGCAAGACGGATACATTTTTCACATCTTTCAATTAATTTATTTATACCCTCATAAAAAAATGATTTCTCTTTATCTGCAAAATACGCCGAAACTGCCTCCTTGACTTCATCATCGGCAGTAAATTTTTTACCCCGCAGCTCTTTTTTCATTTTCGGAAACAGGTAATAATCACTCGGGGCCAGGTCTGGGCTGTAGGGTGGGTGATTCACAATTTCGAAGCCCACCTTATGCAGGGCAGCTAACGCAACGCGGCTCTTGTGGACGGGCGCGTTGTCATGCAAAAGCAGAACACCTTTTGTCAATTTTCCCCGTCTTTTCTCTTTAATGGCTTCTTTTAGTCGCTCTAATATTGAAGCGTAATATTCTCCGGTTATAGAAACACCTTTATCTTTATAATCAATCAACAATATTCCTTCCGAGTCCCAAAATACCGTTGCCATGAGTTTCCCAGCTGATTGTGACACTTTAAATTTCTTGGGAGGTGCTGTGCCCTTTTTATGCCACTGCATGGAGTCTTGTTTAGACTCAGGTTCATAATGATGAACCCAAGTTTCGTCTCCAGTAACAATTCCACTCAATACATCATCCTTGTCTTCATTACAGAGGTCCAAAAATGCACGCGAACACTCTACGCGCTGTCGTTTTTGCGGCGGCGTGAGCATTCTCGGCACCCATCTTGCGCTGACCTTAGACATGCCGAGATGATCGTGTAGGATTTTAAAAATTGTTGTATCGGATACTCCAACCATTTCTGCGAGTTGTTTCTTGTTTAGTCGAGCATCTTCGAGTACAATTTGTTCAACTTTTTGAATAAGTGCTGGCGCGGTCACCTCAATGCTCCTGCCCGGCCTCGGGTCGTCTTCAAGGGATTCCCTTCCTTGTTTAAATAAACTATGCCACTTGTACACCATGGTTTTTCCTGGACAAGAGTCGCCGTAAACCAATGACATCTCATTCATTATGGTCGCGACTGATTTTCCTTGCCTGGTAAGGAACTTTATAACGGCACGATATTCGATTTTTTCCATATTTCACTTTTCACTCCTGATTATGTTATTTGGTTGACGATAGCTCAAAGACTAACTGTCTAATAACAATGAAACTTCGTATTTATACTAATCATGAGTCGCTGCACAGGCCACGCCCCCAATGCGCCTACTCACCCCTCTACAACCCGCTCATTCCGCGAATATAAAAACGCTCCCTCGTACAATAATAAATCTCTTGAACTCTATATTTGAAATATTTGTTTCCTTGTCGATGAATATGGAGTTCCAACACGTATCTCTTTTGTTAATTAATTATATAATTTGCATTTGCTTTTACCATTACCATTGACGCTACTGAGATGAAACGATGCTGATATTATTTCGTGACCTTTTAATAAGGGTGTGCATTTTTGGTTGCCTCGCAAGTACCTAAGATTTAGCTGAAAATGTAAATGATCTTGGTTTGTATATTTGGTTTCTTGAACTTTTTTTAATTATCTCATTGTCTTCTTCGTCTTCTCTATCTCCGTTTTCTTTTCTTCCTTCACATTACTCTTCTCTTTCTCTTCTTTCTCCTCCTTTGTCTCCTTCTTTTCCTTCACATTACCTTTCCCCTTCTCCTTCTTATCTTCTTTTTCCTTCGTCTTTTCGCGTTATTCTTTCCTTTGTCCTCCTTCTCCTCCTTTGCCATCTTCTTCTCCTTTTTTCCATAACTTTATCGCTATTGTACCATTAAATACTTAATACTCCAATGTTGATCATACTTTCCATGCCTAGCCAAACCGTTTTTTGCCTCTGCTTTTGTTTTCTTTATTATTTCTTCCTAAGTATAATCTTTGCTCTTCTTTATTGGGAGTTTCGACCGTTGGGTTAATACGCCATTTAATTTACATTAAGGACGTTTCAGAGAAAGGGTACCACTTGTTTAAGCTGTTTACTTCATTAAATACCTTTTACAGTAATATATTTTTCAATTGTGAACAATAATTTTCTTTATATAAGTATATATAAATATATGTGAGTACTTCCATTTGTTAAAAAAATTCTTTTTTGTTTAATATTAAAAATTTGAACACACAAACATTTCTAAATTAACGAAATATTTCTTTTTAATTGTATTCTTTCCAAAATATTTATTTATTCTATACGTTTTTAGTTGGTACTTTCCAAAAACATCTAGTATTTTATTTATCTTTTTATCTCCTGTTAGCAATATCTACATCTTCATTTGTAAATTTCCATTGTTGAATGCTTGAGTATACAGGGAGATACGGACAATTTATTTTTTTAATCTTTTTTAAATATACTAAGTTTTTATAAATATAATAATATATAGTTTATTGTATTTGGGCTTTTTTATGTGTATCATTTTCTTAATTATACGTTTATTGTAATTGTCTCCTATATTGAGGATTTCGATGTTATATTTTCTCTAAAGCATTTTTAGGTAAGGCTGTTGCATTTATTTGGTTACGGGTTAGACTGTGTTTGTGTTCGTATATTCTTTTATGCAGATATTGTTTTGTTTGTCCTACGTTGTACCTTCACAAGATTGGCATTTTGTTTTATACATACTGTGTGTTTGTTTTTCTTCAGGTGTTTCATTCAGGCTAAAAAGGATTCGTTTGTATTTTTCAGTTGAATTTGATGGAGCCTGTGGTTGATTAACTTAATCACTAAGGTTGATATATCACCCTTTCCACATTAACATTGTATTTTTCAGTTGGCGGGCTATTTTAAAATATTTTCCAAAGTTTTTAAATAGTTTGTCTGATAAGGACGGTACATATAGTAAAGTAATGAATTCTGATTTGTCGTTTGTGATGATATTCCCGGTGTTTTCTGTATTTACAATGTCTATTTCCTTTTCCCTATCCTTGAGGGTGAATAGACTTCTTCTTTGTCATAAACCGGTAACCCAGCCCGCGCTATTTTTAAATGATGCAGCGGTGGATCAGCAATAGTTAAAATTATAGGAAAAAAAATGCTATAGAAGACATAAGATGATAAGAAAGTGTATAATGGGAAAATTAGACGACGTAGTAAATCATGGCACATAATAGAACGAATCAAAACTTATTGTATTGGTTGTATATTTTTTCTTAAAATTGAAAGCATGCTTAATCATTCTGTGCAGTTTTCTATCAAAAAGCATATCTAATTCTGTTTTCTTTATTATTTTCGTTGACTCATCTCCATTTCGTAAATCTTTCTTCCAGTTCCAGATACTCGAAATCCATAAATTCTGCATTATTTGTTCGGTCCATTTGAACCTCGTTTTTTTGTAAACTTGCAGCTGTATTAAATGAATAATTGAATTAATAATATCATTTCTTTTATTGTAAAAGATATTCACTCCTTCTTTCCAAAGCAATTTTTTTTATTTGCAATGAATAAGGTCGAATTTGCATGAATACTTACATTCGAACAACTATGATCGTAAGTTATCGTACGACAAAGTACATGGCCACGAAATAGCATAAATTAAAGCCGTACTTAACCATACATTGTTTTATTTCGCACGTCCCTGTATATATCGTCCGTAAGAGCCCGATACATTTTCATTTACATTCGCCAACAATTCGTTTTTGTCTCCAGATTCGATTAAAGTTAAGGCCATTGCCCAGATGGTGCGAGCGAGATGGATCATGGGTAACGGAGAGGATAAGAACGACTGTGTTTGCGTATACGTGCATCTGTGTGTGTGTAGTGTGTGCGATGCGGGATCTCGCGCAGATTCCGATAACTCAACCGGCGCTCGCGGTCACAAATTTCCTCCTCTGAACGTAATCACGGGGCCTTTAGCCGAGAGGGTTTGGCTCTTATCTTTGGATCGGCGTGAAATCAAGGTAATTTATAATTGTCATTGAAGCAAAAAAGTACGATATATTCCACAAATGGAGTAACATTAATGAAAGCGAGCGTCATAGTGTAGCTTCTTTGAGAATTCTAAGACGCTACGACGATAATTAGTGCAGATTTTGCAGACGGCTTCTCTGTTAAGAATGCGATTCGTTTCAAGATACGAGTATGTAGAGATGCGCGTTTTAAAAGTCCTGTAATTGGACAACATACTGTTGATTTCGCTGATACTCAAATAAAGTGTTTATTAAGGTTTACAAACAATCAAGAAACTGCCACAAAATGTGTATTGCTTAAGCAAGAATTTTGTCTCAAACATTCAAGAAAAATGTATCCTAAATACGTGTAAATGCGAAAAATATATAGCACACAGCTTGCATTAGAATCTATCAGAGTATAATAGGATCAACCCTAGTTGCATATTCCCAGATATTAATTTGTAATTTCTTTCGACTAGAAAAAATAAAATGTGGATCAAATTTGAATCATCCTCGTAAAAGGCTAAGGATAGGAAACTTAGATACATAAGGTGATTTAGTCTTTATGCATATTATATTAGGTGCGCAACTAAGTTCTCGCTGTTTTTCAAGAGATGGCTCCAGTAGTAAGTGCTGGTCGATTGTGATATAACCAAAACGTCATGAACCAAGTTTAGACATATGATAAACGAACCGCTTTGACACATTAGTGATTTTGTTTTAGTGTCATATACTTTTGGTTGTGCGAAAATGTCTGATCTTGTGCCAAATAATCGTCATTTGCGGGAAGTGTTGCTTTTCTTCTTTCAATCGAAGAAAACGGCAGCTGAAGCGCATCGAGAAATCCAAAAAGTTTATGGAGATGCTGCTCTAAGTGAAACCACGTGCCTTGATTGGTTCCGTCGCTCCAAAGACGGTGATTTCGATGTTGACGACCGTTCGCGTGATGGAAGACCAAAAACCTTCGAAGACGCTGAATTGGAGGCATTACTCGATGGGGATCCGTGCCAAACGCAAAAAGAGCTTGCTTCAGCATTAGGAGTTACCCGCCAAGCTATTTCCCAACGATTGCATGCGTTGGGAATGATTCAAAAACAAGGAACTTGAGTTCCTTATGATTTGAAGCCAAGAGACGTTGAGCGTCGCTTTTTCGCCTGTGAACAACTGCTCCAGCGGCAAAAAGGAAGAGTTTTCTTCATCGCATCGTTACGGGTGATACAAAATGGATTCATTACAGCAATTCAAAGAGAACAAAATCATGGGAACTGCCCGGTTATGCTTCTACGCCGTCGGTTCGGCCGAATATTCACGCTGCGAAGGTTTTGCGGTGTATTTGGTGGGACCAGGGCGGTGTTATTTGTCATGAGCTGTTGAAACCGAACGAAACCATCACTGGGGTACGAAATCGAATACAATTGATGCGATTGAGCCGAGTACTGCGCGAAAAGCGGTCACAATACGAACAGAGGCACGAAGAAGTGATTCTACAGCATGACAACACTCGGCCTCACGTTGCCAAACCCGCTAAAACCTACTTAGAAACGCTCAAATGGGAGGTCCTACCCCACCCGCCATATTCCCCAGATATTGCGCCGTCCGATTACTACTTGTTCCGTTCGATGGCACATGGTCTAGCTTATCAGCAGTTCAGCTCATACGAAGACATCTCAAAATGGCTTTATTCGTGGATAGCCTCAAAAGACGAAGACTTCTACCGTGACGGTATTCGAGCTTTGCCAGAAGGATGGGAAAAAGTTGTCGCTAGCCATGGGCAATATTTTGAATGATTCATTTGTAAACATTTTTTCACAATAAACTTGCATTTTCATCAAAAAAACAGCGAGAACTTAGCTGCGCACCTAATATATGTATACATTATCAATATTTCTAATTGTATTTCTTCATCTGTAATTGCCAACAAATGCTTTATTATTATTAATTATTCTTTTTTCGTAAATATCCTTTCAATTGGACTTTACGCTTAATCAAAATCATTTTCTTTTAACTATTTTATGTCCCCTTTAATAATATGATGAATAAATTACTTAAAAAAAATAATTTTTCCTAAATAATTTATATATTAAGCTAGCTGAAAGAATGAAATGTTATTCTAAAAGGGGGATAAAAACATTTTGAAGTGAACGAAGATTATAATATTTATTATTCAAAGTATCTCGGAATATTAATATTTATGGGATTTTTATCCCTTTGACTTAAATTATGAAAATTCCATTTCGGCACTGTTACCTTTTTTCCAGCGATATAAAAATTCACGTTTGAGTGAGCATTATTCGGTGTTTCAATTACAGTTGCGGCGTAAAGGGTACACATCTCTTATGTTTATCTTAAAAATTACAGCTAATAATAATCCCGGAACTTTTAATTATGTCATATAGCGCGTAATTAAAATTTAGGAGACAAAAAAATACGAAGAACAGCGTTCATTCAGTAATTTTGTATACATTAATCAAATAAATTAAATAGAACCCCTTACCACATCGATGTTGGTATTCTGTATACATAGTTCGACAATTAAGTTGTCATCATCAGCAGATACGCAGTGCCCTTTATACACGGCCAAACTCGCACAGAATAAATCAGCAGTAAATTTTTTATTGCTGATACTAAACACACATTCAAAAATCATTTCGCTTTACTTAATATATTTGTTTGAAAACCACAACTTATCTAGTATACCACCTGCCTACGCTTACGAACCTTTTTAACGTTTATCTTTTCCAGGAATTCATATAGGCAAGAGTATGCTATTGGACTTTTATTAGTGTTTAGTACATGTTTTTTTTGCCAATGAATATGCTTTCATCGCTATCTAATTCACAATAATTATTTAATTTTGTTGATTAAATGTAGGTAATTTGCAGTTCCACTATGTTTATTTGCTAGCACGTGTTTCACTAAATTACATTTCTCAGACAGATTAAACTTAATGTGCGCCATATGTTCTTTATACCAGGTCCCTATCGAGCGATTAGTCTGACCGATGTATTGTTTAATGCAATCTAGGCATTTCATTCTGTAATTTACCGATTTTTGATTTGACTCGATTTTGTCTTTAGTATTTCTTAAGAGAGATTTAATAGAGTTCCCGGACTGAAGAGTACCTGAAATTCACACTCCTTAAAAACTTGAAATTTTCCGTCACTAGGTGAGATGGTACACATAATCTGTTTCATCGATTGATTTCTATTTTATGATTATTTCTAATTACATAACCATGGATGGAACATGGGTCCATCATTTTACACCCGAGACAAAAGAACAATCAAAACAATGGACTCGAAAGGGAGAACCGGCTCCAAAGAAGGCGATGACCGTTTCATCTACAGGCAAGGTCGTGCCATCGATTTTTTGGAATGCGCGTGTAATAATTTTCATTGACTATCCTGAAAAAGGAAAAACTGTCAACGGCGAGTATTATGCGAACTTATTGCAATGTTTGAGCGAAGAAATCAAGCAAAAACGGCCGCATTTGGCTAAGAAGAAAGTGTTGTTTCATTAAGACAATGCACCAGCTCACAAATCCGTCGTTGCAATGGCCCAAATTAATGAATTAAAGTTTGAATTGCTACCTCATGCATCCTATTCGCCAGATTTAGCCCCATCGGATTATTTTCTGTTCCCAAACTTGAAAAAATGGCTCAGTGGTCAAAGATTTTCCAACGATGAAGAGGTGATGTCGGCAGTTAATGACTATTTTGAGGCTCAAGACAGTTCTTATTATAAAAAGGGTATGGAACTTATCGAACATCCCTGGGAAAAGTGTATAGAGCTGAAAGGAGATTATGTTGAAAAGTAAATATATTTCTTTCCAAAATTTTTGTGTTTTCTTTGTTAGATCGGGTACTTCTGGGATCACCCTCGTATGATGTAATAAATAAGGCAATGCAGCGTTTGGGCAAGCATTTTTTTTTGCTCTAAATATTGGCTCAAAATGCACAACAGTACATGCACATATTTATTTCTTAAACCATATTTCTATGATGAGGCGTAAGGTCAAAATAAACAAAGTAAAAGCTATTATGATTATTACTTTCCGAAAGTTCAAGAGAAAAAGTTTACTCTCTTAATTAAATTTCAGAAGCAATTAACCGCATTTTCAAAAGTCTAACTTCTAAAGTGTTCTATATACACCACAGGACTACATGAGACTTGTATAGATTTCAGACCATTAATTATTTGTGGCAAAAACGTTGGTTTATGAAGTTGCCACCATGTTTTAGCACTTAACTTTCCAATAGATACACGAAATGTCTCTCTAGACCCTCTCAACTCCGTTATTGTATAATAACATCGAGTAATAAATAAACTACCTTGATTTGACTGCGAGAAAATGCAGTTTTTGCAGCAGCCGTGCCACGATGTCAAGCAAGAAAAAGTCCTGGAATTCCCTCGTCGACGTACTTCCGCGCACAATCACTCAAAGCCCGGTAAGATTAATGAGGATATCGAGTGGCGATGTTCAATAAGATTCCTGGGGCCGTTATCGGATTCTAAAGCAAACTCCATTACCATCACCTGTTTAATGTTACGTAGCACTAAAGTGCACCTTTCGACACAATTAATTACTCCATGTTCTGTCCAGAACTTTACACAGATCAGCTCTTCTGGCGAACGAATTTTATTGATTTTTTCGCCGGCGATAAGGGTGCAAACGTGAATTATATTATCGGAAAGTTCTTCGCTAATGAACAACTTGAGCCTATCCCTCCGACAAAGACAATTTCGAGTTCGTATTATTGGCGCAATTAAGTTCTGAGAATGTGTTAATAATTTGCGCTTCTGGATTTTAAAATTGTATTTTCAATCATGTAATTTGCAAAGGAAGAGATAGCAGGACACCATTTACACATTTTAAAAGAACTATTGGTGTAATAGTTTCATTGATCTTATGAAACAACAAGGAAGGTCAACATTCCATAATAATTTTTCTTCGATGTTGGCACGTGAAAAGTTGGCAGCATGTTAAACATGAAATTAAAGTTGGGAAAATAAATGTGGAACATCTACGAGGGTAGTTTGACAAGTAGTGAGAATGGAAAAGAAAAATGAATTTTTTAAATACAAAATAATTTTTATTTTTCAATATATTCTCCTAAAAGAGCAATACATTTATTCCAGCGGTGCTCCAATGCCCTTATGCCATCTCTAAAATGCGATTCCGGAAGGCTTGCAAAGTACTCATTTACGAAGATGATAAGCTCGTCGTTAGACGAAAATTTCTTTCCATCTAGTGCCGTTTTCAATTTTGGAAAAAGGTGGAAGTCGGAAGGGGCTAGATCCGGCGAATAAGGCGCATGCGGTACTAATTAGAAATGCAACTCGTGGATTTTGGACATGGCAACTGTGCTGGTATGCGAGGGAGCGTTGCCTTGGTGAAACAGAATCCTTTTCTTTGCCATTCCTGGCCGTTTAGCACGAATCTCAACATTTTTGTAGAAGTTCTGCATAATATTGTCCGTTTATTGGGGCACCTTTCTGAAGGTAATCAATGAGCAAAATGCCCTTTGAATCCCAAAAAGTTGATGCTATCACCTTGTTTGCCGATAAAGTGGTTTTTGCTTTCTTTGGAGGTGCACCATTGTTTTCTAACCATTGTTTCGACAGTTGTTTAGTTTCGGGTGTACTGTAGTGTATCCAAGTTTCATCGCAAGTAACAAATCGCCTACAAAAACCAACCAGATTCCGCTTATAAAGGGCCAAACACTCATTGGAAGTTTTGATCAGTTGTAAACAATCGCGGCACCCATCTTGCCGAAAGCTTGGAAAGGCCCAATTCTTTCGTTAAAATGTGGTGTACACGTTCTGTTGAAATGTTGCCATGTCTGCTATCTCTTTCACTTTGAGTCGTCGATCTTGCGTAATAATATTATGGATTTTTATAATCATTTCCCTAGAAGTCACGATTTTGGATACTCTAGAGCGCGCTTCATCAACACAGCTTGTTCTACCACGTTTAAATTCATTTACCCATCTACTTATTGTGGCGGATGATGGAACAGATTCACCTAATGTTTCCCGTAACTCATCATTTATTTCGGTAGCTTTCATACCCTTAATTACGAAGTATTTAATCACCGCACGATAC
The DNA here is from genome assembly GCA_031893035.1 of Dermolepida albohirtum. Classification (NCBI taxonomy): domain Eukaryota; kingdom Metazoa; phylum Arthropoda; class Insecta; order Coleoptera; family Scarabaeidae; genus Dermolepida; species Dermolepida albohirtum. The sequence goes on from JAVIWB010003126.1 coordinate 369,872, forward strand.
TCTGCTTTTTCCATTTTAACAAAACGACGTGTTGCTTCTTTTTCAATCAGCTGTCAAAAATAAACTAATCAACCGATTTATCTAAATATCGGAATGCAAACATATAAATAGGCAACCTAAATTACAGAGCATTTGTTTTACCAATTAGAGTGCCACCTATGTGTCATTCTCACTACTTGTCAAATTATCCTCGTACATTAATATACAACAGCTTCCAAAGAAGCTAAATCCAACTTAATTCAAGCCTGGCATTAAGTAGAATTTGTATGCAACTTAATTCCACCACCATTCATTAAAAATTTGATGATATTTTGGTTGGTAATACACAGTTTGGAACTGTGGAGTAGCGGTGAGAAACAGTAGAATTTTAATTTGAATATTCACTATAGATACTAACAAATAACAAATACATGATCTAAAGTACAGAAACGAAATAGATTCATACAAGCTAAAAACAAGAACAACAGTATTTATGTGGGAAGATTTATCAAAAGGTCAAAGCATCTGTAAAGAATTAGGTGTAGAAAATGTTTGAATAGAGGAACAAAAAACACAAAATGATGATGCAAAGGACCAATAAATAAAGCTGTGATAACAGTCTTTACAGATTCCTGGAATGCAGTTTTTGGTGTATTTCTGGAATCTATAAAGTGTTCTGTGAGTATAAATGACTCAAAACTGCTGTCCAATTATTCAATTTTCAAGTCAAACATAATTCCGATCCAAGAAAAAGACATTTCACAAGTTCTATCAAGTCAACTCTGTCGAAAGCTTGTGATAAGTCTAAGTATCTATAAACAACTTCCAACACCTCCTATGTATTCTTTAACTTTTCTCCTGAAAGGTGAGTATGTCCGTTAACCTATACCCTGAAAAGATCTCATCATTTCATTTCAGCATATTCTTTCTATGGAGGAATAGCGAAAATTTTCATGAAACGAAATTTCGACTACAGAGCGGACACTTCACCGCCTTCAGTATTGTTTTAGATAATTTCTCGGTACAAATGTTGAAGCGGTGCTGTTGTGGTGAACGAGAACATTTTCGAATGCTTTACAGATAGAGCAGAACTCTTCAATGTATCAATTCACGGTGATATTCTTTTGTATTTCCAACATTACGAACTTCACAACTCCTTTTACAATAAAGAAGACTATTATTTTTTACATAATGGATCTAGATTTCCATCCAGACATAAGCACATCTTCATCTTCAAATGATATTATTGGGGGAATATGTGACAATTTATAAGCTAGTAGAGTTAAAGTAGATCAATAATATGTGTGGTGATGATCGGAGTGATCACTACCTTATATACTACTGTTTCTTAAGGAAATCCTTTTAGTGGTGGGGAAAGCTATTCTTTTGAGGCCTAAAAGCATGGGCCACTAGTTCCTATATTCTATACAATTCCGTAAAAATGCACGGCAAAATCGTCAAGTAGGACGATTCTATAATTCTCAGTCGTTAAGCCTAATATGGAAATATATTGTCGTCAAGGCAAGCGAAACCATCAATGTGGAAAAGTCTGACAAAACTATTTCGAATTTTTTGAAATTCTTTGTGGAAAACCATGTTTTTCGCTGTTAAATAAAATTATACAACACTACGTTGATGTAATTAATCGTTTCATGCCAACATTTTGCCTTATTTTTTGAAGTGCTTTTTAACGTTTAAGTGCGTATGCAGCCTTAGCCCAGAAAATGTCTGTAATTTAAAAATAATTGTCGAATTTTGACACTTGTCAATTTAGCGTTGATTATTTTTGCTTTTCGTGATTTCCTTTTCCCCTATAAGCTAATGTTGACAAAGATTTTAAACTGCACCACGAGCGCTAACGTACTAATAACTCATAATCTTTCGGAGTCCTCCGTAATTATGCTCTTGTGGGCATGAAGGCATGGATTATTATTATTATATGACTTCCATACTGTGGGAAAATCTCAAGGATATGTTAATGCTGAAGAAAGATTCCAGTGATTAAATGTAAAATTTCACATCATTCCTTGTGGTGCTAAAAAGACTGCATAATATGCTTGGATAGAAAGGTTTCAAAGGATAGAGGAAAAACTAGATTTTATCATACCTGGTCCCCCCCCCCCGGCAAACTAGAGATAAATATTGAAGAAAAATGCCTAGATTGTAATCAACAATACATCGGTCAGACTAATCGCTCAATAGGGACCCGGTACAAAGAACATATGCAGCACATTAAGTTTAATCGGTCTGAGAAATACAGTTCAGTGAAACACGTGCTAGCAAATAAACATAGTGTGCCTACATTTAATCAACAGTATTAATTAAATGTGAAAAGTATCACATCCTATAAGAATATAAATCGTAAACCATCTTATCATATTACCCTGAATGTAGGTACATACATCAATAAGTCTTGACTAAAATATTTTCTTTTCTATACTTGATGTAAAATGTTTCGTACACTATTTCTCTTCATGTGAGAATTAGCTTTGACCTTACGGTAAATAAACTTGAAATAGTGTCAAATCATTAAGGATTAATGAAGCAACTTAATATTCCTAACATCTAGTTGGTATGGCGGTACATTAGCGTCAAAAATAACTTTTAATATTCTATTCTAGTAACCTATTTTAACCAACCGAATGACAGTTACTTTCATACGCTTCATATTTCCTTAAAAGTATATGACGATTCGTTGTGGATAAGATTTTCGGTTACAGTTCGGGGTCGTTTGCGGTTTCTCGATAGAAAATTGCATTAAATCGTAGCAGATCGGGGCGGGCAACGTTAGCGCTCCGCTACTCAGACAATGCTTTATTGTAATTGCGTTTCATTCCCCCAAAACGACCCTAACTTCTCGATCCCGTGGAGGCCAGATATCGCCTAAGAACACTATTAGAGACCACATCTCATTCCTTATTTATTCGGTTACCGTGATTTATGACGCAGTGGTAATATTTTGGGCGTCCCGAATGTGAATGCTCTTTCATGTTACATTACGATCAAGAACGTGACTTCTTTTTTATAATCACGTCCTTGCTACCGGCCATTTTCAAGAGGCGTAGAATTTTTAAGTGTTACGAGGTGTGCTGATTTAATTCCCGGCATGATCGTTTAGTGTCGTCCGTGATGTACTCGTAACTGTGTCGAAATCATATGAGAATTCGTAGTTAATATTTTTGAAGTGAAACACGGATGAATTTGAACCAAATTAAAGGGCCATATTCCAATTTATGTACTTCGTACTAGTATATCGTATAATATAGTGTCTTTATTGCCAGTATATTATGATACGACCTTATGAGAAACCCAAGAGGTCTGCCAGCTAATACACATAGAAGATACTTGCTCGGAGAATGTAACGCACTTTATTTAATAAATTTAATTAATTTGACAATATTTGCCCTAGAAATTCGGTGCTCTATCTCTGACACTATACTGGATATCCTAACTTAATATCTTAATTCTCAATTCTATGTAAATCTATACTAATTCCAAACGCGGGCAGAGCTCGCGTCCTGCTTAATTATTTACAATTTATCGCCTAACCTGCGAAAGTAGTCCACTCCTTAAATACTTTATTTACTTCATTTATACGCATATATGGTATACACAAATATCAATATGCTATGCTCTATCCCGTAAATGCTTCAAGTCTAGGGACCGTAGAATACTGTCACCTCTCGCCAGTTCTGGATTTCTTCCTGGTGGAATCTATCCGCAGTGTCTTCTCCTCTGTAACAACAGAGAACCCGGTAGTCTGAAGAATGCCCTACTCAATAAATTTACTCGGACATTCATTTCAAAGGTATACAATTTACTCAATCAGTAGAAGAATGTGAGACACTAAAAGCACTCCCAAATCTTTAACTTTATCTCTTCTCATAATCTAACTGTTTTGAACCTACTAATTGAAGATAATTGGTTTTTGGCATTGTATATGACATATATGACAATCTATATATAATCTAATTTAGAAGCAAACTTTGGAACAAACGCTGGAATTGGTCTTGTGACATCTAAAGAAATATCTAAAGAATGCTCTTCGAAAAATCAAGACTGAATAACTGTTTGTTTAAATAATTCAATTTATATGAATCCTGACAAATGTACCTTCAGTTAAAGTAATGAAAGCTAATGAAAATTTAAAAATAGAGGATTCTGCTGTTATACATATTGTTCAAATAAGTGATAAAGGTGTTCATTATCTCGAATATTGTAATGATGAGTTATGTAAATTGACAATCATAAAGATGGATGAAATGAAATCTAATCAGACCAAACAACAAAATCATAAAGACGATACTATTAAAGATTGTGATAAGAAGCTAAGGAATATCATTTACGAGGATAAACAGTAATCAAAACCAATAATTAAAGATAAAACCCCTACTACTCAAGGCTGCTTTAAACTTTACTAATCGAAAATAATTGGTTTTAGATATCTAATAAATGACACAACCTGTATATTATAATTCTATATTAATTCACTTGCCTTCATTCAAATAAAAGGATATTTATTTAATCTTCATAAAATATAATTTCCAATAATAACAGCTTAAGTAATAACATGAATCCATTTCCTGAGACAAAAGGTTCGTAGACGTCTGAAATCAGGACAAATACCTTCCGAGTACACATTTGTCCAAGCCTTTCCAGTTACAATGTTCGAACCATAACTCACACAAATACCAGTACTCGGTGTTGCACCATTGTCGCATTCAAAGCATCATATTCAACTTATTTCAGCTAGGACTTGTTTGATCGACATTATTTATACCGCATTAGCTTCTAACAGAGGGTGAAAGCCCCACAGGGTATACTTGAAAGTCCATTAATTTTCAAATGAGCATCTGTTTGTATGTGAGCATTACGCAGAGTACCACAGTTAAATGTAAATTTAACATGGACTTGTTTTGTGTGTGGCATCTCTGTATTTTGTCCAATATATCATATACTAGTGCTGTCAAAATAAATTATTTCTAAATTAAAAACTTGTTTTTAAGTGGTATTACTTAGATCTGGATTTTCTAGTATAACAATAAAAATAACAAAGGAGATAAAAAAGAATTTATTTTAAATTAATTTTTTTAATATAATTTCCCACTGTCAATTCTTCCTTTCCTCTCTCAGTCTGACTTTCCTTTTTCTTCGCTGGTAACCTTTCGGTCATTTTACTTTTTCCGAATATTCATTCAGTTTAGCGTATTCTTTTCTTTCCGCTTTCCTCTCCGCTCTCTTTGTAGCGTTTTACCCTTTCTGTTGTCACGTTTTCAACCGTGTCCTCTAACAAGCTGGCAACGTGCTTTTGTTTTTACTCGACACTTATCGTAGCCGTTCTTTCTGTTTTTTCCTTTTTTCCTTTTTTCCTTTTTTCCTTTTTTCCTTTTTACCTTTTTCTTTCATATTATCTGTTTTTACTGTTTGCTTTAAATTGTAAATAAATTCTAATCGATTGCTGCTAATATTGTAACTTAAACCTTATCACCACGCAATTATCTTGAATATATATAATAATAATAATAGTTTATTTCCAAAAAGAAAAGAAAGAAGTATATAAATTTAACCTTACAATAAGTCAAAAATCCAATTTCCATAATTTTTCTTTCCCTCTTCCCCCCCCCCCCCCTGAAAATCACAGGGTGCATATCAACTTCAAACAAAGTTGTTCTTCCTATGGCACCCTGAGACTAACAACAAATTGACAAAAAGAAAATGCCTAGAAACTAACTTAACCTAAAATTCTGTAAGTAAATATAAGTAATATATAGAAAAATAAAAAAAAAACTTTTCAATGATACACAAAAATTCGAACTCAAATAATTAAGTCAAGATGAAGAGAAGACAACACACAGCTATCTGGACAACAACTCCTGCTTCAAGAGAAATCTAAAACGTGCAAGGGAGAAGCACTTAAATTTACTAGGCACAGCATTATAGACCTTAGCAATCTGATGTGAATATGAGCGCTCATATAATGCCGTTCGATGCACAGGCGGAGTGAGTGTGCCCCTAAATCTCAAATTTAATGTGTGCATATCCTAGTATTTGTTAAAGAAGTCTCGTACACGCCCGAATCGAGCTCAGGCCAGTACACTGATTATTGTCGCCTGCAAAACGCGTCTATTCTCTATGTCATCCACTCTCTATGCCATCCACAACTCATTATCGTCTGCAAAACGCGTCCACTCCCTATGCCATCCACAACTCATCTCTCAGGTGTTATTATAACTAGCTTAAATATCTAATATTGAAGCTCTGAGATAGTGAATTTTCTCTTCACATAAAAAGACCTAATTTACCATTAGCTTTCTGCAGCCATAATGCAGCCAATCAAAATTTTATAATTACAATACTTTATGTTGGCAATAACTAAGCTTATATACTAACACATTACAGAAATCGTTTTAAATTCTCCTTTCTAATTGCATTATAGTCGAGTGGTATGAGAAAAACTTGTTGGAAAAGTTCTTGTTTCGTTCCTACGCTGTGTATCGATTATACCGAATTAAATTCATGGTTGAAAGACGAAAATGCAACGCTCATTTGATATCGACTGTTGCAAACAGGAGACCGTAACAAGTGACTTTTAGAAGGCAGGATAACTTTAATTCCGGTCTTTTTTCGAGACGGACGTTCGGACAATGTTCCCAAGTTTACTAACTGTCCCGAGATCGTCCTTTTTTCTCTTGAATCCCTTTCGTTGTCAAATCATCCGGCAATATCCTCCCACATTCAGACGGTTTAGGGTTTTATTTTTATTTCCCGTGAGTTTTAAATTCTGCCAGATACTTTTTAAGTTTGCGGTCTGTTCCGTCTTTTTGTGTTCATTCTTAAAGACGATCGCATCATGGTGTTCGGAAGAAAGAGACTAACCTAGTTGAAATATGTGTAGATTTCTTAAACTCAAACAATTTGTTTTCTTTTCCAGCAGACTGATTTTAGAAGAATTATGGTTTATTCACTGATTTATACACGCACACAATGTGAATGTGTATATTTTATTATATACGCAATCGTAATTAGATTTGAGATTCTTTCCTCACAGGTCGGGATCGTAACAAGGCGAGTGTACGAGCAAACTAATGGCCTTGTAATACATGCATTATTTATATCATTTACGTTTTGTTTTACATTGGGTTGGCAACTAAGTACTTTCGGTTTTGTAGTATAAAATGAAACACTTTTTTTTAAACAAAGAATAGCTTTTAATCAATTATATATTTTCCATTTTGCTCAATGACCTTTTGCCATCTTTCTTTCAGCTGCATGATTCCGCGCTCATAAAATTTCTGGTCCTTATCAGCAAAAAAGTGAACCAGGTGCGAGTGAAGGTCGTCGTCATTTGTGAAAGTTTTACCATTCAAAGAATTCTGCAAACTTCGAAATAAATGGTAATCGGATGGTGCTAGATCAGGGCTGTATGGGGGATGTGGCATCACTTCCCAGCCAAGCTCCAATAGTTTCCCACGAGTTGCCAAAGATGTGTGAGGCCTTGCATTATCTTGGTGGAAAACTACACCTTCCCGATTTGACAATTCTGGCCGTTTTTCTTTGATTGCTTCATCCAGTTTTATTATTTGTTGACAGTAAACATCAGAATTGATCGTTTGGTTCCTTGGAAGCAGCTCAAAAAACACAACACCTTTGTAATCCCACCAAACTGACAGCATGATCTTTTTTGGATGCAATTCAGCTTTCGATGTGGTTTGACCTGGTTTATCGTGTTGGCTCCATGATCGTTTTCGAACTATATTACTGTACAGGACCCATTTTTCATCACCAGTGATGATTCTTTTTAAGAAAGGATCGGTTTCATTTCGTCTAAGGTGCATATCGCAAAAGTTGATTCTTTGTGTTAAATGAATTTCTTTCAATTCGTGAGGTACCCAAATATCAAGCTTCTTAACTAGCCCAAGACATTTTAAATGTTTTTCAATTGTTGTGTGCGATTCATTCACATATCTTTTTGTGAGCCGCAGCAGCTTTCTTTCCTTTACGGAAATAAAATAGTAAAATATGTCGAAAATGTTCGTTTCTGCACTCCATTTAAAATTAACCCACAACTAATAGCTTTAATAAAAATCACGCACTACTTGCTTCTGAAGTTACGTCAATGTGACTAGTATCACGCGACAAACGGTAAAGTACAGCACTAACATACGTTATACAAAAAATAAAGCAACGCTCTCTATCAGTAAAAACCGAAAGTACTTAGTTGCCAACCCAATAAAATGCAGACCATTTGAGATATTTCAAAAACTTTATTATTAATGAATGGAACTCGCCAACTTAATAAATGACACCCTTATATTGTTCACAGCTATTGTTGTATAGCGTAAAATGGATAAGACTGATAAAATCTCTGCAGCATGACGTAAGTTTCCACGTTTGTCTCGGAGAGTAACGCACGCCGTACTGAAAAGCTGTTCCTATATTTAGAAAATGACCGCTCGACATTTACAGATATAATAGACGCATAATTAAAATAATTTTTAGAAATAACGGATACGTACACAAATTTGTCATAATCTGGTAAAATTGAAATCTTTGTTTATGACACTCGCGAACTTTTTTACAACACACACATTTATTATGTCACTTGTAGCGTATAGTAACTGGTATACATCGTTCACAATTTGCTTCGACTCCACTAACAACTCGGTGTTTTTAAATTTTTCAACTGAGTCGAATAAACCTTTATAATTGTAAATTTGTTTAAAATCGGTTTGAACTAATGTATTTTTAAATGTTTTCTGGGTTTCTTTATTTGCTGTAGGTTCGTTAGGTTAGAATCGCAGAACCAAAGATTCTATTTGTTAGATAGTCTCGCCATAATAGAAAGTCGCTTTCAACCATGTTCCAAAACATGTGAGAATTGAATCTGGTGGCTAAAGAATATCGGGGCATCGTCTGTGGAACTCCGAAATTCGTGTGGAAGATTTCAAAAGCACTCTTTTGGTATTTGAAACTAATGCATCCACCTCTGGTCTCGTTTTGCCTTACACACGTCCATCATACTATTTATACGTTCGCCCTATATAAAGATCCGCTCGGTACTGACTTATAATTCTACACTTCATCTATTTTATTACATTACACTGGTGTGGGCGCTTCGTATTCAGTACGAACCTTACCCACGGGAAGATACTCTCTCTGATCATAACACATTGTACATCACTAATATGTAATAATAAAGATATTTTATTGTTTATAAAGTACAAGTATTAAGTAATACGCAATTAGTCTGCGTTATAGATAATGTGGGCGTACTTGTTTGAAAAAATGCCACAATTACATGTTCCATAAATAATTTTTCTCTATTAATACATCTGCAATTAACTCTTGTCTCTGTGTAGACTTTGCCGTGGTTCCAAATGTGACACTCTGACTAATTATCTGTTTATAATGACAACTTAGTTGTCGAAAGATGTGTACAGAATACGAAAATTACTATGGAAATGGATTATATTAACCTTAATTGATTAAAGCATTGTATATATTATTGATATGGTTGTTGAATAATTGTTTTAAATCAAATCTTTAATTATATAGCATTTTTCAAGATGAGAATTGTTCGAAGTGTAATTGAAGTGAATAGAGGAACTTCTGCCAGTAGATATGCCATATTTGCATTTATAAATGTTCGAATTAAACCTATTATCTATGCATCATATCAGGATAGCATTCAGATGTTTAAAAAATGGACACAGTCATTAATGTGCTGTGGACTTACATTTACTTTACTATTAAGTGTTTGTTTGATTAAATCGTAATATATGTTCTTCCTGTTATTGGAATATGTAATTCTGTTGTATCATAAATAAATGAAGAAGTAAATAAATAAATACATTTCGAGAAGGTTAGCGGTTAAGATCTGAACGGTTCTTCTAAAAATTCCAACAAAAGACAAAGAAATAAACTCCACTTTAAAATCAGTGCTTCCTTTGACACTGATAGATAATTTCGGAACAGATTGTCTGTTAAATGTGATCGAATACAGGAGTCGAAGATTACGAACAAACGCGACCATAAATAAAGCCGCCAGTTTCCGAAACATACGCAACCAATTTAAGGAATGACACAGAAAAGTGAGAACGCCTTATATAATTTACAGCAGCAGCCCACGGCCACCATAATTGGCCTTTATTTTAGCACTAAATTTATAAGATGTCGCTTGTTTAATGTTTCGGTCGGGTAATGGAAACAAATGCGAAGACTGTATTCTACATTATTATCTATCCCTTAGGGGGGGCTGGAAAGAAACGGTGGCTTACGTGTCGGTGTTTACCGTTGGTATACATTTCTTAAACGCTTCTGCTTTCTAAATGTAAATTTTCCAATTTATGGCCGTCTATTGGATTATGGTAGGTATAATTTTGCCAATGCGGAATTTCTTTTTATAACTTCATCCTTTCAAAAATATGTTATTTCTTAAAAACACCGGGCGATATTAAGTATACGACGTCGAAAATATATGCCTACATCATTTCAGGAGAAAATGGATAATATCTCGGAGAAAATGAAAAAAGGAAGGGAAAACAAAATCATTTTTTGCTATTTTAAATATTTATAAAAGCTGTAATAACAATATATTGTAGTGTCTGTACATTTTCAATTTCTTTATATGTGAATAATATAAAAAAAATTTCATTTCGGCTGAAAAGTCCCCGGTCTGACACATAGATGGCGTTACTGTCATTAAATCCATATGTTTTTTTAGATAGTACTAACCTTCAAACGAAACGTGTCAAAATTTCGATTGAAAAAAATGAAGTCCAACGACTCCTCCAGCACGAAATGCGGTTCTTCTTTATGCATAACTTCTGGCTGGTGCCCTAGTTAAAACCATTCAATTTTTGCTAAAAAGTCAGTGAACATTGAGCGATAAAACAACACAATAAAGAGGCCCGACGACTCTTTCAGCATGGAATACAGTTCAGGTGGATACAATACTTCTTCATGCTTTACTCCAGTTTGGCATCCTAGTCGCGATGATCTAATTTTCGGCAAAAAAAGTTTCATTAATAATAACGGCAGCATCAATGAAAAAAAATGAACCCCAAGGGCTCCTCCAGCACAAAATGCAGTTTAGGCAGATGCGATGTTTCTTCATGCATTACTTCTACCTGTTGTCTTGATTGAGACCATTCAATTTAGACCAAGAAAATGCAGTGAACATTGAGCGATAGAGCGTTTCAGTTATAGTAACGGAGTTACCAGCATCATTGAAAAAAAGTCTCACCGATCTCTGCAACATTAAATGTAGTTTGAATGGATGTGATGCTTCTTCATGTATGAGTTCTGTCTGGCTGGCAGACACGGCAATTTTGCTCATTCACAAAGCTATTAATATAGAAGTGAACTTTATCGCGGAAGATGTTCTTTTGAAATTCAGGATCATCTCCAAGTTTCACTAAAGTCCAATTTTACTGAATCTACGAGGCAACAAATGATCGTTTGGTTTGAGTTCTCCTGTCTTAGTTGCTAGATATTCTGCCTTATTAAAATTTATATCTAACCCATCTTGTCATACTTTTCCTTCTGCTTTCTCACCACGTAGCTGAGATCTTCTTCGTCCTGTGCAATGACAATTTGATCATCTGCGAAACATGTACTTTAAAAGTAGCCCAGTCTTACTGGGACTTCCACACCTTGACAATAGTTCTTCCAGTTTTTTAAGGCCTGTTCCAGGTAGATTTTGAACAGTGTCGGAGAAATTGTACATCCTTGTGGTGGTCTTCGTTGTTCTAATTTCATCCCCTAGCTTATTACCAAAAATGATTTCTAGGGGTTGAGTCATAAGTTTTCTATACATCAATTAAAACTTGGTGGATTTCTCTCTTTTTGGCCAGTTTCTTTTTCATTAGTTCCTTAATTATACATATGTTATTCCTCTGTCGTGAATCCTGCTTGTTCTCCCCGTTTAATTATTTTGTAGATCAAAATCTAATTCTTTACTAAGTACTTCTTAACTAGGCACTCAACATATGATTCTTTTTATGGTGTTCCTGATGATTTCGAAGAAGTGAAAGCTCACCCTGTATAACTAATAAACACGCTGGAGATGAAATTAAATCATAGCATGTTCAACAAAATAGAAAAATTTACATTCGAGGATACATCAACTGAAGTCGTATCTCGAATTGATCCGCACCAAATAATTCACGCTTCCGATATGGAGCAAATGGTCATTAACAGAAATCAATTGTATCTCAGCCAAAACATCCATCCGTTAGTGCTTTGTCCGAAATATCGAGGAGAGCGAGACAGATGCTAGATTTTATCTCCCATTAAGTTTTAGGATCTGGTGTCAACAGTAAAATATTACAACGTAGGTAGATAATTGATGCCTTATGCAGCCATAATACTCCACTATCGTAACAAATCTCTCATGTTTATGGTACCTGAATTATTTATAAACATTGCCGGTAAATAAAACGTCTCCATTTGCATAATTCCAATGATAGGTTTAGCCATTATCGCCACTATCTTAATGGGCATCTCATAAACGACATGTTGTTTTAAGTAAATCATGCGACCGCTCATGCTCGTTGAAAGTGAGTTTTACGGAACAACTCATAAATTACACTGAAATTGATTTTGCAAATAAATCAATAAATTAAGTTGTCGTTAATAATGTAGTTTATAGTAATCACATTATGTATGTGACTATTTCCTTGAATTTAAGAGATATATCACTTGCAGATTGTCGTTTCTAAACTTTTTAAGGAAATTAATAATTTTAATAATAATTTAATAATAAATCGTTTCGATTTTAACTAAAGAACTAACGATTTTGGGACTAAAAGACAACGCAAAATGTATCTCCGAAGTAAGGCTGTAGAAACGAGTGCTTTCACAGTAGCGTACGGCTCAGTTACTATCAATATTAAAATAATAAATGTAATTACATACTATTTCAGTTTTTTTGTGTTGTTGATGTAGAGTAACGCAAAAATTCGCTGCAGTATTATATCATTGGTATGTCTTCCAGTGCTGACTCAGTCGTGTTCCTACGACGAAGTGAAAATATGTTGGTGTATTTGGAAAAAGAGCGTTCTGCGACTAATGCTGTCACGTTCGCGAATTTAAAAAGTACGTTCGCATCATATTCGCACTCTTGGTTTTCAGTTAACTCTTGTCTATACGCACTATAGTTTGAAAATCGGAATTCTTGTTTATAACCGCACACAATTTATCGGTTGTTAATCTTCCTATATTATCTGTTAGATTTCTTAACGAGGCTTTGAGGTAATATAGTATGGATTTCAGTATCTGAAAACAACCGTTGACTTATTGAAATTGCTTGAGCATCTTGTAGATTTAAATTTAAGATACAAGGTTTAATAATGTGTAAAAATTTTTCATAATATAAAACAGCTTTAAGCCACGTTCCCCATCTCGTCAATACCGGCTGTGGTGGCTCAGGGATGTCCGAACAAGCCCATTTAAACTCACGAATGCGTTTTGGATATTTAATGAAAACATTTTTATGGTAGAAACTATAAATTAGTCTACTTTTGGATAACTGTTTCTAATAAACTCAGCTACAAAAGGACATGTATGGAGCAAACAGGTTACATGAAGCAATTGATTGATTATTTTGTAACAGATGCTTCTTTAAATTGAATTTTCCAGATTGATCAAACTTGTTGTGAGCTATATGTTCTTCATTCCGGGTTTATATTGAGCATTTAATTTGGCCAATGTTTTTTTATCACAATCTAGGCAATTTATTTCATAAATCCCAGATTTCTGATTAATCTCGACTTTATCTTTCGCATTTCCAAAAAAAAGGATATTATATCGCTTCTGGACCGAAATGGAACTTGAAATCCCGGTTACTTAAAAGCCCTATTTAAAATTTTTGTAACTGGATGAAGCGGTAAGAATATAAATTGTTTTGAGGTGACAATCAAGTAGCATAATAGATCGTTTTTCATAAATTAGCTTTCCTAATTAATCTCATCATTATTTTTGAATCAATCTATATATATCGTATCTCGCGATATCTTTAATAAAATTTAATTCTCTGTCGTATATCACTTGTATTAATGGAAAACGTAGCAAACGATTGACAAAAAGGTTAAAAGAATCTATATTTCGTTGCATGCTATGATTTGAGTCCGCCATAATAAACGTGCTAACATTGATTTCTGGATCTGTGATTAATAGTCTGCCGATGATGACAATTTAGTTGTCGAAATACGTATGCAGAGTACAAATATTGATATGAAAATGGTTTTTTGCATTTTTTTATTAAGATTTAAGCACTTCTTTCTTTAACATCAATAATGTGTACGCTGTAGTATAGCATTTACAAAAGCTTGTGTTAAATAATCGCATTTGCAACTACAAAAACAACAATTAATGTGAGCATTCGAAATGTAACGTCAACTTCTATTTTAAATATCTAAAATCAGTTTTACAACATCGGTACATGAGAAATTACAACAGGAATTAAATTCAAGCTACATTCAGTTTCATAAATGCTACTTGAAATAAGGTATTGTTTCCTGAATGACACTAAAGCGACAAACAGTAAAAGCGGTCGCAAAACACGAAAAATCCCAAAATGAGAGAAGGTTGCCGCTATTAAACGCAAAGCGTAAGACAAAGGGAAGCGCTTGAAATTTCTCCGAATTAACTTTTGGTTTGCAGCTCGAAGAGCGGTACGCGCACACCACGTCATATATTTTACAAGAGCTTATCAGGTAATCAGCCGACACTGCGACTCTTTCCCGTTATTGCATCTCTTCTCCGATGTTATCTGGCCGGTGAGAAGTAGGTGGGCGAGCCTGTACGAAGGGCCCAAGTGAGCTGATAGTGGCATTCCCCCCCTCGACATCTTCCGAAGCGATGTTAAGGCGTTCCTGAATCGATTCCTCGATATACCTTGCAGTTCTCTGTGTATACACACTCATACGAATTCATCAATTGACAAATATCCCAGAACACACCCAGGGTATTAACCGAACAACGGTGGTTTCCGTCCTCGTACGCCCCTCTTTGCTGTTTTTATTTGCATCTGGTTATTGTTCGGGCGAAAATACTTTGTGCATCCGACCGTTGACCTTTTAATCTCATGTCGAAATCACTACCGTAAATAATTATTGTGACGAAGAGGGCGTGAACAAGATGAAAATTTACATATTTCGGAAAATTCCAAAAGCGAACGACGAATTGCTGGCAGCTGTTTAATGTTTATGACATAAATTACAGTTAATTTGTTTTAATGATTTATTTTTAGTCGTAAAATTTCGAAACTAACTCAATTTAGTAATTGTTTTAATTGGTAAGAAGAGCAGGTCGAAATATTTAAGAACCAACTGCTGAAAAGAAGCAGCGAATCTTGAATTTAATTGTAAAATCATGTAAATTTACCTAAGTTGAAAGTCAATCAAATATTACAAACCTGATCTTACTATTCGTCCCAAAGAATAGAAAAATTTCCTTGGTATCACGAAAATAATCTTCGATAAGTTTTCCAAAGTCTTCAAAATCATAGTTTCTTAAAATCAATTAGTTACGTTGATAAGATACGAGGGTAGCCGTTTATACTTCGGGAACTGGCAACACTGTTAGTGTTGCCTTTGATCTGATGAATGCATCGTGTAGTTTGTCATTTTTGACAATATATTGTATTTACTTCGACATTTATTATCCGGTCGCTATTTCTATTGTTGATAGTCACTTGAAAATTTTGTCTGCGAAAAAATGGAATTAACTCGCGAACGTTTTCGTGGCAATTATTTTTCATAACTCTCAGCGTGGATTATCTCAACAAGAATGCATCGACGAGCTGAATTTCTTTATATGGCGATGAAGCACCATCGAAAACTACAGTATATCGTTGGTATAGTGGATTCAAACTTGGACGGCGTTCTTTGGACGATGAATTTCGTGAAGGTCGTCCCACAAATGTTATGTCGGAAAACATTAATGCAGTGTCTGAATTGATAATGCAAGACCGTCATGTGATATATCGTGAGAAGCATCTCCAGGTATTAGTAACAGCAGCGTGCATAAGATCCTGCATATGAACATTTAGCCGTTAAGAAAAAGTTCACATTGGGTACCACGTAATTTGACAACCGCTCAAAAAAGGAATGGTGTCTATTGGTGCCAAGAAATGCACAGAAATAAAATGGTGGTGCTTCGAAGAACATGTATAAAGTCATCACAGGTGATGAATCTTGGATCTATAAGTATGAGCTCGAAGTAAACAGCAGCCTGTTTTTTTTGGAAAAATCGGTCACGTTGCAACCGCGCCTTTAGAGAGTTGTAGAACGGTCAATTCCGAATGGTACACGACTATTTGTTCGCCAAAAGTTTTTGAAAAAGTAAAAAAAACAAACCGAAAACGACAGATCATTCTACACCATGACAATGCCAGCTCTTACAGGTCGATTCAAACAATTGAATATTTGACAGGGCAAAACATTGCATTGCTGAGCCATTCGCCGTTACAGTCCTGATTTAGTACCCTGTGATTTTTTTTTTGCACCCACACGTGAAGCACAAACTTCGTGGTCAACGGTTTTCTACGCCGGAAGGGACAGTTGAGGCATTCAAAACTCATATTTTGGAAATACCGTCTTCACGGTGGCAGCAATACTTTTCGGATTGCTTTAAACGAATGCAAAAGGGCATTGATTTTCAAGGAGAATATTTTAAAAAGCAATAAAACTATTTTTGATAATAAAAAATTGTTTTTTTCGATAATATTGCTATTCCCGAAATATAAACGGCTGGCCTCGTATAATATGTATTATATATAAATTTTAAAACAAATGGTTATATTCTCATCAAGTTTTTAATAAACTACGTTATATCCAATCAATTCTGTACATATTTTTCTTATTATTACCTCGTTGGTTCATATTAATCTCGTTTAATAGAAAATCTCCGTAACTCGTAAAGAGTATTCATTCTCTTGGCAATACGAATTATGGAGGCTGTACTGTAATAATAATAGTAATAACTTTTTTTTCATTAATAAAGTTCTATTTAAACTTAAATGTCGCTCGTACAACTCGTACGTCTTTTAAAAATAAGAGACCAATTCATAAAAGTAATTCTTACAAAATAATTACGAAAAAACGGGCGAAATAAATTTGTTTTCAGGCATTCGAATAAACACAACAATACAATTGTTCACCTTCGCGGACGGGTACGACATAATGAAGAGGCAAAATACAAAGAAGAGCATAACGTCATTAAAATTGATGCTTATCTTTATTAATGGAGGGAGAAGAAAGACAGCCTCCGGGCTAGGTATTCTTTTATATTAAATAAAATAAGAAAATCTCCTTACATTTTTCTTATTACCTGTTCCCATTTAGGACATAAAAGGACGAACTCGTGTATTTACTCTCAACGTAGAATTGATAAATTTGCATTCATGAGACTATTTCGTAGACCAGTCCTCTCTTTCTCTGTGCTACACTTTGGTTCTACTTCTCCTTTTTTGCCTATTTGCCAGAGAAGGACGTCACCTTGCGCATTATAATGGTTACATTAAAAGAAGTCTACCGTTCAAATTTGAATGCGTTCGCACTTTGTTATCGTAATATATATTCAGTGTATACTTACTATTCAGTGTCTCATAATTATTTTCGTTCATTCTTTTTCGTTCATTGTAATAAATTTATATGTACCGAGAAATTATGCATTTTTACCAATTTGGTCGTGTTTGCCTTGCTCATAATCAATTGAAAGAATGTTACAAATGTTCCAAATCTGCTAGTTTTGTACAGGAACCTGATACAAATACACAAGGTGTGGCAATTAAATAATGAGACGGGTGTGAGAAATGTTTTTTATTGCAAATAAACTTATATTTAACATTTATTCCCTTTAATCTACTCTCCTCCCCTATCTATGCACCGCTGTAAACGGGTCTTCCATTGTTCAAAACAATGTAGTTCGTCAGTTGTCAGTCTCTTCAAGAATTCTGTCGTTTTTGCTTTTACAAGTTCAACAGACTGAAAACGTGTTTCTTTATTGCACTTTACACTTTTGGGAATAGATAGAAGTCATATGGTGCGAGATCTGGGGAATGCGAAGGAATATCAAGCACAGCAATGCGCTCATCTGTTAAAAATTGCTTCACAAATAGGTCATTGCAAGCTGTGGGTTGTCTTGGTGCAGAATCCACGAATCGTTCTTCCGTAAATCCGATCGTTTCTTCCTTACTCTTTCCCTCAGCTTGATTAGGACTTCTTTGTAGTATTTCTAATACCCTTGATATCGAATAAACAATTTGACCTTCTGGCAGTTAGTCAGTCATGATATCACCCTTGATATCGAAAGAAACGGTCAGCATTGCCTTCAATTTCCACTTGCTCGTTCGTGCTTTGTTCTGTCTTGGCGATTCGGCGATCTTACAGTGCATCGATTGACGCTTTGTTTCAGGGTTATTCTGAAGAATCTAAGTTTTATCGGATATGATGATTTTTGTGAGTAAGTTTGGATCTTCTTCTTGTGAGACGAATATTTATCTGATTATCTTTTAGTTCATGAGTGAGGTTTTTCAACACCATTTTTGCACAAATTTTTGTCATGTCTAATTCATCATGTAAAATGTGTCTTACTGTTTCTTTATTAATATTTACCACACCAGCAATCATCTAAATGTTCCGATTTAATTTTCTGAACGTTCCCTTCAGTTCTTGCAGTCACGGGACTAGCAGGACGTTCGTCATCTTCGACCTCTTTCCAACCTTCAGAAAACCGTTTGTGCAATTCAAAAACTCACACGCACATGGCATAACGTTATCATCAACTACCTCCTTTAACGTTTGTAAACATTCTGTTGATGATTTTTTTAATTCGACAAGGAATTTCAAGTTAATTCGCTCGATTTTTATATCAACCATTATCACGGCACTAAATAACAGTGTCCTCTACATTTAAAGGTCGAAAGCAAACTAAAGGCAGAGAGACGAAACTACGTGTTGTTGCTTAGGAAGTATCAAGATCAATGACAATTCAATTATAGCCTCGCCTATATACCACGAACAGTTAGACTAGTACGTCCAAATCACTCGAATATTCCAGACGAAATTGTGAAAACTGCAGATCAAGAGAGAAAACTATTCATCGACCTACTACGCCAGTGGAGCAGACTTCAAAATTGACATCTCTAATTATCACTAAAATTTGAATTGCTTTCTATGGACTATAAAACAAAATACGTAATTATTAAAAAATTATATTGCGACACCAATATACACTAGAAACGAAGAAATTATGTCCAGTTGAAATAATTCCGGAAATTTGTTTCTTTTCGAAAATTGCTTTACGCCAATTGGAACAAACCAACAGAGATTTGAGCATATATATCATTGGATCACAGCACATTAGTAACAAGGCCTTTTTTTTACTGTCCGAAACAGTTAAGTACTTTCTCATTTTTAGTAATTTCTGCCATGAAAAACTACTTAAGATTGTGCGGGGTCTTTCGATTGTCGTACATATTTCACGCTATAAAAGTAATTTAGTAAATGTTCTGAACTGCTCGTTGAAAATCGATTTTTGTTCAATCATGCTTCCGTACATGTATCCTCCACATATACACACATATGTATATATATGTATGTATATAGGTATTTGTTCGCCCTGATTCTATAGAAGGAGGAAAAGGCAAACTAAAGAAATCAAATTATATATACACATATATGATTTATTTATATTGTTGGCATAACATTTTTTAAAAAGCATGAAACGAATGTATTTTATTTGAACTCACCAGCTACATGTGTGAACTTTTATTTGTATATTTAGTAGAGTCGTTTAAAGAGTTCAAACAATAAACAAATAACAAACATTTTCTTAAAAACAAATTGCTTTATTTCTTAATAAAAATTCAATCAAATATTTCGTGTTTATTTCATCCAGTTGAACGTGTGGTATATAAAACTGGGTGCTGATGCATAAAAGGAATATTAAAATTAACATTTCAATCTGATAAAATTTATAAATATTATGCCATCTCTATAGCTTCGATCAATCGGTAATTACAATTAATCTGGTACGTAGATTTCCACGGTCGTGGTCCATACTATTCTTCTGGATCTCCTCCCCGTAGAGGGTGGTTAATCTGATACGTAGACTTCCGCAGTCGTGGTCCATACTCCTGTGCTTCCAGCCCGGAAGTCCAGAAGAAGATAGTACCCCAATTACAATTCTTTAAATTATTCAATTCTTTTAATTTTTAGAAGTTCATAGCATGTTTTAAAACAACCGATAATCGAACTTTTTTTCATTCTTTGTTCATTGGTCTTCTATCCTCCTTTCATTAATTCTCCAGGATTATAGGCTTAACAAGCAGTCTAACAGTCCTTATTTCTTTTATAACCGTGCTATAATTAGCTAAATTGATTGCAGTATCTTTGAGTTGTATTCAATGCGATTTATAACTCAACTAATTTCTGTTAGTACTGAACTTTCTAATAAGTTTGTTAAAACATGACCAATCTCTATAATATTTGTAAATGCAAGGTTAGATTAGATCAGTTCAGGTTGCCATAAAGACTATTCCACTGCAACATCTTCAAATCTATTTACGATTCTTATTTTTGTTTTTTTTTTCGTTTTGTTAGAGTAGGTTCATCATCTTTATTCTAAGAGTTAAACCTGACAACTTCGAGAGAATTCATTTTCAGAATATTCAGTTCCCAAAAGCTAAATATAGTTCCTTTTGTTACGCCAATATTAATCATATCTTCCTAACAGATTTTTTATCCCTACCCAGTAGGACCATTGTAGGTATTTACTATGTATTATAATTCCTTTAACCTACATCTATTATGTAACAATGCGAGCTATTTCACGAACAAAACGCTTCGTTATTCGTAGTATCCGATAACACAGTCTGTCGCAGAGAAAAAAGAGCTTTTCAAAATAGTAATTTTTAGTGGCGAAAACTATTTATTTTAAAAAAATATACATCGGCAAGGTAGATCTTTCACCAATGTTATGTCAAAATATCGTGAAAATTGGATCGTTAGATGCAAAAAAATTACGCAGAAAGTAACAGCGTGTATTTGGCGTTGGTCGAAAAATGAATTTTGAACAAAGAGCACATACCAAGTTCTGTTTTAAACTCGAGAAATCGTTTACTGAAACGTTTAATTTGATGAAACAAGTGTATGGTGTTTATCACATACGAGTATCTATGAGTGATATAAACGATTTAAAGACGGGCTTACGGACACAAATGACGACGAACATCCTAGTGCAAAAAAAACCTGTAGTTTCGAAAAGTAATATCGAACTTGTGCGAGAATTGATCAAAAATGAGCCGAAATCCTCATTACGTGGGAATGGAATTAAATATTTCCAAATATTCAATTCATCGCATTTTGACACAGCATTTGAGACTGAGAAAGATTTGTGCAAGGCTTGTACCACGCAAGCTAACTCAATTCAACATTGTGCAGAATTTGAAGCTTCAAGTATTCTATTGTAGCTGGTGATGAGACGTAGCGTCAAAGCCTCGAATGGAAGCATCCAAGCGCAGAAAGATCCTTTTGGAGAAGTAAAAATCGAAGACAAGATTGATTTGTTTTTATGATTCGAAAGGCATAGTGCATAAAGACTTTGTACCAGCTAGTCAAATAGTCAATCTTTTATATTATCTTGGCGTTATGAAGCATCTTTTGGCGTGAAAATAGTAGATGGCATTTGTTACATGATAATGTACCATCTCATCGCTTGACACTTATCACCGATTTTCTAACTACAAATGCCTTTTTAACCATCAACCATTCAGCGTATTCATCGGATTTAGCCTCTGTAGTTTCTATCTATTCTCCATACTACATTTGCCGATGAAAGGACCGCGTTATGCCGACGTCGAAACCATTAAAAAGGCGTCGATAACGATCTTGAAGGACATCTCTAGAGATGAGCTTAAACATTCATTCGACATGTTAAATGACGTTGTATTGAAGGCGACTATTTTGAAGCAAATAAATGAATTTTACCAAAATAGTAAGCCTTTGTTTTTATTTTAAAAAGTTCAGTTTTCTCTGTGACAGTCTGTGTATGATATCAATATTTGTAAAGCTATCTTTTCTACCTTTGTAGACTTAAATGTATGTTTTGCAAATTCCTACTTCACCTATATTTTGACCGCTTGATTGTAATAAAACTAATATTAACCTCTTTTGGTATCTTTTAAAACTATTATTATACAAAATTCGCTTTGTAGCTGGGTTATATTTACTGCAATATTTAGATTAACATAACAAAATTTAAATCATTCATTTATTACAATCGAACTACATATTTACTCCGTACAAACGTTAACGAAACTTTTCTTAATATATCTGTAGTTATAACATAATATTTTCGACAAGAGAGAATATAATCTTTGATACAATAATTGTTCTGTCATATCACATACTTTCACACTAAATATAAAGAAGTAATTCTTTTTCCATCTATAAATTTCCCACCGGAATAGTAGCCGGGGAGTTCGATGCGGTCTTCCTATATATATATTATTTATAATATTTCCAATAAAGTCATACTACATATGTTAGAATTTTATCGATTCCCATACAGACGTAACGGTGTATATGTTTTATTGTAACAGTCGCAATCAATTCCGTTTTCAGTTGGACAGCGGCAAAATAACCTTGCTAGAGAAAACAGTAAAAAAGATATAAGATATGTGACTTTATATCTTTTTTTTTTCGGTAGTATTAAAGTCAAAATGGATATAAGTATTACTTGTTCGGCCAGTTTTTCGGTTGCTCCGTGAGATGTCGCTACAGTGTTGTTCACTATATTTTCGTATGTAAATATATAAGGTTATGATAAAGTATATTTTTCGATTACACTTTATATTTATTTTCATCATACAATAACATACATAAATAACACAGGCCAACCAATAAATATTTTTTAAGAACTTTTTCAAAGTTCAACCTGTTTCTTATGTATTGTGTGCTGAATCCAAATTTTCAATCAGTTTTTTTCTACCACATACCAATTTTTCTCAATCTTTATCTTTTGTTGGGTATAATAGTATTAAAATATAGTTAAGATTTAAAGGTACTTAATTTATTATCAAAGTATAATAGAAAAATTTAACATTTTATTATTACAATGGTAGTGTAAGTTTGAATATGAACAGTTTTTTACTTATTAATCTAACGTTTTGCATTTCCTCTACCTCTTCACGGTAAAATTTCTAGAGTTGCTTTTCCTTTTATATGATTCTTCTGGAGTTGCTCGTAGTGTCCAACAGTAATCTCTCATCATGTTGACATTCCAACGACCCTGATACCGTTTCTCCATCTCCTTTATATCTTGATGGAAACGCTCCCCTTGTTCGTCACTTACAGCTCCAAGATTGTCAGGGAAAAAATTTAAATGTGAATGTAAAAAATGCACCTGCAGATTAGAAATTATATGCCTTCGTGGTTTTCTTTGTATTAGTCACGCAGAATCTCAACAGTGCACTTTGAGCATTTACTACTAGTTAGGTGTAGAGACCAAGGTATTATTATACGCTTACAATGCATAAATAACGTAAAGCAAACATGCGAGGACACTTTACGTCCTGTAGTATTTTAAAGTTCATTTTCGGATTCAGCACGTCAAAAAACATAAAGGGGAGTCAAATTTATAAAAAAAGTTTCTTCATGGTTGGCCTGTGTAGTTTATCAAAGAAAGGCAAAGAACACCATTATCACACCAACCAAGTTGTAATCGTCGGCAGATTATTAGTCATAGCTCACAGAGAAAATTCTGGGGTACACTTCGGCGTGCTACGCCGAAACCAGACACGCAATGTGTTTGGTTTTGACGACAAAATTAAAAAGACCTCAGAATTCCGATAGAGCATTAAATAGAATAGTTTTCAGAACACGAGGATACGATGTTCATCAAAGTCAAAAGGTTGAAATAGTTGTGGCATATATTAAAGGAAAGAGTAGGAAGAAATCTTAAGAATAACATATTTAAAACTATACGGATTTATAATAAAAAACAAACCGATGAACAAATATCAAGATCAAGTGACAGACAAGAAATATGGATAAACTGGAATTTCAAAATCGTGCGTGAAGTTTGTCTAAGAAAGCAAACAGCGCAGGCAAAGATAAAATAAAGGAATTCGTCCACCGTACCGTGTAATAACGACCTGGATAATAGAGGCTGTTACGAGTAGTTACGTAATGGGCATGTGCTTTACTATTAAGCTACCGAGGACCGTAAGATTGTATCTATAGTTAAAAACCCACAGTAGGTCTTACTATTATTAAATGCATATGCCCTGCGCTGCTCGGTAAGCAGTAGACACGGGTTCAATTCCCCTCCGACGGAATGATTTTATAGTTTTCCGTCATAACTAAAACGGTGTAATAAATTTATGTTTAACAATTCGAGCGTTTATTAATTTACATCTGGGAATGCATATAATTGTATATATACACCTGTGTATATATGCATTTGACAATAATACATACTGCGGATTTTTAATAAAAGATCTATTTTTATAGTGATATTTATAGTTTAATGCTAACTGCGGCCCTTGACAGCATAATGGTGGAGTACCTCCTCAGTAAGCGGTGAACGGGGGTTCGATTCCCCTCCGTGGGTATGATTATTTTCATTAATTTCTACCTTAATTAAAACGGTGTAGGAAACTTTGAGTTTTCGTAAACAAGATCGTTTATATTTTTATAATGGAAAAGGAGGAAATTTTTATAAATCAAAGAAAATGAAGAAAAGAAAAATGTGAACTAAAAGGAATCTACATAAAATATATGGAGAAAGTAGTGGAGTTAAGAGGGATTAATTGCGAAGAAATAGAAACGCTAGAGATGGAAAAATATGCCAAAGTTTTTGGGGAAAAAGGCCACGAAATACGGCTTTAATTCATCAATGTATTTATAATAGAGAACTTTGAGATTAAATTACGTAAACTTTTTTATTCAAATTTCAAATAGTAAAATTCCAGAACATTAATTATTTTTTCCTTTTATCAATCTACAAATATGTCACTGGCTTACGCACTGAAAGTTGACTTACAAAACATTTAACTCGCTTATAAATTACAAACTTCCCACTCAAAGACATTGAACAATTAAGAAATTAATTTTAAATTTCAACTTTGCTAAGAAATTTCGTACAGCCTGATGATATAATATTGTGTACTAATAAGTTCACGAGAATGACTAATTCGCCTTCATTCTTTTTCCGTAAATACACTTTAAGTTTTGCGTAAGGTCGAGAACCCTGTAATCAATAACTCCACGATGAAATACGAGCGTATCCACTTTTAAAAGCGTACTCTTACGCGATATGGTTTTGCTGGTAAAAAAGAGGACATTTTTGCGTCATAAAATGTATTGATGAAAGGTCTGTCTCAAGTGGGATATTACTTGGATAAGTTGGAATTTTTTTGTACAGCTACTCCAGAAAAATAATTCAGGAAGAAGGATAATAAATTATTCCACAGGAAAGGCATTTATAAATATATGCAATGTTGTGTAAAGTGAATTAATAAATGTGCAAGAACACGCAGAATACCTACTATTAATTAATTGATATTGAACTATACAGAAAGCATTAAGCAAGTAAGTTTTCTTGTTGTCTCTGTACTGTAAATTTATATTTCAAAAGTTCAGATAGTATTTATAACGGCTTGATTCCGAAAAATGAAACAAAAAATCTATCCATGCATTAGTTAACAGTGCCAAACGTTATATTGATTCTAACAGAATCTATTTTTAAACAAATAACTTCCAAACATTATATAATACGTGGTAATAATTATACATAAATAATGGGTTGGCAACTAAGTACTTTCGGTTTTGTAGTATAAAATAAAACACCTTTTTTTAAACAAAGGATAGTTTTTAATCAATTATATATTTTCCATTTTGCTCACCTGTTGCCATCTTTCTTTCAGCTGCATGATTCCGCGCTCATAAAATTTCTGGTCCTTATCAGCAAAAAAGTGAACCAGGTGCGAGTGAAGGTCATCGTCATTTGTGAAAGTTTTATCATTCAAAGAATTCTGCATACTTCGAAATAAATGGTAATCAGATGGTGCTAGATCAGGGCTGTATGGGGAATGTGGCATCACTTCCCAGCCAAGCTCCAATAGTTTCCCACGAGTTGCCAAAGATGTGTGAAACCTTGCATTATCTTGGTGGAAAACTACACCTTTCCGATTTGACAATTCTGGCCGTTTTTCTTTGATTGCTTCATACAGTTTTATTAATTGTTGAGAGTAAACATCAGAATTGATCGTTTGGTTCCTTGGAAGCAGCTCAAAAAACACAACACCTTTGTAATCCCACCCAACTGACAGACAGCATGATCTTTTTTGGATGCAATTCAGCTTTCGATGTGGTTTGAGCTGGTTTATCGTGTTTACTACATGATCGTTTTCGAACTAAGTTACTGTACAGGACCCATTTTTCATCACCAGTGATTATTCTTTTTAAGAAAGGGTCGGTTTCATTTCGTCTAAGGTGCATATCGCAAAAGTTGATTCTTTGTGTTAAATGAATTTCTTTCAATTCGTGAGGTACCCAAATATCAAGCTTCTTAACTAGCCCAAGACATTTCAAATGTTTTTCAATTGCCGTGTGCGATACACGTAGCCTCTCCGCAACCTCTCGAACAGTTATATGACGATCCTCTTCAATTATGACTTTGATTTGGTCATCATCAACTTCAGTAGTCCGATCAGAACGTTGCTCATCTTTGAGGGAAAAATCCCCAGAACGGAATTTTTTATACCAATTCTGACACGTGCGCTCTGTTAAGCAATTAGCACCATAAACTTCACATATCTTTTTGTGAGCCGCAGCAGCTTTCTTTCCTTTACGGAAATAAAATAGTAAAATATGTCGAAAATGTCCGTTTCTGCACTCCATTTAAAATTAACCCACAACTAATAGCTTTAATAAAAATCACGCAGTACTTGCTTCTGCGGTTACGTCAATGTGACTAGTACGGTAAAGTACAGCACTAACATACGTTATACAAAAAATAAAGCAACGCTCTCTAACAGGAAAAACCGAAAGTACTTAGTTGCCAACCCAATATATAGTCAATGGGGAATTAATGAAAATTCATATTTTCTGTTAAGCCATCGTTGAGTAAAATCACAGAAATCAATTAAAAAATTCTGCATTGGGATAGGACTCGAACCTGTATCCGCCGTCTGCTTTACAAATTTGGGAAGTTCAAAGAAATGAAGGTCATCTTGTCGTACCAAACAGTGGAGCTGATAACTCGACATGGGAATTTCAGATCGTACCTACACAAGATCGGAAGGAGGGACAACTCAAATTGTCATTGTGGTGCGATCAATACGGCGGAACACGTCCTCTTCGATTACCCAGGCACGGAAAGCTGACGCGAAGTCACAGCGAGGGCCGCTATTGCGGTCTGTCACAGGTGGCCGGTTCGTACCAAAGATATAAAGGACGAGGAAGACGAAGGATGGTGGCGATTTTTCAACATCGCGGCTGAAAAACTTCAGCGTCTGAAGAATGACCACCGTTAGAAGAAAATAAAGTGATAGTGAGTTCGCGAACGCGAAGAGGGCGAACGAACATAGTTTGTAAAACATCACGGGTGGTTCCCCGGAACCAAGGATCAATACTGATCCCTACCGACAACAAATTATCAATTTGAACCTTGCATTGATAGAAAGGCGTCCAGAATGGGCCCGAAGACACGGTAAAGTGATTTTACAGCACTATAACGCGTCGTCTCATACAGCAAAACCGGTCAAAGAAGCGTTGAAAGCACTTGGATGGTACATAATATCGCACCCACCTTTTCGCATCAGTGGGACACGCGCTTGCAGAGTAGCACTTCACCAATTTCGAAGAAGTTAGAAAATGGCTCGATGAATGGTTTTGTACAAATTACAGTTTTTTTGGGATGGCAAGATGTGTAGAATCAAATGGCCGATACTTTGAATAAATAAATTTTTGATTTTCCTGAATATTATTGCTATTACTTTCCGGTACACCTGGTCTAGTGTGAAATTTAGATGTGTTTTATTTATTTTTAAAGATTTTGTTTATTCCTTAGTGTAATAGAATTTCACAAAGTAACAACCTCAACAATTAACTATTGAACTGAATAGATAAAAAATAATTTGAAAGCAGTTTCAATTTATAAATCATCAATAATTTCGGGGTATTTTTAAAGTGTAGCATAATTAATCATGACGCAAGCACGATTTCTTTAAAGTGCTTTGTCCTTCTTTGTTTAAAAATATTATTTCAAAGTATACATGTGTGTATTATTTCTGTCACATCTGTCTCTAAAACATGTACCACTTTATCTGCAAGCGACACTGAAATTAGCAAAAATTTTCACCGCCGAAAAATTAATAAAAATTTTGACAAGCAAAGCTACACAACCTGTTTGTTTTTTTTTCCTTTTAACAAAGTGAAAGCAAATAATATAAACGCCTCCACTGAAAAGGGAACAAAACGCAACGCTGTCCTCTAGAAAAATGTTAACCTACTCGTGCGACATCTGGGACAGACTTGCAAATAATCCCTCATGTTCAGAGATTTTGCTGATCTGTCAAAGGGTGGTGGACGGCGAATTTGAATATGTCGGTGATATTTTACGAGCGATTTTTTGCCATTTTTCGACCCCGATCCGGGGTAAAATGAACTTTAAATTTATGCATTAAATTCATATCTACTTGCGACTTTTTTTTCAATGAATTATTCTTTCGATATAATGTTGAAACGCTGGGATATCTAATAATGGAATATTTTACGCCAAAATAAGTATTTCAAATATTTCACTTGAATTTTACACTCTCTGCACGTTAATGGATTAATCTTCAGGAATCGTAACGTATTCAAGTTTCTTTTAATTACATAGAAGACACAGAGAAACAAAAATATTATCAATGCAGCAAAGTACCCGTGAAAATTGATTTCGAAACTCTAAGAAACATATAATAACAATACTCTTTAATAACCAACAGAATATACAATATATACATAGTTATAGCTGGGTAACTAAAAGTTATTTCTAAGGTAATTTGGGGCGCTGAATCTTCAAACCATTCTTTAAGATTGGTTCTAGTTTTCGAGATATTCAATAAATTCAGTTTTTGTGACTTTCGACAATTAATAATTTTTTTTTCGATTAAAGGTGATAAATCAGAAATGAAGAGTGGTTGAACTGAGACGCTTGTATTGTTTGAAATCCGTTTCACGTATTAGAATCTGTCAATCATCTTCCCATCATACCAAAATCCTTGGTATGGTCTTTCGATTTTTGCCATTTCTTGGTGAAGTCGTTCTCGTTCGTCTTACTTGCTTGAAATCCGGGGATTTGCGATTACCAGAGCAAGCTGCGAGCAACATAAAATAATTCTCATGCTGCCACTTCATCGGGCATTAAACATTTTGTAAAGTTTCTATCGGTCACTAATTTTCAAGCATCAAGTCTGACCTTCGATTTTTATTTATGACGATTTGGACAACTTGATTAAACATAGAAAAATCTGTCCATGGTTGATGGCTTTGACCAAGTTCTTGGCCAAGTTTGATGTGAAGAGGTGGCAAGAAAATGTCCTGTGTTCACAAAGGTTGTAGGGAAGACGTTTCATTTTCCCGAATTGAAGGCAATGCTGATAGTTTTTTTTCGATAGCAACACATAATGATGCCCATGCTGCTACTTCATCGGGCATTAAATATTTTGTGAAGTTTCCATCGATCACTAATTTTCAAATATCAAGTCTGACAAATATTCCTTCTTTGATTTTTATGTATGACAATTTGGTCAACTCGATTCAGCATAGAAAAATCTGTCCATGGTTGGTGGCTTTCACCAAGTTTCTGATAAGGTCAATTTTGATGTGAAGAGGTGGCAAGAAAATGTCCTGTGTTCACAAAGGTTTTAGAGAAGACGATTCGTTTTCCTGTATTGAAGGCAATGCTGATCTTCGATTCGAGATCAAACAGTTAATCAGAAATACTACAAAGAAGTCCTAATCAATGAGGGAAAGAGTAAGGTGAAGCAGTTTTTAGCGAACAAGCGCATTGCTGTGCTTGATCATCCTTCGTATTCGTCAAATCTCACTCCATGTGACTTCTACCCTTTCCCAAATGTGAAAAGTGCATTAAAGAAAACACAGTTTCAATCTGTTGAACATATACCAGGTGTACCGAAAAGTCATTACCGGTTTATCTAATAGATGTCGCTAGACTTAAGTATGCAATGTTATGATTTGACACATATGTCATTTTATTCTACTGACATCAAGCTTCAAAGCCATACATGTTATATTTTGCGAAAGTAACACCGTCATAGATCTATACTTCTTTGAAAATTACGAGTTTCGTGCCTGAAAAAGTGCGGCAAGCATTACTTATGTAGTCAAAAGAAAAGAGCCATGCTGACTGTAAGTTTCCTAGATGAAATTTACGGTGGGCATGATCCAACCGTAAAACATATGAGGCGTGGTTTCCACAATTCAAAAGTGGTGATTTCAATGTGCAAGACAAAGAACGTTCTGGTAGACCGATAAAGTTTTAAGATGCACAACTGCAGTAGTTATTGGATGAAGACCCAACCCACATTCGAAAACAATTGGCAGACGCGTTACCGTCACCTGGTAAAAGCAAAAACGGCAGAGATGTTGAAGGTGCTGACAACTGATGAACTAGCATTGTTTTGGACAATGGAAGACACATATACATCGGTGTATAAATATGGAAGAAGAGTATATTGAATGGAATAAAAGTTAAATATGAGTTTATTTGCAATAAATAATATTTCTCACACCAGTCCCGTTATTTAACTGCCACACCTCGTATTTCAATTTAATTTAAAAATTATCTGTGCTCAATGGAGTCGCTAATCTAAGCAATTATTTGAGCAGGAATTTAATGCGTTACGTAATTTAGATACTTTAACCAACGAAACAAACAATACGACAAAGGAAATGGATTAGGCAAACGTAATACACAACAATTTACAATTAGAACAATAAATGCTCTTAGTACCACCTAACACACAAATTGTTCCAAGCAGATCCGCCGAAGTTATATTTTGTTTAAATTACGCATACTCTTACGGGAATCTTTTCCTCTCAGTCTCCAGTTAGGCGCGTGCAATCAAGAACACTTTTGTATTTATCTTGTTAGGAAAGCACATTGGGACAGATTCAGTGGTGGTTGTAATTAATGCCATGGCGTAGCGCGATTCTTTGTGTAGATTTATTATGCCGAAGGCGGACTTGATTAATCGAAGTTGCCCGTGTTTGCCATTATTTGGTCGCAACTGATTGATTTGGGGGTTCCATGTCCATGAATTTTATTAGACCAATGTCTGACATAATTTATATTGGATGGGTTTTAGGGGGGGGAGGGCGGGGAGTAGAGCAGGGCTTCAAGAAATGGGATATATTGACAGTCATTCCATCATTTTAGGCTTTCGCAAAAGCGCACACTTTCAACTTTAACAAGTTTCTTCCATTAATATTGTTTTATTAACAGTAATCGGGAATCAAATAACTAAGAACAATTCTAATGTAAATTATTACAATAGCACAGGTATTTCTTAAATAACATCGTAGAAACAAAGAGCATCATGAAAACATGTATAAATACTTCGTATGACAACGTTCTTATGTTATCTACTAAACATAAAACAAAAAAGGGACGATGTCAAACAAACTATGAAAAAATAGTAAATAGAAATACGTTATGTGCAGTTTATGGATATTTGGGAAAGTTTATTTATTGACAAACATGAGTAGAATTACACTGGAACATGACAGTGTCATGAAGTTCTAATAGGAGAAGTTAGTATTGAAAATTTTTACATGTCGTAATTGTGGATGACACAGTTTTAGTGTTAAGTAATTTTATATATTCGAATATCTAATTTCCTAAAGATTTTTCTATAAATTCGAACAGTTCAATCAATTGTTGATATTGTTTAACAGTTTTAGTCGACTGATTGAATTAAATCATTTATAAATATATTAGTTAGAACCCTACGACTTTGCGGGTAAAACCACAAAGTTTATCGATAAGTATCCAGAAAGGAAAGAAACGCAGCAGAACCTATTAAATAAGAATGCAAAAGGTATTAAGATCCTGGTATTGAAACCCACAGAACCGAATTTAATCAGCTATAATAAATGATGAATAAAGTCCAAGGCTTTAGAAAAATCAGGAAGACTTGAACAAGGCTTTTTAAATACGTTAAACATTATTAATAAATTAGTAACAGTAGGTTTCCATTCCCGCGTAATCATAGTTATAGTAGTGAGTTTAGCAAGGAACAGTTCTTACTAGGGCTATTCTGAAGATGACAGTAGAATAATAACCACCGAAACCTCGGTATACCTAAATTCCATAATCAGCGAAAACAGTCCAAAAATAATTCGAATTATAATTCATCGTTATACAAGTTGCGAACTTTGTTTATTGATCTGCTTCTGGGCTTCCGGGCTGGAACCGCGTCAGTGGTATAACTGCCGACGTTTCGTACCCACTCGCAAGGGACATCTTCAGAGCTTGACTACTGCGACTGTCTGTCGCACTAAAACTGTGTATTGATCACAACCGCGGAAGTCTACGTGCCAGATTTGTTTAGTGGCTTTAATTAAGATTCTAATATCTCTAAGTACTCCGTCCTACAATACACAAAGTTATATTTCCTACTTTATTATTTATAAAAGAGAAGAAACAAATTTAAGTTGATGAAACTGTTCACGACGAGTGAATAAAATTTAACCAATTGAAAGAGGATATAGATTTGTATACAACTGTATGTTTGGTTAGATTCTGAAGAGGAAGGGACAGAAACGAAGAGGTTAGTCCTAAATAAAGAAAAGGGAAGAAATATGTAAATATTTAGGATTATATTAAGCGTTGAAAGCACTTGGATGCGACGTAATATCGCACCCGCCATACTGTCCAGAACCTGCCCCGTCCAGCTATTACCTTTTCGCATCAATGGGACACGCGTTGACAGAGCAACACTTCACCAATTTCGAAGAAGTTAGAAAATGGTTCGATGAATGGTTTCGCTCAAAGAACAAATAGTTTTTTTGGAATGGCATCCATAAATTGCTTGAAAGATGGGCAAGATGTGTAAAATAATAATAATAATAATAATAATAATAATAATATGCCTTTATTTTCCAAGAAGTAATCATACAAGCAATGTAAATACAAAACATTCAACTGAATGGAAAATCCTAAGGGGTGGTTCAGATGGATGACTAGAAGTCATCCCCTGCTCTAACACCAAACCCTTAAAGTTATAAAGAAATATAAATAACAAGTAATTGCCTAATACTAAGTACTAATAAAAACCTAACCTAATTGAATTATTCTGCCCGTGCACACAACCGTAACCCAACAAAGTCATTACAATTAAACAAAGTAATATAAAAAATTCCCTAGCATACAAGAATAAGTTAACAATGGAGAGACATCACGCACAAAACTGCTTATCAAATAGGTAATTAAATATAGCACGCCTGAAAGGCACCAATCCCATGGACCCCAAGTGATCATCCAAAGAATTATAATAGTAATAAATGTTGTACGCGAAAGATCTTCTAAAAAAAGTTGTGCGGTATCTAGGTAGACCAATCATATTCTTCCTTCTTACATTAATATTATGCACATCGCACCGAAACCTAACTTTATACAACAAGTATGGAGGACACTTTGTCAAAAGTATTTTATGATAAAGGTTCAGAGAATGGAAAGCAATGCGATTTCGCATATTCAGCCACCGCAAAGTTTATAATTTATGTGATATTCTTTCATACTTACGAATACCAAAGATGTATCGTACACACGAATTTTGCACTCTCTGAACCCGTCCCCCATCATCGAAAGGCCATACACAGGTAGGCAATAGTTAAATAACGAGAGCACCAGTAAGTCACACAGAGCCTTTTTTAATTTAATGTTAAAAATAGATCTAAATGCATAAATCATCTTCAGGTTACAGTAGGCGGTACTTATAACTTTCGATATATACAATCGATAACGGAATGTATTGTCCATAATCAACCCCAAATTCTTACACTGTGCGACCACCGGAACCCTACAACCGTTCAACATAATCCCAAGCCGATCCCCAGACTCCTCCACATGTTTCTCCCACCCAAACACCATAACACAACACTTGTCGGGATTCAAGAGCAGGGAATGATTATTGCAGTAAGAACTGATACGCACCAAGTCATTGTTGATTTTGATCACTGCCCTGGGTAGATCAGAAGGCAAACAGTTCAAATACATTTGGGTATCATCAGCATACATGTGTAATTTACAAAATTTGACGTTTGCGGGCAGCATACTCGTGTACACTGAAAAGAGCAGTGGCCCCAAAATCGAATGGGCAATGCCTTGAATAAATAAATTTTTTCATTACTTTGAAAATTATGTAGTTTTTTTTACGTATGGTATACATAAACGTCTAAGTTAGAAACTTACTACTAAAATATTAATCATATTTTCTTCTAGCGAACCAATTTCTCTTATATAATTTGGACAAATGTTGAAACTTTTTAAAGTAAAAATAAATTTCAAATATAGAAAACAAGTTCGATGTATTTTCCTTAAAATCGTTCGTCCGATCTACTATCAATTCGAAAACTTAGCGCGCCAGTGAATGCAACCGCCAGATGTATTTAATAATACCTCACCTCGAGTGATTATGTCACGGTATCTGGTTTGATAGGTATTATTTGAGGTGTTAATAAAAGGAGGTGGAGTTCTCTATTTGTTCATTAAAATCGCTTCTTCGATAGCAGTTACTCGCGCTGAAATATTAACATAACTATAGTGAAATTTACCACTGCATTGTATTGACTGCATTCATTGTAGCGAGATGAATGTTATTACGATGCACGCATTTATCTATAAAGCAATAGCCATGCATTGTATTTTACGTAGATGCATCTTGAAATAACTTGAAATGGTTGAGAAGATACATCGACGGAATATTTTCCGTCAAAAATTAAATGTAAAGAATTATCTTTTTTTATTATACACATTCTGTCGCAGAGAAAAAGGAGCTTTTTTTAAAATAAAAACAAAAGCTTACTATATTTTGTTAAAATTCATTTATTTTATTCAAAGTAGTTGCCTTCGGCTCCAATACAACGTTTTGCACGGTCAATTAATATGTCGAATGAATGTTTAAGTCCATCTTTAGAGATGTCCTTCAAGATCGCTATCGACGTCTTTTTAATGGCTTCGAAGT
The DNA here is from genome assembly GCA_031893035.1 of Dermolepida albohirtum. Classification (NCBI taxonomy): domain Eukaryota; kingdom Metazoa; phylum Arthropoda; class Insecta; order Coleoptera; family Scarabaeidae; genus Dermolepida; species Dermolepida albohirtum. The sequence continues at coordinate 405,117 of JAVIWB010003126.1, forward strand.
CGGCATAACACTGTCTTTTCATCGGAAAATGTAGTTTGGAAAATAGATAGAAATCACTGCGGGCCAAATCCGGTTATTGCGATGAACAGTTGATGGTTCAAATGCCATTTGTAGTCAGAAAATTAGTGATAACCGTCGAATGATGAGATGGCGCATTAGCCTGTAAGAAACGCCAACTTCCAGCGCCGAAAGACGCTTCATAACACCAAGATAGTATACAACATTGATTGTTTGACTAGTTGGTACAAACTCTTTGTGCACTATGCTTTTGAAATCATAAAAACGAATCAACATTGTCTTCACTTTTGACAACTTCTAACGGCTTTTTTTCGGTCTTTCTTGGATGCTCCATTCAGAGCTTTGATACATAGTCTCTAGATCATATTGAAAATAACACGTCCTATCGCCAGTTACAATAAAATATCTGAAGTTTTCGTTCTTGCAAGTCTTCAAGTCTGTTCAGTATTGAATTCGCAGCAATTTTTAATCACCAGTTAGCTTGTGTGATGCAAACCTTGCACAAATCTTTCTCAGTCCCAAATGCTGTGTCAAAATGCGATGAATTGAATATTTGGAAATATTTAATTCCATTCCCACGTAATGAGGATTTCGGCTCATTTTTGATCAATTCTCGCACAAGTTCGATGTCACTTTCCGTAACCACAGACTTTTTTGCACCAGGATGTCCGTTAAATTGTTTGTACCACTCATATATACCCGTACGTGATAAACATGCATCACCATACACAGGTTTCATCAAATTGAACGTTTCAGTAAACGATTTACCGAGTTTAAAACAGAACTTGATATTTGGTTTTTGCTCAAAATTCATTTTTCGACAAATGGTTGGTAATTTTGATGGAGACTGTAACACACTGTGTGTTTTGGCTTTCAACGGTACAGATCGTGTACTGAATTTGATTTCGTACGGGTATTTTGGCGTGCGATACTGTTTAATTATCTCTTGATGATGACAACTGAGTTGTCGAAATACGTATACAGAATACGAAAATTAATGTGGAAATATGAACCTTCAGTGATTTCGGCAAGTGCCAAATACACTGTTGCTTTATGCGCAATTTCTCTGCTTCTAATGATGCAAATGTCATGATATTTTGACATAACATTGGTGAAAGATCTACCTTACCGACACATATTTTCTTATTAGACACCCCTGAGGATTACTATTTTAAAAAATTCGGTTTTCTCTGCAACAGACTATCTACACACCATCAATTTTTTTTGATGAACTAAATTGCGATTTTTTCCCTTTTTCTAATACTAAATTCTCCAAATCACTAGTTTATTTTATTCATATTTGTTGGATTCAATTCGTAATTTAATTTTTTGTTTGATTTTTTTTTTGTTTTGATATTTGCTTATTATCAAAACGTTTAGTGTCTCGGCAGTATCGAAACGCGCGCGAGTGACACATTTTAAGTGACACTGCATTTAAGAAGAACTGGGCGGTAAGCAAATTTTTTAAATATTGTTACATTGCTTTAAACATACTTTTTGGTCCTTCGTAGTCGTTGCATATTTTTATTGAAAAAATTGTAGTTTTCTTACCGCCGTTTTTCTTTTTTTTTAATTTCTTTCCATATGCGCATGTACTTATTTCTTTATTTAATTAGTAACTATAATTGTTTAAAATTCTTATTAATATATTAGTTAAATATTTTTAAGAGTTTAACAGATTTACATCGTTTCTAAACTCATTTTTACATCGGTTTCTTTTTTTGATGTATTACTGCACATCTGTTAACCTTGTGGTGTATAGTGTTAGTTTTTGTCATCATGAAAATACATATATATACGTTTAAAAACGTCTCAATTACCGCAGAAAGAAATTTAAAAAATTAGAAATGTTTTTAGTAGACTTTCGTCAGAAAATTGAAGATATATTTACTAAATTTGAGACATTATTTGAAATAGAAACTCGCGCTTTATCTGATAAAACACAAATTGCTCTATTTTCAACAAGATATATTAGGGTAGAAAATTATAATATTTCGAACAATATGAACAAACGCAATCGGTAGTACGATCTGTTTATGTTAAACATGAAAAATTGGATGAATACGAATCAGATATTAAAGCTAGGACATATTAATTATAGGATTATATCTATCGTTAACCAAATTAATATTTCTGCACCTATTAAACATACAGGGGATGATTTGTCATCACCTATATTTGCTAATATAAATAAATCTGATTTGGCAGAAATTGAATTATTAATATTTGATGGAAAGTTATCGGAATGACCTTTTTATTTCGACTCTTTTACAGTATTAATACATGATAAGTCTTGTCTGCTAGAAATTATTAAATTCTATTATTTAAAAAATGCTGTAACACCTAACGCCCTTAAAATTATTACTATAATTCGACTTATTTCTAACAATTATGAAATTGCATGAAAAGCATTAATAGATCGCTATGATAATAAACGCCTTCTTTCTAAAGAATATACAGCTACAATATTAAAGTTTAATTTGTCAAATAATGCTTGCACATTATCAGGAATTCAGTCGTTCTTAAATTCATTTGTAGGTAATGTATCTGTATTGAAAGGAATGAATATTCTGGATCATTCAGATTTTGCTTTCGCAACTCTTCGCTTCTTTTTTGTTAAGTTAGGGCTCAGCCATTTTACTCGTAATCTTTACTATGAATAATCTTGATGTTGGTTCAATTATTGTTCATCACTATCTTCGCTATCGATTTCCATTCTTGGTCGTCTGTATTTGGAGTGTTATGTTGGATATGCTGTTACTCGCGTAAGTGTCGAGTTTGTGCGTTTATTCATCTGTTTATAGAAGCTTTTTGCTTGATTTTTGATATGTGTAATCAGTGGTTCAAGTCTCGCTTCTCTGTGTGTTTCGTACATAATACACTTTCGCAACATTAGCACTTCGTGCACTAGATTCACAGGCGCAAACGTTGTTTGAAACGGAGCATCCTCATAAGGATTTTCCTACATTAGATAATATTGTCACATTTATAAAAAAGAAATGTCATGCTATCTGCTTCTGGGTTTCCGGGATGGACGCGGTTCCATGCCGGAAACCCAGAAGCAGATAGCATGGACCACGACCGCGGAAGTCTACGTACCAAATTAAGAAATGTCATATTTTGGAGATGTCTGCTTGCAAGGCGCTTGCCAGTGATAAAGATTCAATACCTAATACATTCAAAAAGGCATTTGTAGCAACCAATAATACAGTACATAAAAATTGCTTGTAATATAAACAAGATCACAAGTTACATGAATGTAATCAGTTCTTGAAATTATCGCCTGCTGAACGGCTTCAATTTATTAAAGCAAATAAGCGTTGTTACGATTGTTTAGGATCACATTTTCATTCAAAATGCGCTTCAAAAAATACATTCCATGCTTGTTACGCCAAACGTCCATTGCTCCATTTTAACAATAAAAAGGGGAGTTCTGATGTATCTGAAAGTTCTACTTCTGATCAAGTTACTGTTTTAAATTTTTCTTCACAGCTACGACAGTCTTACTGGCAACAGCTATCGCTTTAACGTTTTTGGAGTGTTCCAGCCAAATCGTTTAGTAATAGACTCCGAGTCGCAACAATCTTTTACTACTGAAGTCTGTTTGCTAAATTTAGATCTTCCGCGTTGAAAATATCATATTTCTATTACCGGCCTAGGTGAAACGGTTGTTCCTCTACAAAATGGAATAGCAACTTGTATTTTGAATTCTAGAATGCCCGCATAATCATAACTGATGGCTAACACTGTAATTTTACCGAAAATTTCTTGGATCTCGATCATTATTGGTTTCGACAGGACGGAGTAACCGCTCACATGGCTCGGGCAACGATGGAAATTTTGAGACACCAATTTCCAGGTCGAGTGATCTCCCGTTTTTGAAATTTTACCTGGCTATCCAGATCGCCAGATTTAACAGCACCAGACTTCTTCCTTTGGGGCTTTTTAAAATATCGCGTTTACCACAACAAACCACGAACCTTGCAAGTCTCGCAAGCTAACATTGGAGAAGAAATTGCCAATTTGGAGCCAGATGTTTTGAGAGCAATAATTCAAAATGCCGTAAAACGCAATTATGCGTCAACTCGGAAGGTGGCCATTTGAGCGATATAATTTTTTCTAATTAATGTCATCAAATTTACACTTTCAAATAAGCTTTTTATGAAAACGGCGTTCTTTTTTTTTCATTTATAACAAAATGGCAGCCAATTTAAATTATGACATTACTTTTGCGCCACCAGTTATTGCCATATTATAAGATTACCATAGCAAACTGTCCACAGCGTAACAGATTGAGTATGATAAACTCCCAATTTACTTTGGGGCTATTCACTTTCAACCTACACAAACAATTTAAATGAGGAAAGGAATTAATACGTCATTTCTACTGTACTTATCTACGCTATATTTTTTCTATACATCCTCGTATTTGCGATAATATCGCATTGCCTTTTCCATTATATCATACAAACTGTATACCGTTTTAGTTTACCCAAAATAAGTATGTGTGCATACGTCTGTATATTTTTCGAAATTCCCTTACGTAGAATACTATCAGATGTATTCGGAAACGCGTATGGAAAGCAAGTCGTAACGTCGACGTAAAAGTATTAGGTACATACATGATTCTCCTGTGTCCGTTAAATCCTTCTTCGTTCAATGGTAAATATAAGCCGGTATAAAACTCTTTTCGTAGTTACCTCGATGAAGCGTTTCTTCCGAGTATTGTTATGCAAATGCTCCCAAAGAACATGTACAAATAGATTAGATGGAACTCCTGTCAGACATAAATCGAACTATATAGACGACTAGCATGCATTCACAAAGTAAGAAGTAGCGGAAAGCCGTTCTAAGGATACGCAAATATTTGTATGTATGTATATAGGCTATGCTTAGTTTTGTTAACTTTTTGCTAGAGGTGCATGATTTTGTGTGTGTTTGTTGTATAATAACTATTTATAATTTCAATTTTGAAATGCCTTTGAATTAATTTTAATTATAATTTTATATTATACATTCTATTTATAATAATTCAAATTGTAATATCTAAATACGAGGTGTGGCTATTAAATAATGAGACTGGTGCTGTAAAACATTTTATTTTGATTTCGTACATATTTACTTATTATCACCTTCAATATACACCCCTCCTGTATCCCTACAACACTCCATGCGGATCTTCCATTGTTCGAAACAGTGCTGAAGTCTTCTTCTGTCAGCTCCTTCAGGAAGCGTGCCGCTTTCGCTTTCACAGCTTCAACGGACTCAAATTTTGTTCCCTTTAATTCAGGTTTCAACTTAGCAAACAGATAGAAATCGCACGGCGCAAGGTCCGGCGAATAAGCCGGATGGTCTATCACTGGGATGCTGTACTTGGCTAGAAACCTCTCGACTGACAATGCGGAATGAGCCGATGGAGAACCCATGACTTGGTCTTCCACAATTCGGGTCGTTTCTTGATTCTGTTGCCTAAATAAGTTTACTCTATAAATAGGCAAAGTGAAAACAATGCTCATATACAATGAAAATGAAGGGGGATTTTAATAATATAACAGGAATATTTTCAAGGATTTTAAAAGCAGAAAACGTAGCAAAAGTAACAAAAGTAAGAATGTACCAATCAATAATAAAACCCACAGTTACCTAGCCATACTAGAAGATGGACGTTGACAAAGAAGAATGAAAGTGGAGGTCTAGGAACGTAAAATATTATAAAATATTTTTGAAGGAATTAAATTTCAGAACGAATTCAGAAGAACAAATGAAGAAATATAAAATCTTTACAAAAGATCAAGCATTGTACAGATGACACCGTTTTGTTGATTCTAAGTTGTTTTTCATTTAGAGTTAGCAACATGAAAGGAAAAATATTTAAACATAATGCACAAATAATAACAACAATACACTTTATTCTCCAACAGAAACAAAAAAAAAACTCATAGAATAAATTACAGGTATTATAAGTATATTGTCACCAAAAATAAAGAAGCATTAGAAGTTATTATAGTTTACACATAGCTAGGTATGCAAAAAAATAAAAATAAAAGCACTATTCATAGACTAAGTTATAAAAGAAGGATCAGAGTAATACTTATTAACATCACATGTGAGAAGTATTTCATTTGAACAACAAAGCTTGTAGAGATAGTAAACAGTAAAGGCCTTAGAGTAGATCCGTGAGGGACGCCTGATGATCATATACCGTGCATTCATTTTACCTCGCTACGAAAACTGTACCACATTATATTCGAGTCTAGCTGCCGAATACCGATCAGAATGTAAAGTGGTGGGGCGCGAGTCATTTAAATCACGACTATAACTGACTACTGATCGTACTAGCTGCAGCCCCACCACTAATTTGACTGTAGGCGACACGAACAACTACTTAATCTGTAATCTGTAGTCAGTCGTTGTTGTGATTCGACTGACTTGCGCCCCACCATTTTACATTCTGATCGGCATTCGGTATCTAGACCCGAATATAATATGATACGGTGTTTGTAGCATTTTAATATGAAAGCATTTGTACTGAAAATCTTTGTAATAGACGCAAATAAATCTGTGACTGAAATACAAGAATGTTAATTAAAGTAAATCCTCTGAGAAATCGAACACATTTAACTAGATTAAATGTATAAAGAGATTGCTGTTGAAAAATCGACTTTCAAGCATTAAAAGCTTTAATATACAACAAAGTTAATAATGGTTAATAAAGTACTATTCATAAATGCTGTATGTACACGTATATGGTTCACGTACAAATATTTAAAAATGAATACGTATGTCTACGAACATAACTAAACAAGTTATGTATGCGTTAAAAATTTCATTTTACATTTAATTGTAGATGGCACGCCTTACTCAGCTTAGACCTGTCAAATTAACTGACTGATTTATGTTTATAAGATAGTTTCGTGTTCCAGTGATGGAGGTTTTTATTGGTTCCAGTCCTGCGACGAGGAGAATTCCAACCGGCGATAAAAACACATTGGACCGTTGTCGATAACCTCTCAGTTCAAGCGGAAAAGCGAAATCGGATATTCGACCTACGGATATATGACTAGCATTGTGCTGAAATCAACGTAAAATAAAGGCGACCGTCTAGATTTTCCGCACAGCTCCTCACTTGTCTCTTATATGCGCCGAAAGTTAAGTCTTTCTTATACCACCCCCTATTTCATAATATACATTCTGTGGCAAAAATCGAGCACAGCACCATTTGGAAATTGTGAATTATGATTTTTATGAGAGTCGAAGTTACAACATTCCCAATTGTTTAACAAAATTGTTTAATAATTAAAAGGCAGTATGTTGTTGGGAGATATTTAAAGCATAAAAAAAATATAGGAACATACGAGGTGTGGCAATTAAATAACGAGACCGGTGTCGGAAATGTTATTTATTAAAAAAAAACTTATTTTTAACTTTTGTCTCCTTCAACATACTCTCCTCCCCCACTGCTATATACCTGTCTTCCATTGTTCAAAACAATGCTGTATTTCATCAGTTGTCAGTCTCTTCAAGAATTCTGATGTTCAACAGACTGAAAAAGTGTTCCTTTTGATGCACTTTTCAGTTTTGGGAATAGATTGAAGTCGCACAGCGCGAGATCTGGCGAATACGGAGGATGATCAAGCACAGCAATGCGCTTATCCGCCAAAAACTGCTTCACAAATAAGGCATTCTGAGCTGCGGGTTGTCCTGATGCAGAATCCACAAGTCCTTCTTCCACCAATTCTATCTTTTCTTCTTGAGCTTGATTAGTAGTATTTCTAATAAACGGCTTGACCTTCGGGCACCCAATCAGTCACCCTTGATATCGAAAGAAACGATCAGCATTACCTTAAACTTCGACTGGCTCAGTCATGCTTACTTTTTCTATCTTGGCGATACGTCGGGCTTTGTATCCGGGTCATTCTGAAAAATCTAAGTTTCATCACATGTGATGATTTTTGTGAGCAAGTCTGGTCTTATCTTCCATGTTGTCATTATCGTTCCCTGATGTAAGAATAACTGTTTATGCGATCGTCTTTTTGTTCCCGAGTAAAGTTTTTCGGTACCATTTTTGCACAAACTCTTGTCATGTCTAATTCATCATCCAAAATGTGTCTTACTGTTTCTTTGTTAACATTTACCATATCGGCAGTCATCCAAATGCTCAGATTTCAGTCTTTCCGCATGATTTCATTAGTTTTCGGAACATTCCTTTCAGTTCTTGCAGTCACATGACGACCAGGAAGTTCATCATCTTCGACCTCATCCCGACCTTCAGAAAACTGTTTGTGCCATTCAAAAACTTGCACACGTGGCATAATATTATCAAGAAATACCTCCTTTAATGTTTTTTTATTTGAGAAGGAATTTAAGGTTAATTCGCTGCTCGATTTTTATGTCAACCATTATCACATTACTAAGTAACAGTTTCCTCTACAATTAAAGCTAGAAAGTAAACTAAAGCAGATAGATAGACGAAATTACGGGTTCTTGCTCGGGAAGTATCAAGGTCAGCGATATTCTAATGATAGTCTCGCTCGATGCGGCTGCGCGATGGAAGGAGCGCAGTCTCTTCATTTAAATGCCATACCTCGTACATAGATGCGCAACGAGGAAGACATTTTAACAGTAATTAGTAAGCTTGACGAAAGAGGACAGCTCAAATAAAAAACCTTTAAATTCTTCAAACCATAACTCAAAATTCGAGTTCTCTTCTATCGTAAAAGCGCTTTTTATTGGAATAGAGAGTAAACCATTTTTAGGATGATTATGTTTTTATTTTTAAAAAACAAAAGAAATGATAAAATCAAAGCTAAGCTTGCGTCTATTTATGGGGACCAATCTCTATCGATTGTTACCACAAAAGAATGAATATCTGAGTATGTTTGATGAACAATGCAGTAAAAAAATTGTATAAAAGAAAAACGTAAATCCATTGCGTTTCTTCAAATTCCGCAACACCCTATTGTTTTGCCGCAAACTGTACAACTACTAAACCTTGTAGAGATATACAACACACAAATAGATCGGACAAGAAAGACGATCTTCGGTACAGATATATCTCGAACCCGAGATCGCCGAACTGATTATTCGTAAATCAGGCGTGCGTGGAAAAGAGACGACCGTCGCGTGATGGTCACCACAAAACGTACGTTCGTGGAATTTAACGTTTACAACGGTGATAACGGCGGACTCTCGGACCGCGATTCAGATTGTTGATAGCGAGATATCATCTATTGCCATCATTGTGCTTGTCGATCCGTCCCAGATGGTTCGGCGAAGAAAAAGACGTAGAAAATAATGTTGGTAACACGTCGTCAGCATAAATGTTTTCCTTCCCTTCTCTTTTTTCTTTATTTCTTCGCCGATTCGGAGAATTGCAATAATCCTGCAATGAGAAACTATTCTTGGAATTAAATCGGGATTATCCATCAATTGTTTCAGGGTTATTAAATGTTAATTGAGTCTTATTTTATGAAAGAATTTAAAGCAAAAGTTAATGAATTTAAGATAATGAAAACTAAGTAATAAACTTTGTATAATCATAAATAAATTTATAAATAAACAACATATGTATGTTGCCTTTAGAGTAGAATTGCATTTTTTGATGTAAAAAATTCGTATTACCCTAACGGGTCTTTCACTCAGCACTTCCTATCTTAAATTTAAATAAAACAAAGTGTGCGTGAGACATAATCGAAATTTTTTATTCGCTTAAAAGGCCTATCGATGCCATTATGTATGAGATATAACATCGTGCAAATATCCGCCGCGACTTCGCTGGGTGGGGCGCATCCGAAATGTCTAATTTTCCATGACACATAAATCGGGCTAAATTTGACCGATGGCATGGGTTATGTTGACTTTGAGAACCGCTGTGGTTTGTGGCTTATTCGCATATACCTGCGGCTTAAGCAAACCCCGCAAGAAAAATTCTAGCGGGGTCAAATCGCACAATCTCAGTGACCAGTTCACATCAGCTCCACGTTGGATGTCCATGTCCAATCGCTCGTGCAGAATGTCCAATGTGGCACGAGCTGTGTGGCACGTAGTGCTGTCCTGTTGAAACCACAAGTCGTTGGTGTCCATATCATCTAATTCAGGCCAAAAGAAGTTGGTAATCATCGACCTATGGCGCTCGCCGTTGATGGTGATGGCCTGGCCAACGTCGTTCTCAAAGAAATATCGACCAATGACGCCGCCAGTCCAAAATCTACACCAAACATATGAGCGACACGAAAACGACTGCCTCGGATTCTTCTGCACACTCTCACGACAGCGGCGACATTTTCGGCAGATCTGGCGTTTCGTTGTCGTATAGGGGTTTGTTCATTGGTTATTGAATCCGTGGACTCAAAGATATACACCACACTGCGAAGAGTTCTCTCGATAGGACGATTATGGCGACCGTAAAATGGGCGAAGCGCACGGAACGTTGTCCGAACAGAACACCCATTTTGAAAAAACAATTTTATTATTTGGTGACTTGGCAAAACATACCAAATAAATGACAGCCAATTCGATAAAATGTTAAACTCCTTCAAAATATTATAAATAAGCTCTTGTACATATAATGCAAAGATAATTGATTCACGAAATTACTAATTTATTTTTAAGTTTAGATTGGACTAGCATCTCTGCATATTAAGGCAGTAACGTACTGGGATTTAATTGAATCATAACAACGGAATACGTGATATGGTAGCAATTATTTCCGGTTCGAATATGGCGTGAAACTCGTTAGCTTAGTTAGCATTATAATATTTCGACTGAACGTCCTATATAGGAATGTTCTATTCATACATACACGTATGTACATACCCTATATATGAACATATAAAGGCATTTATGTACGGGTGAAGCATGTTATAGATACATACATACATGAACATCTCTATTACGTAATATAAACGAGTGGCAATGCAGACCCTTCTCCGGATTTCACGTGGAAATTTAGTCAGTATTTTTTGCGATAAATCACATTGAAATAGTGCTGTGTATGCAACCACATAATTCTAATTGAAAATTTTATATTTCGTGTTTTTCTGTTTCTCTCTGAATGAATTGAAACAAAATGCATGAGTTAGTGAGCGCATTAACTTGTCTATGCATAGCTATTTTTTGATGAACCATTTCTGTGAGAGAATTTATCGCGTTGACGTTGCAAAACGCACGTAATATTTACTTTTAATTATTGAAATGTTCGTGATTGAATATGAATAGTAGTAATGATGATAAATATTACACTAAAGGTAAGAAGGTTTGAATTAACGGACTGAAACATCCCAAAGAATTAGGTTATAAAAGTAATAACACTCTCAAAGTAGAAAGTTTGGAATTTAGCCTTCGCTGGATGTAAAAAAGCAGTTCTGAATTAGTACAATAACACCTCACTATTTTTTATAGCAAAATCGTACAAACTTTGGAGAAAATCCATACATATACTGCTACGTATTTTACGATTACGATATCTAGAGAATATAATGAGCATTGTAGAGATGGTTGAGATCGAAAGACATGTAATATGTTTTACGCATTCGACGTCATCGATATTTCCTACATGTATTGTATATACAACATGTATTATTTATAATTAATACTAGATATATTTGCAGCCAATAAAAGTTAAATTAATGCTTCAATTTCTTTTGGAATCTACAGACTTCCGATTTCTTATAAAGCTTATAAAATTAATTTCTATCTTTAAATAATACAAGGTGATGTATAAAATAATGGATGGTCATTATATTCAATTGCTCACGCTCGAGCAAAAACAGTATCGTGAAGATGTTTCAATTGAGTGTTTAGAGAAGTTACACAGCAGCAAAGCAGAATTTTTGCTCCGTTTCAAAACTATGGATGAAACATGGGTCCACATGGGTCACACTCGAGACAAAAGAACAATCAAAACAATGGACTCAAAAGGGAGACCCGGCTCTAAAGAAGGCGAAGACCGTTTCCTCTACAGGCAATGTCATGGCATCGGTTTTTTTGGGATGCACGTGGAATAATTTTCATTGATTATCTTGAAAAAGGAAAAACTATCAACGGCGAGTGTTATGCATAGTTATTGCAACGTTTGAGCGAAGAAATCAAGCATAAACGGCCGCATTTGGCTAAGAAGAAAGTGTTGTTTCATCAAGACAGTGCACCAGCTCACAAATCCGTTATTGCGATGACCAAAATTAATGAATTAAAGTTTGAATTGCTACTTCATGTACCCTATTCGCCAGATTTAGCCCGCTCGGATTATTTTCTGTTCCCAAACCTGAAAAAAAGGCTCAGTGGTCAAAGATTTTCCAACGATGAAGAAGTGATGTCGGCAGTTAATGACTATTTTGAGGAGCAAGACAGTTCTTATTATAAAAACGGTATCGAACTTATTGAACATCGCTGGGAAAAGTGTATAGAGCTGAAAGGAGATTATGTTGAAAAATAAATGTATCTTTTCCAAAAATTGTTGTTTTCTTTGTTGGGTCAGGTACTTCTGGAACCACCCTCGTAACTCTGGTGGTACGGAAACTTAGAGTCTCTCAAAAATAAAATTTTGCTCTTTATTGCACAGTAAATAGTAATGTTTAAGCATTTTAAACTCTTAAATAACACTTAGTAATCAAAATTCTTCAATGCGTTTGCGATTATGCGCAGACGCCTTCCCTAAGACTTCGACAAGGTTCAGCGTCAATTTCTTGTTTAGATTGCACTGTACTTTGTTCTCATAAAAAAATATTTTTTAACTTTTGGAATTGGATATGAAAATAAATCTTTACGAAAATCACACCATTCAGTATCGACTGGAAGCTACTGCATTCAGCAAGTCAAAAATATAACTAACGTATGGATATAGATTTCATGTGCCAATTTATATATCGCACAGGCGACTTTCGAAATGACAAATCGATTGTTAAACAAAAGGGCTTGACGGGCGTTGGTTTTTGCGAGAATATGCACCAGTGTTCACTGTCACTGGTATATGCATACATATAGATATGCGACAGATGACAGATTTTATCGCCGTGCGAGTAAATATTCAACAATTTGCGGCCCAACAATCGCAATTTATGTACGTCATGCAGATATTGGGACACTAATGGTTTAATATAATTACTCGGTGACTTAATGGATTGCACTTCGGACGAGATTGCGTTATAATGCGCTTGCAGGTATCATTTTTCTCTTCGATTATTTTTCTTTTTCGCTGTACCGATCGACGCGAAACACACAACGCGGTTATTTTCGTGCAGTATTCAACTGATTCGCGACTTGTTCAAGCGCAGCCTTTTTTGGTTTAAATTTATATTTATTTTGTCAGATGTTGTTGATATACACTTCACAATAATGTATTAACTTAGCTTAATTTGAGAAAAATTCCTTTAAATTTAGAAACAAAGGAATTTAAATTTAACTTTTATGCAAAAACGCTAGATGGAACTGTAGCAAATGTGTGACTTTTAGGTTAGAATTTAGTTAATATACATACAAAATTGTCCGATCAGTTTTTCTAAAACGTTGCTCAAAAAAAGGAAAAACAAAACTCAAAAGTATAAACTCTTTTCGTTGTTCTTTCAGAATATGTAATTTTTGAAATCCTATCTATTAGCAATGATAAATTACAACAATAGTAATACCGTAATAAAAAATATACAGTCAACATCTCAAACATAATTCAGAGCTATAATTTATAATCGTTTGTTTATATTTAAAGTCAAGTATGAAAGTAAACATTAGTAGTTTGTTTTACATGTAATCCAGTTTCCAGTTTAACCATGTCAATATGTTAAAATACACGTCACTAAAGACTGGTAAAACCATTCTCAAACTTCATGAAAAAAAAGATTCGATTGATCGGAAAATCTACAGCGAACGATATTAAAAAATTGTATACTACAAACTCTCTGGAAAGTAATTTTGAAAAGCCGAGAAGACCGGTAATGAAGTCCATAAATTAATAAAAAGAAAAACTTATAAGAATACCGTAGCCCTAACACGGGAGTTACAAGAAGAAAATCTTGGAAATATCAAGAAAAGCATAGCATCTCGTCCACTTAAGTAAGTAATTTATATTAGACCACGTGGGTGCTACAAAAACCGTTTATCACATACAAGGGTGTATGATTGGTATAGACGTTTAAAGACGGCCATGTGATCATAAATAACATGTTAATTAACCGTGCGAAACGTTGTATTGAAGCCGAAATAGACTTCTTTGAAAAAAATAAATGAAATTTACCAAAATAGTAAGCTTTTGTTTTTATTTTAAAAATGCTCCGTTTTCTCTGCGACAGACTGTATAATAGAGAAAGATAATTCTTTATATTTATTTTTTCACGAAAAATATCCCGTGGATATATCTTCTCAACTGTTCCAGGTTATTTCAAGATGTATCTAGGTAAAATACAGTGCATGCTTCTTCGGAAAACATAAATGAATTTTACCAAAATAGTAAGCTTTTGTTTTTATTTCAAAAAAAGTTCCGCTTTCTATGAGACAGGCTGTATATTTAAGAAAAATAGCTTTAGACAGAAGAGGCAACGTGAATCCCAACTTTTAATTAAAAAAAAAATAAGATCTACGAACATTTCATGCATAAAATACAATATTTTGTAATCAACACAAATCGACACTTCGTAATTTAGGGATTTTTAAATTTCATCGCTTGAGGTTCAAAAAAATCGCAAAATTTTAAACGTCCATAATTTCTATATTTTTCATACGATCGCCGCCAATTTTTCATCAAACGAAAGTACAGGTACAAATATCTATGAGTGTTTTTCTAATACTATAAATGGATACTGTATTTATTTTATTCTATCATCCATATGTTGAGTAATTTAATTTGTTAAAAGGTTACAGTCTTCTTTATAGCTTGCTTTACTGTAAAGGATGATAGAATCCAAAGACGAAAGATAACCCAAGTGAAAAGCCACTTCTACCATACATTGCAATTAATCTCAGATGGCAATAACAATGTTAATAATTTCAGAATGTACGCGTTCTATACCCGAAAATAGAGAAAACAACAGATTGATTCCACATTTTCTGGCTAAAGTAGCAGATTTAATTCATAATAAACACAAAAGGACTTCCGTGTTATTAAAAATGTCCCTCGCCAGCCGAACGTAATCGATACTACTTCCGTATTGCCGTTCTTAGTGAAACTTCCACAGAGTAGGCACTAATAACAGAAATTAGAAGTAGGAAGTTCTCCAAATCCAAATGAATTTTTACCGGGCACCATTGTGAGTCGTAACAATACGAACGAAATTGAAAATGGTAATGCCCCTTCATTGTTGGAACTATAACTCGCACAACCGGTCTCCAGCTCTTTACATCTATGTATTTTTTTTACAATTTCTTTTATTCCTCTCTTCAGCTATTTCTACTGATGGCGTTCCGTGAAGATCTTTTTCATATTTACTCGTTTTTCAATCCGGATTATTGAAATTTCATTGTTTATTGATGACATACTTTAGATTATAGAAATATAGAACGGATATAATCTAAAATAAGGATAACTAGAGTATAACAGACCTTTAAAGAAAACAAACCAGGAACTAACTTAATGTGAACCATCAGCAGAGGATTTGTATTTTTATCAAAAAACACGATCAAGACCAAGAGACGATATCATTAAATGTTTGTACGTGGTTATCGACTGTGTAATACCGAGTGCTTAAATATAACCCAATTCCAAATATTCGTTAAGATAGAAGTTGAGCGTCGTTAGCACGCTATTTCAATCAAACCAATATATAAAGAGTTTCTGTAAGAACATGATATAAGATTATCTACAAGATGAATAATATCATTGCCCCCCCCTCTTTCGTCCAGTACAAAAATGTACTGACCGACAAATCACCTGATTATCGGTGAATCCATGAAACATATGTAGTAGATAGGGTGTTATTAATCATAGAATGATTCCTTTTAACATTATCTACAAGGTGCATACATCCAAGAGATGATATTGTTAAAAGCTTGTACGTGATTATCGACTGTGTAATACCGAGTGTTAAAGCTATTCGCTGCTGCGAGTCAATAGAATTCTTCTGAGCTTAGCTGCGGTGCTTAAAAAGCTTTTGTATACGTGTCAATATTTAAATCTATACAAATTATGGAGTAAATATATTCCACTAATTCGAAAGTTGACCCAGCAATGAAACTAAGCACAAAAGCTTATAGAAACATGTAGATATATATGACCATTTAAAAAAATACTAATGAGAGAGCTTAAATACGACCCAACGCCAAATATTCGTCAAGACGAACGTCTCGAGGTTGATCGTCGTTAGCACACTAATTCAATCAATCCAATATATAATGAGTTTCTCTAAGAACATGACATGAAGCTATCTACAAGGTACATTCATCGAAGTAAGCATCTGAAATAATTGGGAATTGTCATAATACGGAACCCCGCGTCGATGAACGTTTCGTGAGACCAATATAGACGGATAAATTGTGTTTCAATCACAATAATGAAATTTAGGATCAGAATATTAGTATCTATGGAAACAAAATTTAGGAGACTGTGTAGCAATCCTTATGAAACACGAGCGCTTGATTCCACCAACTAAAACTCTCGAAATATAAGCCTCTTTTATAACTAGCACAAAAACGTCTGTCGATGAAGCATTAAAAGTTTGATTTAAACATGAACTGAATAATAGAGCAGAATTAAATAGGAAAAGCTACATCCTGCATATCCTCTTGAGCTCGGTTAACTTAGTTGTTTCGAATTTTCTTGAGGGAGTGCATACACAAAGAATAAATTTAAGACCAAAATATAAACATCGAACTCCCCAGCATTTGGAAGTAGGAAGCCGCCCTTTAAAAACGTCTGTCGATGAAGCATTTGAAGTTCAATTTAGAGCTGACCTTAATAATACGGCAGAATGAAATGGGAAAAGCCTGCATATCCTCTCGAATTCGGTTAACCAAAATATAAACATCGAACTCCTCACTATTTGGGAGTAGGAAGCCTCCCTTTGAAAACGTCTATCGGTGAAGCATTTGAAGATCAATTTAAACGTGACCTTAATAATACTGCAGAATCAAATAAGATAAGGTACATCCTGTATATTCTCTTGAGTTCGGTTCACTTAGTTAAATTGAATTTGGTTGAGGGTGTGCATACACAAAGGATAAATTTAAGACTAAAATATAAACTCCGAACTCCCCATAATTTTGGGGTAGATAGTAGCCCTTATAAAACGGGGGGATCAGATTCTACCATTATAAAATAAATCAGGAAATTCATCAATAAACTTTCGCACTACATCAACAAATGGTCTCGCTTTTCCCTTACCCACTTCCGTCATACTTGATAATTATACGTTCGCCTTATATAAAGATCCGTTCGATACTAAATTATAATTCTACACTTTATCTACTTTATTACATTACACCGATGGAGGCGCTGCGTACTCAGTACGCACCTGACCCGCGGGACGACATTCCAACTCTATTGATTAGTTAATATGTACATTTTTAGGATATTTTTTAACGAATTTAATCACCATTCCATGCGCAGATCTATGCTTTGCTTTATTAAACATATTTGTGTTAAAAATATATTAAAATTTCTTGTAGTGATTAATTTCGGAGTCCTTATTATCGAATACAAGCTACCTCTTTCTGTCTGTCACCGCATATATTATAAGATTATTACAGATCTAGATTTAGAATTCGAATTTATTCACTCGTGAACTTGGTTCTTTTATTAAGTGTCAGGAACGTGAAGGTATGAAACTTATGTTTATTGTCAAAATCTTTTACATTTTAGTTTATTACACTCTATCTATCCAATAACAAATCATATTTTACGATGTGTATGCATGACATTTCCAACGCGCCGATCTCTCATTTCAATATCGATAATACAAAGCTTATGCATGCGTCCTGTCAGGGTCTGAATGTACACTCTTTGTCATAATAATCTTTCCAGCCCGAAGCCGTGTAAGCGTTTTTTACGTCCACCATTTTATATATACAATTAGTAATGTATTCGTTGTGTCATAGAAAATAATCAATTGTATTGTTCTGTGTCGAAGGACGAACGTTTCAAGCAATTGTTTTTGTCGCCACGAACATTAGAAGGTTATTTCAGTAGGTCAGTCATCTATCTATAGGGCATGATTCGTATTAAATAGTTAACATCTAGTTGTTGGTTTTGCAAAAAAAAATAGTACAATAAGATTGTTAAATTCTATGAATTGATTTTATAATAATAATAATATGCTAATGTACATACGTACGAGGGTGGTCCGAAAAGTTTCCGATCTCAACGTGAAGATGACAGTACTCATCAATAAAAGCTAGAGAATGTAGTTGTGCATCTATTGTCAGATACTCACCAAAGTTTCTTCCACTTTGAACGCACAGTTTTTATTTGACAGTCGTTTGGGTGAGTTGATGTGGATGTCGAATATCGAGCTGTCATTAAATATTTGTTTTTGAAAGGCAGTACGCTTACGCAAATCAAAGATGAGTTGGACTCTGTGTACGGGGACTCTGCGCCATTATTTACCACGGTGCAGTTTTGGGCAGCTGAATTTAAACGTGGATTCAATCACCTTCGTGCACAATTATTTTGCAAAGAAAAGCGTACTATTTGGACGGGTTAAAGAGATGGGAGCGTCGCTAGGAGAAGTGTGTAGAATTACAAGGAGATTATGTAGAAAAATAAATATAAATTTTAAGAAAAAATGTCTTGTATATCTGCTTCTGGGTTTCCGGGCTGGAACCGCGTCACTAGTATATCTGCCGACGTTCGCCCTGAAGATGTCCCATACAAATGGGTACGAAACGTCGGCAGATATACCAGTGACGCGGTTCCTGTCCGGAAACCCAGAAGCAGATAGCATGGACCACGACCGCGGAAGTCTACGTACCAAATGTCTTGTATCTTTGTTAGATCGGAAGCTTTTCAGACCACCCTCGTATATGTACGTACACAATTCTTTATATAGTTATGCAGAGATACAGTAATAAATAGTAATGATATTACAGATTTTTAAAAACTGTACAATGCGTATAAAATTAAAATATTATAACGAATAAAATGTAATAATAAAATGAGCACGTTCAGACATATAATTCAAAAAGTCATTCCCCGACTAGAAGTTCCCAGCTAACATTGTTTTCCTGAGTTTTTATAACTTTTCTCAAGAGCATTGTTGCCTTGTCTTCTGTACTTCTAAAATAGACAGACAGGTAGATAGATTTATTTATCCCCTAGTGTTGCTCAAGAGTTTCAATATGTTACAAACAACATTAAAATAATAAAGCAGAGTGTGGTAGATAAATGTTGAATGCATAACATAATTTCACTACTTATAAAATGGTTGCAATGATCATTACAGCGCACAATGTAATTTAAAAATTTTACGTATGGCCCTCTTCTGAATAGAAAAAAAATGCTATTACTATGTGTCTAAACGGTGTATACTTTTTTGGTAGTGGTTCCTATTTGCTGTCCATTACTCTGCACTCTGCTATAACAATACACCCAAGTTTCATCCGCAATAATAATAGTCTTTCGACATTGAACATACTGTTCTCAATAATCACAATTATTACTCTGCTTTTTGATCTGCTGCTAACACATGGAACTTAACGAGCACAAACTCTACACATGTTTTGAAGTTTGAAAGTAAAAAAACACTTCAAACAAATCTTTTAAGCATGTTAGGGCATTGTACGATGGTTAAACGTTCTGCTGTGTGAAAAATTACAACTCTGATGATGTCATTTCCTCAATTAGGGTCCTAAGTAGAGCGTCTGGATCACATTGCTACTTATATGTTCTCCTACCATCTTTAAACGCCTTATCCATCAACAGCAAGAAAGCGATTCTACGAAAATTGTCTCAGTGGTATAAAAAGTCTTTTTTTCAGAAGGAAAGTTTAATAAATTTCACAACCACCGCAAGTTTCAAAACCTTATCGAACCCAAATAAATAATTCGTGTCCACTGTCATTTTGAAAAATTAAAATCTTTCTTGGATAGTTTTTAGCGTTCCATATCTCATCGTAGAGGACTACAATAAATTGCAATTTTTCCTAAAAGGCCACGATACATATATGTATATGTATTCATTGCAGATTCCTTACCCTCAGATATATTTTTAAACTATTACGTCTTTATTATGCCTTCTTGTAAGGCTAAAAAATTTTTTTACAATTTCACCCTGTATTTTAGGCCTCCGATTATTTCTCGATGCGCATTTAATCGATTCAAAATACACAGTAAAACGTTTTAATGTTTTCCCCTAATATTTCTCGCCGAGGTGTTTGTCAAAAATCATACCGTTCTCCATTATTCACGAGTACATGAGAAATTTTTCACAAGGCATCGTTGCTTGCCTTTAACGGGTCGCCATCGCATGATAAATGTTTCCTTCTAAAACCAATTGATTGGAAGGAAAACACACTTAAAATTGTTTTTCTTTTCTTATTCCGCTGACAAAGGAAATCGAACAGAAAATGTTAAGAACTACTTTAGTATTAATATCCAGCATTGAGTTGTTGCAGTGTTATATTTCATATCCAACTACAATATTTACGCGAGTTGTGGCATTAGCCTAGTTTATTTTTGAAATGATTAATTAGACCACTTAGATTTTAAACGTAAATGGATTCACTTTAAATTAGTAGTCAGCTTTTATTAAGGTCATAAGAGATTAATAAATACATATTAACACTACAATTTCATGTTTTTGTAAATTTTATTTGAAAAGAAACATATTTTAAACGATAAAAAAATTTAGATGAACAATCAAGTAAAGATTAGTTCCTTCTCCATATTATTTTGTATAAAAATATAAAATAATACTTTTAGTTATTAACAATATACCATAAAAACAACATCCCTATGGTCAGAGGTTTGTTCGTCGGATATATGCATTGAGAAATTGTTGGGGGTATACGCTCTGTGTTGAGTCTTCAATCATTGATATGACTGTTAATAACTGATTTAGTACAACAGTTATACAATAAATATTTATTATCTATATTGTAAAGTGCGCGTCTTATATTCAGTTTTCTCCACGTTCATTTGTAGGCGACATTTTTTAAGTTCCTCCACCAGTTTTGTAATGATATATGTTACATCTTCAGCATCTTCTGCCAGAACAACCCGGTCGTCAACAAATACAGGTTGGTAGAAAAGTTTTGAAAGCAAAAATAAAACGATGTGAATTTTTAAATGAAATTAGTTCTTTTATTCAATGTAATCTCCCTCAACTTCAATACATTTATTCCAATGATCCTCCAATAATTTTATACCATCTCTGTAATGATTGTCTGGAAGCTCTGCAAAATACTGTTCCACGGTTGAAATAGCTTCTTCATTCGATGAAAAACGCTTTCCACGAACGAATTGTTTCAAGTTTCTGAAGAGGTAGTAATCACTCGGAGCCAAATCTGGTGAATACGGTGGTTGTTCAAGCAATTCGTAATTTAATTCATTCAATTTAGCCATCGTCAAAACACTTTTGTGTGAAGGCGCATTGTCTTGATGAAAAATTATTTCTTTTCGCTAAACCAGGTCTTTATTCACGAATTTTTGCATCCAGTTGATCTAAAAGGTTACAATAATACTCTGAGTTAATTGTTTTACCTTTTACAAGATAATCAATTAACAAAATTCCTTTTGCATACCAAAACACTGATGCCATGGACTTTTCTGCCGATCGCCCTGACTTCACCACTTTTGGAGTTGAACAACCGACCGTAGTCCACTGTAATCGTTCTTGTTTCAATTTAGGATCATGGTGGTAGATCCAAGTCTCATCCATAGTTATAAAACGACCCAATAAATCGGTTTTATTCCGCTTGAAACGCACCAAGTTACGCTGAGAAATTTGTTTTCGATCCAAACAGCTTTTTCATATGTAATTCTTCATGTAGAATATGGAGTACTCGTTCGTCTGAGATGCCTGTGGTATTAGCAATTTCACGCTTAGTCAAATTCGGATCTTCACTAACCATATTATGTACTTGCTCAATGATTTCTGCTGTTGTTGCAGTTTTTGGTTGTCCACTACGTGGTTCATCTTCAACGCTTGTACGACCACGTTTAAACTCTAAAACCCATCGATCTACTGTTGGAAATGAAGGAGCACATTCCTTTAACACGTTGACCATTTTTGTATGAATCTCTGTTGCTGATAAACCGTCCAAAACAAAGAATTTTATCACAGCGCGATATTCAGTTTTTTCCATTGTTAAAAATACACCGAGACGTCTAATTCAAATGGATTGATAACAATGAATGAATTGACAGATCGAGATAAAATTTTTAGTGTGTTCATACGACTAATGAAATATTAAAATGACGTATGAATTTTGATTCCCCTACTGCTTAATAGATGTCGCTCAAAATTTTTCTACCAACCTGTAATAGGGTAGTGGATTCTTCTATTTTATTTGGCCAAGTTAACGCACCTGTTTCTTTGTCATCTTGTTCCAGTGTTCTGATTTTTCATTTCTTATCTAAACTGCTACTTAATATCTGAGATTTGTCATCTGCGTATTCTGAACTAGCATCTTCTTTTTGTTCAAATGATTTAATACACCATTTGTCTTTTTAATGGTTTTCTCCAGTTACTATCAAGGTGTATCTTAGAAATAAAGGTAACAGAATACACTAGTGTT
The DNA here is from genome assembly GCA_031893035.1 of Dermolepida albohirtum. Classification (NCBI taxonomy): domain Eukaryota; kingdom Metazoa; phylum Arthropoda; class Insecta; order Coleoptera; family Scarabaeidae; genus Dermolepida; species Dermolepida albohirtum. The sequence goes on from JAVIWB010003126.1 coordinate 427,787, forward strand.
TTATCTATTTTTCTATGCAATTAGCCCAGCGTACAGCATTAGAAAATACTACCATAATATTCATAATATTAAATAAAACTCAGTCTTTGACAATACTTTACTTTCAAGCAGCGTATTCATTGTGCCAATATTGATGAAACAATCGAAGGTTATCAATTTATTCTACAGAATAAAGTATCACCTTTTTTATCTAAGCTATAAGTTTTTAGCATATTTCACTGTCATCGGTGTATTTTACACGGAAAACCTGACTAAAGAGTTTTATAGAAATTCATTTTTTCCCAAAAATATATTGCATTATACACGTTCGACACATCTGGTGTTAAGTCCTTTTTTAGTGTCGTTGCGACGTCGTCTACGACAGACGATTTATAAACGGAAGACCATTTGGCAAGACGTGTATATATATCGCCTGTAACAGAGATGCCAACCCTAAATCGTTCCATAAATAGTGTCAGCATTAACTGCGGCACAACAAATGGACCATTTAACAAAAAGAATATGCCATAACTATAAATCAATATTTTGATTGGTTCTTGAACGCGAAACGTAGCGCCATCTATCTTAAACAAAAGAGGCCATTTACGTAATGCAGATCAATTTGGTACCTTCCAAATGTATGTATATATGATTTCGAATAGATAGTATATATATGTACATATGTCTTTAAAGAATAAAAAAAACTTTCTTCTTGTAAAAAAATTTTTAAATAAGTAACGAACTAATGAAAAATAAAGGATTCTAATAATTCTTAAAAGACGTCATAATTTTTTTTTAATTTTGTTATTTAATTAAGTGTTAAACCTACCGGAACACTTATTGGACAAGATTTTCAATATTTAAAAAACTGTTGTAGATGCATTAGGAAAGTAAAAAAACCCCTATCCACAATAGCATTCGTATTCTATATACGCTTTTCATCAATTAAGTTGTCATTATAAGCAAATAATTAATCACAGTGTCATACCTAGATCCGCGTTAAAACTGGCATAGAAACAAGTCCACACACATTTACCCACATGCTATTTCCAATTAAATTCTGTGGAATATATCTAAGGATTATGTTTAATTTCATCTTAGACATCGTTATAAAAATACGCCGTTATTATGATCGTATTTCGTTTGACTTAAAGAGATACGTCGATAATCTAGGATCAACAGAAGACACCATAAACCTCATAAAATATCGTCGCATCTTTTACAGATAGAACATGCTTAAGAATATTTTATGGTAGCCGTTTTTTTGTGGAAATACAATGGACCATGAAAAAGAGAAAGACCGTAAGCCATCGTTTTCAGAATATTCAGTCCACATCTGTAGAAACCGCTGTCTTAATGGCCTAGTGCATTGATCGCGCATTTCTTTTTCCATTTGGTAAAATCTATGAAATTGTGTTCCTCTGAACCTCTGAGTATAATTCAAAGTGTTAATAAAATTCTATTTACGACACATTTGGAGTACACCAGTTGTCATTGGGAGAGCTGTGATCGTATCGTTTGCAATACAGTAAAAATAAAAAATCAATACCTCCCTCTATCGTACAGATATACAACATTCGACAGATTAAAGTTCGCTTTCTTTCTGCCAAATGTACAACCATGCTGTATCTTAAGATTATTAATTAAATTATTCTCAGACGTTCATCAAAAACGAAGTATGCCAAGTTTAAAAGTATTCTATTTATACATACATGCACGGATACAGCATGCCTGTACATTTGGCTGGACGAACACGAACTTCTTTCTTTTAGACAATTGCACGTCTGGACTATGGAGTATTGTTTTTTTAGGGAAACATGTCTTGTAATAATACTAATAATGTTTACTAGTGTTGAACTGATAATTTGACAAACACTGAATTAAAAAAAGGAAAACGTGTCTGATTGCATGACATTTAATACTCGCAAAAAAGAGGAAGATATGAGAAACAGCTGACAGCTACATAAATATCGTCTTACTCCAATTAAGGAGTCTGAAAAATACGCATTTGCACTTCCAAAATACAGTTGCGAAGTCCTTCTGCTTAAAAATCTGTTTTGGCTATGGTTGGTATAAAATTCGCCTTTCCTTTGACTATTCTTGATCTTCCTGATTGACCTTGACCACAATGTATCTTGGAACGATTAAGCTCAATGAGGAGGTTCTAAAATCGGCTGAAGCCGAAAAGATTTCAGTGCTAAGATCATTTTAAGGTTAAGGTCATTTCAATGTCACAGTTATGAGGAGAATCGACTAAGCCCGAGGGAGTTTAGTAGTATTCAGACCATTGCAAAATCATTTCAAGATCAATGAGGTTTTAGAATCGGCTGAGCTCGAGATTCAAAAAATAATTACGTGCGCGAATAAAGATATACAAAGATAGAGTTATAGAATCATTCTCAGTATTGTGAAGCGTTCATTTAATATGAAACAACAAACTGATTGTTCTCAGAAAATTGAAGACGGTGAATTGAGAAATGTTAGCATTGAAGAAGATATTTTCACGAATGAAGTTGAAAATTATAAAGTGAATCCTTGTATAGATGCTTTTTTTACTCAAATGGGTCAGACGAATGATTTCTGGGGTAAAGTAGATATGTGTGTGCAGAAAAATGTACTAGAACCATCATGGGATATACCTTTAGTAGGAGAAAGGACATATTTTTTAAATAAAAGTCATTCGAAGTGGATACGTGTTGGTGTGTCACTAGACTTTGACTTTATACCTGTGTCGAAAATCGTAGGCATAAAAAAAGCAATCTCTGCTTTTTAATGTTGAAGAGTGAGATCGATTTTTATTAGAGACTGCGAAGTTGAAAAAATATTTCGAATATCGCAATGGAGTATTTCCAGTCATTAGTAGTTTTAATTTGCAAATGTCTAGTGAATGGTTTGATGGATCGACTAGAATATTGAAAATAGACAAAGATGGATCGTTTCTATATTTAGCGTATGAAGGTTTGTTGGAATTATGTCGTTTAAAAGATGTGGAATCTCACCTTTAACGAACTTAAAATATTATGAATTTTATAAGGAATTGGTGGATCGTTTGGGTAGAAGTGGAGAAGATGTCAATATGGAGATAGAAAAAATGTTTAATGGGGTGACGTCTGAGTGTGTTTGCATAACAAAGGAATTAGTCGTATATGGACTGGAAAAAACTTATAACGATGTAGATTTATTGAAAAACAATATATAATTTTAAAATATATGTATGTCCATGTTAAAAACAAAGAATAAATAGTTATTGTATTTATACTTATTTCTATACTATTAATTGATATAAAATAAATTCCTCATTTAGTCTTAGGGTTGTTGTTAAGCATCCAAGCCCACTCACAAGCTAGTGCCTAATATCAGCATGCATTTTTATCATAGTTTCATTTGTCAAATGCATATTATTGTTTGTGGGCCCCATAATACCCTATTAGTAGATACTATTAAATAGGCATTGTAAATTTAGGCAACTGGTTCATAAGGATCAGTTTTATCTGTCTTTGATCTGAGGAGGTCTAACTGTACTACTACGCAGCCATTTCCGAAATTAAATTAAAAATTATAACCTCCATATACAATACATTTAATAAATACAAAGCGAAACTGAAACTTCCAAACACAAGTAATTAAAACAAGAAAAGCGATAAACTATTCTTCCAACTACTGAAGGTGGAAAGTAATTTATATACATGCGACTATATCCTGGTTCATTTCCAAAGATAAATAAACTCACGTTTTCCGTTTTCTTTTTATTTATCGCGCCGAGAATCGTTTCTCCAGTTAATTGAGGGGTCTGTGAATTTGTCCGGAGATAGATAAATCTCGGGACGCAAAACCCTTTCGCGGATCGCACGACAACCGGGGAAGTTCCGGATCGTGGCAGAGACAAACTGCGCCGAATAAATGGCAGGCTGAAGTTCTACGCATCGGGGGCAATTTACTCCGAGAAAATACACCTAATTCTAATTTTGTTACAACGTTGTGTCGACCACATGCCATCAATCAAACGGTGTTTTGAGAAAATTTTCAATTTGGTTGTTCGGTACTGATATACAAATGTTATAAGGAGAGGATATTTAATTATTTACGCCATGGAACTTATGCGATTGTATAAGAAGCAATAATTGTAGCTGCTATATAAATTACAACAGGTAAAGATTTTTCCATATATTCAAAATATTTCAAACATATT